>CM031238.1:288325128-288675415 GCA_018340775.1 Taxus wallichiana var. yunnanensis
AGTTTTTTATTGAAGTCTCTACCTCTAATACATTTGTTTCATATAACCTCTCCCATAACTTGAGATAATTTATTCCAATAATAAATCCTATCCCGTGATGAGTGAGGGACATAGAAATTGATAAGAAAAATACTAGAGTTTGCAAATTAAAATACCACTCTGTGGATGCTACGTGTTTTTGGTTTTCTAGATGGCCTCATTATTTGGTCATTTGGGGATTTCAATGAATCTTAATTTATATAGTAGTTCCACTAAAACTTGATCTTATTACCTTCATCTTTATACTTCTTTCGAAATCTACTTTTCTTCAATCTACTCCAACTTCATCGAGCTTACATAAGGACTATATCTGATGTATGTTTAAAAGATAGTATTCAAGGAATCCTCCTTTTATAATGTGAATTAAGGCACCTTGTGTTTCAGAGATCAATTTCATCTAGAAGAATTATTTCTCTTGGGGAAGCCAAGATTACTTCTATTAGTGACACATTCCCTTCTATAATTTTGTTTATTATTTTCTTTGTCTTTTCAAGTCTCCCTAATCATCTGTTTCCTATATTTCCTTTCTTCCTCTACCTCTTTCACTATTGTATATTAACACTACCATCGTTCCTATCTTGATATGAATACTTCAACACCAGTTTTTGATTTTTAATTTTCTTCATTGTTGTTGATTTTTTTATCTTATTTTTCTCTATGTTTTTTTCATTGTGTCCTCGCTTTCACTTTGGTCTCCCAAAATATTATCTAAGTCTTTTGTATAAAACCGTAGTTACCTATGAAATATTAAAATATTTTATATAATTGTGGATTTCAACACTTTAACTTGCTTTCTTTGATTTTTTTACTCTATTATGTTTTGATCTTCTTATCCCACTTTTTCGGTTCATTTTTCCTCTCACTCTTCTACATTATTTAATTTCATGTTTCCATGTTAGTTCCTTATTTGGTTTAAGGAAACCCTTTGAGTCCTTTTCATTATTCATTTTTATTGTGGTTCGTATGAATCTTTCTTAGAAAAGAACATTCTCTAATTAGGTGTCCATACTCATGACAACCTTTGTATGTAAAGGGGATGCTTATGGAGACTAGATCTTGGTACCAATTAATTTCTCCCACTTTTAACATTATAATTTTAGAAATAGGTTTTGAAAGTTCCATTTCTATGCAGATTCTTATATAAATAAAAATACCTTTCCCATGGTATGGTTTGAAAGTTTCTATTTATTGGATAGAGGACGATATACAAACAAATACAACATAGTTGTATTACATATATAATGATCTATATAGTACCTCTATAGGTCTATAGACCCCTTACTGATGGAATTAAAAATGTGTTGAATATATACCTAACCATTTACTCTATAGGAATAATGTACATCCTTATCCATACTAGAGTTATTGATGGAATCTCATTCATGACATTAAATGCTAAATGTATGTGCTTCATTATTAACCCTTCATTTACAAGGTACAATCCCTCTTTAAATTCTTGATTTAGTCAAATTCATTTGAATAAATCACAATGAAATATCTTTTGGGGCATGTTATTAGCTCTACTTCTCCCTTTATCTACCATTTCCTATAATCATATGCATAAATTTATTCCAATCGAAGTTCAGTTCCCAAATTTATGTAAATCATGCTTTTCCCCCAACATTCTTCCAAGTTCAAACATTATTTAGGATTTTCTTTTCCTTCAAGCTTATTGTGATTGTTTCCTCCATTACTTGAATGAAAATACTCCACCCTAGTTTTTATTCCTCCATCATTTTTCCATATTGTATTCAGGATCACTCTAACTTCTTTCTTAGAAATGGAATATTTTCCTTGAACTACTTCTTGTTTGAAGGATTTTCCTTTGGGGTTAGAAACCCATGCCTTTTTGCATAACATTATTACTTCTTATGATAATTCCTATGATCTCCTATTTTTTCTTTTGTTGATATTTTTTAATGATCAATTAAGTTTCAAAAAATAACCCCAAATCTTTCCAAGAGTCTTGGAAAAGGATAGATATAATCATCTTAAAATAATTAGGAATTTCAGAGATAGTGAATGTTGCACATTCATCCACTTCTTCTAAATATGTAACAAATATAAATTATTGATAGTATGAATAAATAGTCTTTGAATTCACTTAAATTCTTGTTTTTATTTTTGACAATGGATTAGCCTTATATTTTAGTTGTATGTAAATGTTCAAATACCTCTTCATGCAATTGTATGTAGCTCTTTTCAATAATAAATAAAAGGTGTTGTGTATTCTTGTTCCTTCAATTTTTTTCTTTCTCAATAACCTAGTTGTTCCATTCAATTTTTTATTATTGTTTATACATTATTTAACTATGTTAGTTTGTATATATAATTTTTTTGGGGGATAAACTAAAACAGAATAAAGAAATAAAACTAATTATCATGCATCACCATAGTTATATTTTCTTATAGTTTCCATATTCTTTTTCCATGTTATAAGCAAAAATATACCCCCCCCCCCTAGCCCTGGCCCTCTATCTATCGGGAGAGCCCTCTCAACAGAGAGACATATAGTAGAGTAGAGTAGGGTTTCTCTCTCTATTATATCTAGTTGGGAGCCATATCTCTCTATATGGGGCCCTCTATATAGATATGGGAACGGGAATCACTAACTCTAAACTAAACTAGCCATATCGATGGCCCTTCGTTTAACAATAACTTGAGATTTGATCTCCTAGAGAAGATATTAGTCTACTTTTTCCCAAAACAAAAAAGAGGACATAATCCCTAGAGTATTAGATTCCATCAATAGGATCACTCTAAGAAACAAAATCTAATGGCCAAATAAGTAATAAATAAATCATTATCCATGGATACAGGCCTAATTTGGAATCCTGAAAGTCGACTAGAATTAAGTAAAATCCCCCGTTTTGTTACAGAAAAGGTAAAAATAAATATTGAGAAATTAACACGACAAAATGGCATTGAAACCATCTAAGTACTTTCCATATTATGTTGTATTTTGTGGGAAACATTGATTGAGCATATATAATAATTAACACTATATTTTTACTTTATTGTGTTTGAATTGGTGGAAAGAAAGGTTATGTATATTCTTTACATGGTCAAACATTACTTGCATTATTTTGGCAATGGCTGAAAATTTCATTGTGACTCATCATGAAACATTGAAAGAGGAAAACCCTAGTTTGCGTAAATAGGTGAAAGTATTCCCATGGATATCCTTATTATTTTCTAAGAAATGTTCTTTTTTCGTTTTATCCTTAAATAAATCAAAAATTGACATATTTGGGTGGAAGCCACAAAACAAGTAGTGTTAATCTTGACATCACACAAGAAGTCAATGATAGATTGGAGATAGATGAGACAACACAAAAATATGTCTCAAACAAGCCTCAATCTCAGGTACTATAAATCATCTAATTTCTGACTATTAAGTCTTTAATATTTTACACTTAAAAAACTTTCAATGAAGTTAACGTGTGTGCAATCTCTCATGAGTTAAACGCTACCATATCATGCATCAATTTTTATCTACTTTATTTTCAAGACTATGCAATTCAAATCCATTTAATGAAATGAAAATTACATGTCTTTGGTTACACATATATGTAATCTCTCTTCCTATGTTGTATCTATGTTGATACAAAGATGCTTTTTCTATAACTAATTGTAATGATTTTTCAATTAATAGTACTTCCTAGGATTGAAAAAATATACAAAATAACAAAAATAGTGGCACATTGAGATACACATGCAGTTCATTCAGGATTTGATCCTTGGAGATATCATTGATTTTTCAGTATTGTGACACATCAAATTAGATTACAGACATCTTTACTAAACCCTTCACTAAAGCCAAATTTCTTCACTTGTGTTCTCTTCTTGGGGTAAGGTCTACTATAATAGCACATATACCTTGGGATTTATATTCCTCTTCTCCTCTTCATGTTATTATAGAAATATTGTAGTTTTTACATGGTTAACTCATCAAGCCTTATTGTTGAGACCATATGACACATCTTTCATAGTTTTTCTAGGGGTATGTTCTTTCTATTTCTAAATTTCCTTTCCTCAGTATAAGCTTTGATGAAGGGGGTTTTGGTGTGAGGGCATTATTTACCTTTTCATTTATTTATTAGGTTATTTACACCTCACACATAGTGAGTCATCTTACTTAGGTGAGTAATAAGTCCTTTAGGGAGTTATACGACATACAAAAGATTCTAGCATACACATTATATATGTCATTGTCATATGGGAGTTACATGTTATTATAGCATTGTAATTCCTCCCTTCCTTTTTTGAGTCTAACAAGTCAAGGTATGGGATTTAAATAACACTCCTTATTGTAATCCCTTTATTTTATCTATGAGAATGAAAAAACCATTTTTCTTATACAAAATTTCCTTGAGATTATTTTTGATTGCTAATTTCTTGGAGCATTTACACTTTTCCATTCAAAGTGAAACTCTGTTGACGTGAATGCATTTTAGGATCTATATTTCTTCCCTTTTTCCCTGTATAGTATTGGTTAGATCTTAAACATATAATATAATAGATGATTAGTTATAAAATATCCATATTAATTTCAAATATACTCATCTCTTTCCATTGTTCTACTATTAGTGGCATAAAAGTACATATAAATTTCACTTCATCAAATTTTCTATTTCTTAATCTCCTAGTTCATTATTCAATAATTTCTTTTGGTTTGATTATAAATTCATAGCTAGATTCAATATTTATATTTTTCCAATCAATTACATGTTCATATTTAGAAACATAATTTTAAAGTTAACTAACATGGAAAAAATTATTAATTATGGATAATATGAGAGGTAAAAAACATTTTAAAGATAATTCCCTTATCTTCTAAATTTTTTCAAAAGGTCCACAAAATGAGGATAATTTTTCTATATTTTCCTAATTGTAATGAGATCCATTTGAGTTTTACTTAAAGAAAAACTTGGTCACCAATTTGGAATGTCTTAATAGATCTCTTAGAATTAACCCATCTTTTATAGTGATCTTGAAAGGATTTCACTTTTTATTTTTCTCTTTAAATATTTCTTCAATTTCCTTTAACTATTTAGTTTCAAGCAAGGCTCTTTGAAAATCATTAGATGAGGAAATAGGTGTATTAAAGTATTTACCATATAATACTTAGAAAAGAGACATTTTAATGGTGGATTGATACCCATGGCTAAAATAAAATCCAACCAAATGTACATAATATTCCCATGTCTTGTTTATTTTTGAAGTATACCTTCTTAATATGTCTTCAATTATTCTATGTATTTCTCAGTTTAACAATTTGATTTGTGATGATAAGTACCAATAAAACTTAAACACGTTTTGAATTTACCAAAGAGATATTTACAAAAATAAGATGTGAATCTAGGGTCATGATTAGATACCAAATTCTTGGGAACACCATATAACTAAAAATATCCTTTATAAACACATGAGCTATACCAACTATGGAGGATGTAATTTTTATAGGTAAGAAATGTGTCCTTTTTGCTAATCAATAAACTACAACTAGGATAGTGTCATGTCCTCTATGTGTGTGTTTTCTAAACATATAATAAATTCAATAGTTACATATTCCATTTTCTAATTGGTTATGAAGAATGGATAGATTTGAACATATTTTTTGCATTGTTTTCTATTAACCTTTTAACAATTTAGGAAAATTTGTACGTATTTACAAATATCATGTTTCTTGTTGGGATAAAAATAATGTTTCTTAACTGAAAGGTAAGTCTTTTGAAAACTCAAGTAGCCAATTATGGGTATGTAATGATCATCTCTTAGCAATTTTTATTTGATATTAGGAAATCAAGGATACAAAATCATCCTTTATAATTTAAAAATCCATTTGATATAAGGATATAAGAAGTAAGACAATATTATAAGTGTGAATTAGAGGAGTGATCAGGTATTGCTTTATACAAATCTTAGAAGAAATCATCCATATCTAATTTAAATGTTAGAGATCATTCAACCTCACTTCATTCAAGCGTTATATAATTTACGTACATAAACAGATATCCTTCTTAAAGCATAATTTACCACATTTTCTTTACCTTGAACATATTGAATATCAAAATCATGTTCTATTAATAATTCTACCCATCTTAGTTATATCATATTCTAAACAGGTCAAGTCAATATATTTCTGAGCCTTGTGTGACCTGTTCTCACAATATACTTACTTCCTAATAAATAATTTCTCCATATCTTAGGAGAATGTATAATTCTAAGAAAATTTATATCATGGGGTACTTATTTTCAACTTGGAGTAACTTTCCTATTAGAACTACCTTTTATATTAATAAAAATAAAAGAGAATTACATTGTAAGGGTGATCAAATAACACAGTCCCAAAAACACCACAAGGGCACCAACAAAAAAGAAAATGCCACAAGGGATAAATTAACTCACCCACAAGGAAACAAAATAACAAAAAAAATAACTACCATCAAGTACACGCTGCTGCACTAGGAGGAGTGGAGGATCATCCCAAGGAAGGATGAAAGCTCCACTGTTTAACTATGTCAAAGGAGGATCAACCTACCAACTGTCGTGATTAGGATACTACATATTTTGCAATGGAAGCATAAATCCCCAACTAGGGGTAGAGATCTTGCAATAGTATACATGGTCGATAGTGGAGAACCCCACCACAGAGAGATGAAAAACATTTCCCACACAAAGGCAGACTCCAGCTTGGTCAAGAGGAGGATGGGGTTAAAGGGAGGCCATGAGGGGCGGTAGAATAGGTTGTTGCAAGTAGATCCTCTGACGTGGTCCTATAGGGTGTGGCCATCGAGGTGTAAAAGTGGACCTTGCGAAAGATATACATGACCATCTGTATATTCAACCAGGGTCTCTATGTATCTCTCAAAAGGTTGTTTATTTTAACCTCCCCAACACGTGCTTTCACTGTCGGGCCTTGGGCCACCACATTCGAGACTATCAACATTTGGCCCGATCCAAGCCTACACTAACACAACCTACCATTTCAAATTTTAAGGTTAACCCTCTCGTTGTTGGCTAGACTGTGGTTGGTTCTAAGAAGATCTTGGGGAGGAAATATTATGTTAAAGTTTCACAATCATATTTTTCCCCTCTATTGTTCGAGGATGAGCCGAGAGTGGCGCAACCTATCCCTTTGATTTCTATTCCTTCCAAATAGTCGCAGAGCTAGGTTACTAAGTTTAATTCAAAGAAGACTAGGAATTTTTCTTCAACTTCTCTTCACCTGCGACATTCACGCAATCAACCTCAAGAGGTTTCACTTGGCGTGCGAGGAGATAATGGGGCCAAATGCCACTACCTCCATGTTAAGCATAATGATTCAAACCAACTTCTTTTTTCCAACTATTTTTCCATTCTCGACTCACCCAGATCACCATTAATGGTCACTAGTCCACTTCCAACATCCTTTTCTTCTCTATCAGATAGGGGTGCCCTCTTGCGCCAATAATTTTTGTGCTCATTTTTTTCCCTGGGTTACTTAATCACCCAATAAGAACCTAAGGTAACATCTAGGGTATTTTTCTTCCAAATCATGTGATATAACTAATCAAGAGACACTTCGTTGATGATTCTTTTCTTACACTTGTTGAATCAGGCTAGAATTTTGCTACGATATTTGAATGTCTTGACACTTTTTCTTGGCTTCATGCTCTAATATTAAAATAGAGAAAACTTTGGGTTATCGATATAGTTTTTTTCATCTTCCATACTTGTTGAAGGCCTACCCTAGAAATGGATTCCCCATGGCGAGTAATTTAGATTTTTGGGCATTCCCTTTCCTTTGACAGTGACTTTACCACTTTGTAAAATTACGGTCTTAACTAAATGGATCAAAAATTTAATAAATGGTCTTCAAACCCTTATCTCTTGTTGGTAAATTGTAAGTATGCATTAAGATCCTTTCTACTACTCATGTTATTATTTTTTGAGTTGGTGTTCTTCTCACAATTTGTTTAACTGGCTTGCCAAGATACTTCAGAAATTTTATGGTGTAAAATTTCTTGTTCAAGCTAGTTTTCATAGGGTTATCTAGGATGTCTAATTCCTTCCTTGTCATCAGGGTGGCATGGGGATCATTGATGTTTATCGAAAGAGTGAGGCCTTAAGTGCCAAATGGGTCTTCCATTGTCTTTCAGGTAATTGGGCATGGAAAATTCTTTTGTGCCATTGTACTAATTTTGGATGTCCTTCTGGAAATAAGGGTTAGAACAATATTGGGTTGTATACTCTTATTATCACTTCGGATCCTCTCAAAATTACTTGTACCTTTATCGCCAAAAGTATATGGAAATCCTTCGAGAAGGTGAAACCTTTGATGCGTTAATGGAGATGAATTTCATACTAGGATTTATTTTAATTCATAGAACATTTGGTGGTCTACAATCATCACTTAAGGCCATATTTTTCTTGAAGAAACCCCTAGTATTAAATCAATTTGTCTCTTCCGTAAGGGCATTGATACTATTCAGGATCTTGTGATTTGCAAGGACTTGATTCCTTGGCCTGATTTTAAGATCAAATTCAATCTGGCTAATTTGGACCTCTATTCTATCTACAAAATTCAAGAGCTTCTTCCTATGTTATGCTCCATAATTTGGGGCTCCAACCTCTAACAACATGGTGGTGTGATTGGTGGTGGAATCAGGAAATTTTTTTGGGAAGGAAGTATACTGGGGTAACCAAAATGTTTTGGGTACATGTTGATTTTAGGAGTTATTCGCCATCTCTACGAAAGGGAAATTCCCAATATTCACCTTAATATTGTCTATCGGTAGCATATTTTATGCTACCGACCGAATATATGTTATCGGTCAGTTACATAAAATATGGTACCGACTAGTAGCATATTTTATGCTACCGTATGACAACATAAAATATGATACTGGTAGTAACATAAAATATGCTACTGGTTAGTAGAATATTTTATGTAGTCGACCAGTAACATTAAATATACTACTGGCCGATAGTATAGTTTATGCTACCAGATGATAGAATATATTTATGTTATCATCCGGTAACATAAAATATTCTACCGACCGATAACATATATTATGTTGTTGGCTGGTAGCATATAAAAAAGCTATTGTCTGGTAGCAATAGATAGAAAAAAAAAGAGTAGGGATTTTTTTTTCCTTGCGCCATATTTTTGGAGGACATATTTCTCATTGAGATGATCATTTTAACTACTAACATCAAAAAAAATCCCATACAAAACTAGCGAAATTTGTATTTTTTTCACAAAAATCACTTTTCTCTATTTTTTTTTTTGCGCCATATTTTGGGAGGACATATTTTCCACCAAGATGATCATTTTAACTGTTATTGTCAAAAAATATTTTTGTAAATTACATATATTTTTGGTTGACATATTTTCTCCCCTGCAATTTGATATATTTTTTTTCCCATGCACATCATATTTCATGTAACTTCATTCTTTGCCAAAATTTTTCTAAAAATTTTCAAGCACCCTCCAAAAACTCAAGTGGGCTTCTAAAGGAACTCAAGCTTGAGTCTATTTTTTTCATAAAAGATGTTGCTCGTGATCTTTATTGCTTTAGTAGTGACATTTTCTTAGAGGCTAGATAAACTCAATTTTAAGCAAAAAAAGCATTGAAAAAAAAATATATAGCTTAGATATTGTTGATGAATATATTCATCCTTAGACTCCCACCTAGGGAAGATTAGGCATGAGTATAATTATAGGATTCATCTCATGAAAAGTGTTTCACATCTAATATTTTTTTGGGGCAATGGAAAATATAGGTCTTAAATGACATTTATCATGTTGGAAAAATGATGAATTGGAAAATTTACTTTTTTCCTTATTGTTTTTACTTCTCTTCTTGGAATGATACATTGTTTTGCTGTTGAAATTGACCTTCTAGATTCTCCTTTGAATTTTTTTTGAAGATAACTACACAAGATTTTGTCTGAGTAGTACCATAAAAAGATATGTTATACCCAACATCATATTAGCGCTAAAGTAAATTTTCCTAGATTCACGTTTTATGCAAAAGTCAATTTTTCTAGATTCTCCTTTGAATTTCTATGATTTTTTTTGGGGGTCTTAAAATTTCCCTAGGTGGAATTGGAAAATTTGCTTCCTCTGATACAACACTCAGACTAGTTATCAGTTGTTGAGCCCGCTCTCACCATTGATAAACGTAATGCTTGATGGGGAATTCACTCTAAGTAGTCCACTTGGATTCTCCAAATTTACCATATCTAGAACCCTCTTCTTGAGTGTAAATTTAACCATTTTATTTGGTGTCTAGTTTACCAAGGTTTTCCTGCAAGAGAAAAATTTATTCATATTGGAATTTCTACTCCTAATTGTCCTTTTTTCTATTTCCATGAGTCATTCAAAAAACTTTTATGTTCGTGTCCCTGTGCTCAATCAATCTAGAGGTGAATCTATTCTTTGTTACAACCCTACCACCTTGACTTCTTCCCATGGCACTGGCCTTATTTGGTGACTTCATTCTTTGGCCTTGTCATATTGATATGCTTTGGAATTTGTTTCATGCATGTATTCTATTTCATATCTGGAAGGCTTGCAATGCTTTAATTTTCAAGCAAGATCTATCTATTATTTTCTTTTCCACTAATGAAAAAGTGATTATTCTAGCTACTTTCCACATACATATTCAAACTCAAGTTGCCAAGGTCTCCTTAAAGTTTATGCATCTGCAGGAGCTTCTTGATCACTGGGGAGTGTGTCATGCACTATGAGTCTGGGTTCAGCTCAGAGTAAATTTCAAGTTCATAGCAGGTCACCTTATCATTTTGTGTAAGGAATCCTTTTGTACCTTTTCTAAAAGCATCAATAATTATAACTCAAGGCTTTATAAATTTAGAAATACTAAGAATATGAGAACTACAAACTAATTATATTAATTTTTTTATATTTTCTTATTAAATTTGTAAAGGAGTAACAATCCTATCTAATAATTCTTAATGAATTTTTGATAAACTATTAATAGACTTAAGATACTCCTAACTTGAGAATCTTTGGGTATGGAAAATTATTTAATAGCCTTTAATTTTTCAGTATGATGTGAAAAACATTTTTATGATATTTTGTGTCCTAAATATGACACCTCTCATTTAAAAAATTCACCTTCTCTTAATTTTGGATATATTTTATTTTTCCTTAATGTTTCAAATACTAATCTTAGATGTTGTTCATGATAGTTTTCAATTTTAGATTATATCAAAATGTCATCCAAGAATAAAATTTCAAACACATCTACATAGGGAAAAAAAGATCATGCATTTGGGCTATAAAGGTTGCGAGGACATTTATTAATTTGAAAAAGAATAATACAAACTCAGAATGTCCCTAACATGTCCTAAATTCCTTTTTGAAAATATAAGTTTCCTTGATTAATATTTAATGATAACTTGATCATAGATCAATTATTGAAAAACACATAACACCATTTGAATCATCTAACAAGTCATTTATTCTTAGAAAAGTGTTTTTTTTAATGGTTATTTTATTTAGCTAGAAATAATAAATTTATAACCACATAGTACCATCCCTTTTTTCATGTCTAACATAGGATAACCCATGGAGAAACACAAGGTCATTTTTTCATTTTTTAATAAATACACTAACTCTAGAATTGATTAACAATAAGGATATTTTATATGGGTTCACCTCTAGGAACTAGGTCTATGACATGTTATACTATTCTAATAATATCTAGATCATTTATCTCATCAAGAAATACATCCCTGAATTATGAAATTACAAGCTTGATATTAATATATAACTTGAATTTATCACATTGGTTAATTTACATAACACAAAATGTTTACAATGTTTCTTTGCACTATGTTTTAATTGTATGGCTGAGATATTTTTTTAAGGGTATGGGTTACTTCTCCCCCAGTAGGACTTCAAATGTCCCCATTTGGTTTCCTAGAATTACATATTTATTCTATCATCCGATATAGGAATTATTCTTTTCTAACCATCCCACCCAAATGATAGCATTTTATTTACCTAAGTTTAAGACATTGAAATTATCACTTGTTTTTATTTCATCTAATTATAAATTTAAATCTTCAATAAGTGAGCCATTTTGATTAATCATTCTCACATCTGTCAACTCTACTTGAGATGGGTTTGATAATTTTTGAAGATAACTAAAGTTTAGAAACTATGTTGAGAGAAATAAAACTATGACTATTGATTAAATCTATAATACATTTAATGTCTTGATCATTGATTTTTCCTTTAATTTCCACTAGTGAATTTTGGAGGTGTATTATACATGTATCAAATGCTACATCTATTTTTATGCAAAGTTGCTAATTTTATTTATCTTCTTGATTATGAGGTTGAAAAATTCCCTTTTAATCATGGGACAGTCTCAATTATAGTGGTTATTACCACAAGTCCAACACATTTTCAAAGAATTTTTTCCTTTGTGATTGTGAGATTGATCATTTTTGTCAAAGTTTAAATTTTTATCGATCAAAGCTATGCATTGTTATGATCATATTTATTTATAAGTTCTCTTTGATTCACAAAATGGTGTAACTTATTTTGATCATCCTTTCTCTTATCATGGAATTTCTAATGTGTTTCAAATTTTTTGGCAATATTTATAGCTTCATCAACTGAATTTGGTTTTCCACACTAAACATTGGCTTTATTATCTTCTCTTAACCCATTGAAAAATTTCACTATTCTATCCCCCCCTTTATAAATGGTAATAAATGATTCAAATACTTAGAATCTCATTTATATTCCCCGAAATAATGTCATCTTTTTTTAGATTGAAAAATTCATTTTATCATACTTGAAAAAAGTAATAAAAAAACTTTTCTTTTCAAATATATTTTTGAATTTATCCTACTTAATTTTTTAATATTTAACTCATGTGTACTTGATAGTATCCTACCACCAGTTTAATGTCATATCTTTTAGTTTTAAAAAATTAGGTATGTGGGATCTTCCATAACTATTAGTTCCTTATAATTCAAAATATCATTGTAGTGCCCACTCCTCTTCGATGTTATTCTGTTTACATTATGCTTATTAGTTTCTTAGAGACATCAATATGGATCTAGTACTATGGTTAGCATGTTGATAGAATATATGGACATTTGATTATTATTTTTATTGGACTCATATAATGGATTATATTAATGCCTAGCTGATATTGGTCGATGTTACAGTACATGTTTATTTAGTGTTGCTTTATTTATATACATACATCTTGGATTCATAGCAGTTGTAATTGTGTTTGATGCATCCTCTAACCATGTGTACATTGATATTTTCATTTATTAAATATGTGATGATATTAGATGATCATCAAGTATATGAATTTCATGGTTGTCGTAAAATAGGAATTGTGATTATTAGTAATTATAAATGATTAATTTATGTTACAATTGCATAATTGTGATGTATGTTGAGGATTATATGATGGATTCTTTATATGTGTTTTATTTCCATGATGTAATTGATATGGCCTTAAGCTTGAAGGGGTATTGTTTTGGTTGTTGTAGGAAATTATATCACAATAAACAAGAAAGGGCTAGGAGACTAATCGTGGAAGAATATCGGGTGTTTGTAACAAGGTCACCATGGAAACTTTATGTTCATGCGTATAGTGATCTATTGTTGAGATTCTTAGGAGGTCCCCATGGGGGGTAACCTAATATGTGGCCATGGGTTTCTGTGTTTCCTTTAACTCTTTTATTTTATTTATTTTGTTATGTATGTGATTTCCTTAATTGAAAATTATTCTCGCTTTATTATTGCTTAGTTAATGTTCTCTTCTTTAGTTAATTAATCATGTTGATTATGCTAATTTTGGATGTGAATATGTGGGTATTAATTTTGGTAGATAGTCCTTTTTATCTTATTGATTTTAGATGGATTTTATTGATTTTGAGTTGTGCACTCATCCCCATTTTTCAAATCTCGAATTTGGGATTTGAGCCCACTTTTGAAGGCTTATGGATAGGTTACGCTTGTCCCATACCTCTTAAAATCACCCACCAATAATACATATGAAGTTAAGGTTCAAAATTAGCCCTCATTATGTGTTTTTGAAAGAAAAAGAGGTAATTAATTGCACTTTCTTACAAACCCTCTTAATCATGTCCTTCGAAGTATGGAGTGGAGGTTTGTGTGTTGAATGGAAATTTTCATATTCTCACCCAACCATTTATGAAGATTTTGTCCATGGGTTCTACTTAGTGAGGTGGATTGGAGGAGAAGTAATGTGGCAAACTACATTGAACCACCTCACCATCCTCTCCACATTTTCTATTTATTTGATTTATTTTGGAGTTGTGGGGGTTACTTGGTAAGTTGGACACTTGCATATTTTTGTGGTCTTGCATCAGTTACTTGTTTTGGAGCTTGCAAGCTTACTTTTGGATTGTATTAGACTTGGAAAAATCTTGAATTTTAATGCTTAAGGATTGAAGGTTCTTGCAATGGCAAGGTAGGGTCGATACCCTTGCATTTTATTTTACTTTTTGTGTGTTGTATTGTAAAATGAATGAATGTATTTGTTTATTTTGGATTTGGGGTAGTATGACCTTATAGATGGTGTGGGGAGAAGGAAACTGGTGAATTTTGAGGGAGGGATAAGAGTTATATATATATATATATATATATATATATATATAGGTATTTTTGGTTTTGTGTTCCTCTTTGTAAAGATAAGGTAGATTTCATGTTTATCTTTTATGTTTTACATGAGGGGGTGATAAGAGAATTGAGGGAGTGATAAGAGATTGAGGGAGGGATAATATTTTTGTATCTTGGATGGAGATTTTTGAGGTTTTAAGGTGGACACTTAACCCATTGGGAGGCATAAGGGGTTTCCCTATATTTCTCTTCTCCTTTGCCTTCATTTTAAGCCTATGTATTGGAAAGTTGTTTATTGTTATTATCAATGTTATTATGTTTATATGTTTTGCAAGTTTTTTTTGTATGAATGTATGTATTATTTAAGCCTTTGTAAAAATTTGGCATGGTTGCAAACATTCCCTATTTCTCCATTGTTGGGGCTCGGGGCCAATGAGAAGGTTGGATTCACTTTCTCATTGGAATAAGTTTGGGAGGTGAGTGTTGCATATGCTCCCTTTGTTGTTGTTTTGATTTGGTGATGAAGAAAATATTTGGAGTTCCAAGTAGTTCTTGGGATGAAGACTTATGTTTTTGAGGAAAAAGAAAGAGGATATTCTTGTAAAATTTATCATGTTGTCTCCACCTTTGAGTGGAGGGATTTTGTACTCTTGTACTTTAAAGTGAGTTCTTGTAAATGGATTATCAAACCATGAATTGTAATAGTTGAAAGAAAGAATTTTGTAAGTTGTATTTTATTGGAAATATAACTCTTCCAAATCTTGAATTTTATCAAAATTTTGCATTTTGTTTCCATCTTGAAATTGGAAATACATTAAAAGATATGCTTGTTTCTTGCTTGTAAATGTTTTTTCATTCTTGTTTATAAAAGAAAAGGAACTTATACTTAGTTGATGGGTACATTTATTCCTCTCTATTTTTTTAATAGATGAATTGTAGTTGAAATATACCCTTATTGTAAAACTTTAAACAATATTACAAATGTAAATTTTTATACATTTAGTTCTCTTAATCAAGAAAGAGGTTGTTTATTTTCACTTGTATTCTGTTAAATTAAACTATCAAGTTAGAACTTTGTTGATATATATATATATATATATATATATATTTATATATATATATATATATATATATATATATATATATATGTATATATATATTCATTTATAAAACATTATGTTTCCACAATGACCAATATTTATATTTTGGTCAACCCGGATTCATTGTGTTTTGGCATTAAATGCAGGCTTGAAACTCAGCATCGATTCTATTTAAAACTTGTTTACAGTTTTATATTTTCTAATTTGTAAACTTAGTTTCATTAATATTAATTTAAAATAAATATAACAAATATTGTAACATGTATGAACCTTATAAGATTTATATATTTGATAATATATATGTTTATATATAATGCACCAGATTCATTGTAACCAATTTTGGCAGTGTAACCGTTGTCGGTAGCATAGAAGGAATCAACCACTAGTTAAGTGATCGACATCATTCGCTTATGCATGAAATTTTATTTAAAAACATAATTTCAATCAAAACTGATATCTTAAATGAATGTAAATGAATAGAATGTAGATATATATATACATAAGTTGATATACACCCTAGATCAACCAAAATGGATTTTCCCCCATTTATTAAAATCAAGAGAAATGTGATAAAACAAATACCCACAACCAGATTATGGTTGGATCTTTTCAACAAAAAGAAAGAGATAACTACACACTACAATCCTAAGAGAAAATAATAAAATGGGGAGTGAAATGGAGGAAGGGTTTCCTCCCATTTGCAAATCTTGAACCAAAAGTAAATGAAACCCAAATGAAAAATGAAGAGATTAGGGAAAAGTAAAGATAAGTATATTTAGGGCTTTTAGGGAAAACCTAAAATCTAAAGGCCCATATTGGTCAAATCCTAGGGTAGAGATTTAATCTTACACATTTTAAGTTTTTTTGCATTTTTGTGGGAATGGGTATCTTAAAATTAAGTAAATGGGGCCAGCCTAATGTATTTGGACATGTGCAATTAGTGGGTTAGAATAAGTTGTGACCCTTTTTCATTATGGATCAATAAAATAAATAAAAGACATTTGATTATGGGGTAAATAATAACTATTGTGCATGGGTATTTTAGGTAATGATCTAAAAGGATTAAATTAATTAAAATTAAATTGTAAAGTTGAATAACTAAATGATGGGCATGGATGTTAAGTTATTATGTGTAGTAGATTGAAACTAACTTAGGAAAATATTCCTTTATAAAATTAAGAGGATTTTATTTGGGTAATATAACGAGACTAAATTAGCCAATATTTTAAAATAAAATTAATGGAAACCTTAGAAGAGGATTATATTCTGAAATGGATTTTGGGAAATAAATAATAATATTTAATCAATAAATTGGTTCTAAAAACTCTAGGATATGTCTAAATTTTTAGATGGGAAATAATTAAACGTAGCTAATGTGTATCACCCTTGCAACATTTTTTTAAAAAATTCCTATAATTTTCCTAAGAGATTAATATATTTTTGACTTGGTTTTAGTGCATCAAGTTTTGGATGTTACATTTGGTATCAGAGTCATGGGTGCAACACTTGCACTCTGGGAAAACAAGAAACACAACAGTAAACTTACTGCAACTCTAAACTTAGCACATATAACATTTTTGATAACTTAAAATGTAGGAACTTAGTAAAATGGAAACCAACTTAGATGATGATTAACTAACTCTCACCTTGGTTTGTGTAGGATGCGTAGAACAGATTATGGGTTCTTGTACGTTGAGTTAGAGGTACCGCCCCAGAGTAGGTAGTCACTACTATATTACCTTGGATTTTATAGACCTTATAGGAGGTCAATGCCGGTATACGTAGAGGTTCAGTTGGGAGACCTAGCTGGTGGGAAAGGGAGCCATCATAGGAGGTTGAGTACCATCCATGACATAGTGGGGGAATAGGGTGGAGAACTCCCATGTGCGAAATCTAGAAAAAAATTCACCATCTAGAGAGCATAAAGATAGGGCTACGAGATCAAGGGAGAGGTCTACGAGCCCTAGACAGAGAGACAAACATGAGGAGAGACCTAGGGGTAGACAAATGATAGAGGTTGATCATATTTGATAGATACTAAAGCTTCATCCATCTCAATTTGCTATAGATATAGGAGGATTCCAGACTGAGGCTTGGCTAGTTAGCTTAAGCAGATGCTTAAAGCTATGTCTGTGTTCAAACAACACAAGGATCATGTTAAGATACATCTTCTGAGGGATGGGGAAAGAGTTTTGTGGAGGACATAGGAGAAGAAAATCCTCATGGATTTAGAAATGGTGGCATAAGAGATATTTGAGGAGTGATTATGGAGAAGATATTTATCTAGACGGTTCATCAAGTAGAGGATTGATGAGTTCCATGACCTGCGATATACATCTATAATAGTGGCTGAGTCTAAGAGTTAGTTGTTAGACTTGCTTCAGTATGTGGAGTATAAGCAGGATGAGCAGGTCAGGATTCACAAGTTCATAAAGGGCTTGAATTTAGAGTTTGGAGGGGTGGTGCACATGCATTGTTCACATACATTAGTTGAGGTCATTGAGAAGGCCTATATTACAGAGGAGAAAAGGGGAAGACATAGAAGGTGAGAGATAGAGTGAGGAGCTACATACAATAGATTTAGGATAGTTATTCGAAGGGGTAGCCCCTCCTCATGGCAGATATAGATCGGCATAGTCCTCCTTTGCGACCTTAGAAAAAGACACAACAACAATACTAGGATACTTGTCCACCATTTAGGCATCCACAAAGATATCATGAATAGAGAGGGAGGAGTATGGAGCCTCCTCCTAAAGGAGCCATCATGACACATGCACTACCTAGATCTCATTCAACTGGAGCTTGTCTATAGCGGCCACAATATTCTATAAAAGGATCATCATGGGTCTAAAACAAAAAACACTAGAGTACCTGGGTGAGTCACTTCTCATTAAAGGGATCTTGGTAGTTGTTATGGATGTGGTGTACATGGACACCATTAGAGAGATTGTCCACAAAACCCTAATAACAAGGGTAAGGGCCCTATTTATGATCCTATAGTTGGTGGCATGGCACGGATTAACATTATTTATGCAGCATTCAAGAACCATAAAGCAGAGCACCAGGGCACTATGATCAAGACCACGGGTAACATCGGTGGTATTTTTATCTCTATCTTATTTGATTATGGATCTTTTGATTATTTCATTTCCCCATCATTAGTAGAGTAATGCAGGATGATGGAAGTTATGCAGGGTCGTAGTTGGGATGTAGAGATGTCTTGCGGGACCAAGCTCATAGTGGACCCCTTAGTCAAGGAGTGTGTAGTAGACCTATGACCCTAGACCATGACCTTGGATATTAGCATTCTTCCCTTGGGATCTTATGGGTTTATTTTGGGTATGGATTGTCTATCTGTACATAGGGATAAGGTTTATTATTATAGTAAGGTGATATCTTGTGTAGATGATTTGGGAGTTGAGTTAGTGATAATTATGGTTAGGATACGTATATCCATTCACACTATATTTGTTATGCAACTTAAGCGGTGTACGCGATGGGAATGTCAGTTGTATGCTATTACAGTAAGTGACAGGTCGAGGATGAGACTAATGGGCATTCACTTGATGATCATAACATTTTTTGGGAGTTTTCAGATGTATTTCCTAGTGAGTTACTTTTCCTACCTCCCCAATGTGAGATATATTTTCATATAGATTTGGTTCTTGGAGCAGAGCCTATCTCACGTGTGCCATATAGGATGAATACCATGAGCTTTGTGAGCTCAAGTTATAGATGGAGGGCCTTCTTGAAAAATTTCTAATCTATCCAATTATATATCTTTGGCGTGTATTTTTTATTTTTTTGAAGAAGACGGATGGATCCTTGTGATTGTGTATTGATTACAGACAACTAAACAAAGTAGCGATCAAGAATCGTTACCCCTTCCACATTGATGATTTGTTTTATCAGATTAAGGGGGATACATTGTTTTCTAATATATATCTTAAGTCAGGGTACTATCAGCTAAGGATTACGAAGGAATATGTTCATAAGACAACCTTCCACATGAGATATGGCCACTACAAGTTCATAGTTGTGTCATTTGTTTTGACAAATGACCCCATAGTGCTCATGAGTTTAATGAATGTGCTATTTGGGATATTCTTCGACTACTTCATACTCATATTCCTGGATGAAATATTTATTTACTCATGCACATGTTAGGAGCTCGAGGAGTATCTTCAATAGGTTCTGCAGTGTCTTCAAGAGAAGCAAATTTATGAGAACCTAGAGAAGTGTGCATTATTTCAGATAGAGGTTCAGTATCTGGATCACATCAATTTTGAGGAAGGTATCACAGTAGATCCTTCCAATATTAGAGCTATCATGGATTGGCTAGTACCAACCAATGTGACCAAGGTACGAAACTGTATGGGATTAATAGGTTATTATAGGATATTTGTACAAGACTTCTCATGCATAAGTCATCCCATCACTTCCCTGCAATGGAAAGGGAAGAAATTTATAAGGTCAGAAAATTGTCAGAAGGCCTTTAGGAATCTCATGGAATGCCTTACTTCAGAACCTATCCTAGCAATTCAAGATCTACAGAGGGAATTTATTGTATGTACAAATGCTTCATTGGTAGGGATAGGAGGAGTATTGATGCACGATGGCCAAGTTGTAGCTTTTGAGTCTCACAAAATCAATGACTATGAGCTCAATAACTCGACTCATGACCTTGATCTTGCACCAATAGTTCATGCTTTGGTTCACTGGTGAATTTTTTTGTTAGGCATGAGGTTCACACTCAATACAGATCATTTGAGCCTACGACACCTCTTCACACAGCCCAATCTCAATTCCCGTCAATAGAATTAGGTGTAGCTTTTATGTGAGTATGATATGGAGATAGAGCATGTGAAGGGGAAGGAGAATATGGTAGTAAATGCCTTGAGTTGACTGAGGCACCTTGTCATTGATACAACACTATGTATAGACTTGAGGACCATGATCTTACAACAAATTCCACACCACATATTATATCCTTCATCTTGAGCAGAGATTGAGTCACACAGACCCCTTAAGGGGAAGTTTGAGGGATTTTCATTAGATTCAGATGGGATTCTTTGACACAGGGTTTAGATTTATATACCTAGAGATGGAGGGTTTCCATAGGATATATTAGATGAGGCTCATAATGCACCTTATTTATCCCATCCATGGGTGAACAATATGCATGTTACCTTGAGACAAATATATCATTGGAGAGGACATCAGAGGGATATAGCCTGGTTTATGTCTCAGTGTTTGGAGTGTCAGAGGTTGAAGGTCGATCATTAACATCTAGCTAGACTTCTTTATCCACATGTTTTACTGAAGTGGAAGTGGGACACCATTTCATGGACTTTATAGTGGGGATACCTAAGTAGAGATATCAACGCGACTGATTATGGTCATTATGGATAGATTGACGAAAGTGGCTCATTTTTCTCTGGTGAAGACCACTTATACATCTAGTGCAGTGGCGCAGTTTAATTGGATGATATTTTCAGACTTCATGGGATTCATGGAATATTATATGTGACCTCAATCCTTTATAAAACTCTAATTTTTGACCACCATGCATTTTTCTCTTGGGATGAGGATTAATTTCAGTATATCTTATCACCTAAAGATAGATGGTTAGACCGAGTGGGTTAACCAAATATTAGAGAATATACTTCACATGTATGTTATGGATCATCAGTAATGATGGGAGGAGTACCTATATCTAGTAGAGTTTTCTTATAACAATATTTTCAGAGTTCCATCGACATGGCACCATTTCAAGAATTATATGGCAAAGAGTGCAAGACTCCATTGAGTTGGGATAGGTTAGAGGATAGGATTTTTCTTGGACCATCCATGTTACAAGATATGGAGTAGCATGTCATCTTGATTAGACAGAGATTACAAGAGACACAAGATAGGTGGAAGAAGTATGTAGACCAAAAGCAAGTTTACCACAGTTATGAGGTGGGCTCGAAGGTGTTCCTAAGAGTCAGACCTCATAAGATCCCCATCCACTATGGAAAAATATCTAAGCTAGCTCTAAAATTTTTAGGTCCATTTGAGATCTTGGAGCATATCGTCTCGTAGCCTACCGCTTAAACTTTCCACCCAACTTGTCTCACATCCATGATGTTTTCCATTTTTTTGTATTATGAAGATACATACCAGATCCTTCTCATGTCTTAAATTTGACTACTTTTTAGGTACATGAGTAGGGATAGGTGACTATAGAGCCCATGCGCATCATAGAGCGTAGAACCCTAGGTTTTTGAGGGCTTGAGATTGATCAGGTGCACATATAGTGAGATTTTTATGAAGATAAATAAGCTACATGGGAGGATGTCACTTTACTACGAGCCCAGTTACCACACTTATTCTAGTGACTTCCAAGAGGAAGTAGAGTCTAAAGGGAGGGGGGTGTAGTTCCCACTCCTCTTCGACACTATTTTGATTTGATTATTCTTATTAGCTACTTAGAGACATGGATATGTATCTAGTACTCTGGTTAGCATATTGATACCTGATATAAACATTTGATTATTATTTTGATTTGGCCCTTATCATGGATTTTATCTATGCCGAGCTAATTTTGGTAGATGTTACAGTACATGTGTATTTAGTGTTGCTTTATTTATACACCGACATCTTGGGTTCATGAGAGTTTTGATTATATTTTGATGTATCGTCTAACCATGTGTACATTGATATTGTGGTCTATTAATCATGTGATGATATTAGATGATATACAATTATATGAATTTCATGGTTGTTGTAATATAGAAATTGTGATTATTAGTAATTATAAATGATTAATTTATGTTATAATTGCATAACTATGATCTATGTTGAGGATTATATGATGGATGCTTTATATGTTTGTTTTATTTCCATGATGTAATTGATATGGACTCGAGGCAGAAGGGGTATTGTTTTAGTTATTGCAGGAAATTATATCACAATAAACAAGAAGGGGCTAGGAGACTAACCATGGAAGAATATCGAGTGTTTGCAAAAAGGTCACCTTGGCAACTTTTGTTCATACGTATTGTCATTTATTATTGATCTTTTTAGGAGGACCCCATGGGGATGACCTCATATGTGGCCATGGGTTGGTGTGTTCGCTTTCCCTCTTTTATTTTATTTTTTTGTTGTGTATGTGATTTCCTTTATTGTAAAGTATTATCACTTTATTATTTCTTAATTAATGTGCTTTTTTAGTTAATTAATCATGTTGATTATGCTAATTTGGGATGTGGCTATGTAGGCAATAATTGTGGTAGATAGTCCTTGTTATCTTATTGATTTGAGATGGATTTTATTGATTTTGAGTTATGAACTCATCCCCACTTTTAAATCTCGAATTTAGGATTTGAGCCCATTTTTGGAGGCTTATGGGACAAGTTATGTTGGTCTCATACCTCTTAAACTCACACACCAACTATAACTATAAAGTGAAGGGTCCAAATTAACACTCATTATGTGTTTTTGAAGGAAAAAGAGGTAATTAATTCAACTTTCTAATAAACCCTCTTAATTGTGTCCTTGGAAGTATGGAGTGGAGGTTTGTGTGTTGAATGGAAATTTTCATATCCTCACCCACCCATTTATGATTTTTTTTTCCTTGTGTTTGACTTAGTGAGGTGGATTAGAGGAATATTGATGTGGCATCCTACATGGAGCCACCTCACCATCCTCTCCACATTTTATATTTATTTGAGTTATTTTGGAGTTTTGGGGGTTACTTGGTTTAGTTACACACTTACATATTTTGGTGATCTTGCTTGAGTGACTTGTTTTGGAGCTTGGAAACTTTCTTTTGGATTGACTTGGACTTGAAAGAATCTTGATTTTTTTGTGAAAGGATTGAAAGTTCTTGTAATGGCAAGGTAGGGCCTCTACCCTTACATTTTATTTCACGTGTATATTTTGGATTTGGGGTAGTATGACCTTGAGGATGGTGTTGGGAGAAGGAAAATGGGGAATTTTGAGGGAGGGATAAGATTTTTTTATGTATATATAGAGGGAGTTTGGGTTGGGTGTTCCACCTTGTGAAGATAAGGGAGATTTCTTTCTTATCTTTATATGTTTTACATCAGGAGTGATAATAGATTGATTGAGGTATAAGAGTTTTGTATGTGTGGATGGATCTTTTAGAGGTTTCAAGGTGGAAACTTATCACACCGGGAGGCATGAGGGGTTTCCTCATATTTATTTTCTCCTTTGGATTAGATTTCAAGCATGTTTATTGGAAAGTTGTTTATTGTTGCTATTAATGTTAGTGTGCTTATATGTGTTGCAAGTTTTGTTTGTATGAATGTATGTATTGTTGAAGCCTTTGTAAAAAAATTTGTCATGGCTGTAAACATTCCTTATTTCTTCATTTTTGGGGCTCGTGGGCCAATGAGAAGGTTGAATTCACATTCTCATTGGAATAAGGTTGGGAGGTTACTATTTCCTATGCTCCCTTCCTTGTTATTGTGATTTTCTGATGAAGAAAAGCTTTGGAGTTGCAAGTAGTTCTTGGGATGAAGACTTATGTGTTTGAGGCAAAAGAAAGAGGATATTGTTGTAAATTTTATCATGGTGTCTCCACTATTGAGTGGAAGGCTTTTGTACTCTTGTATTTTAAAATGAGTTCTTGTAAATGGATTATCAAACCATCTATTGTAATAGTTGAAAAAAGGAATTTTGTAAGTTGTATTTCAATGGAAATGTAACTCTTCCAAATTTGGAATTTAATCAAAATTTTACATTTTGTTTCCATCTTAAAAGTGGTTTTTCTTTAAATTGGAAATACATAAAAGATATGCTTGTTTCTCCCTTGTAAATGTTTTGTCATTCTTGTTTATAAAAGAAAAATAAATTATACTTAGTTGATGGGTACATCTATTTGTTTTTTTTAATAGATTCATTGTGGTTGAAATATAGCCTTATTGTCAAACTTTAGCCATTATTAAAAATGAAAAAGTTTATACATTTAGTTCTCTTAATCAGGGAAGAGGTTCTTTATTGTCACTTGTGTATGGAGTTAAATTAAACCAATAAGTTACAACTCTATTGATATATATATATATATATATATATATGTGTATATGTATGTTATATATACCCATTTATAAAACATTATGTTTCCACAGTGACCGATGCCAGTTTGTCAACCGGCATCAAAACCTTGAAACTAACATCGGTTAATGAAACCTGTTTACAATTTTATATTTTCCAACTTATAAACTTCATTGTATTAATATTACTTCAAAAACATTATAACAGAGATTGTAACATGGATGAACCTTATAAATATGTATAAAGATCTATATATTTGATAATATATATATTTGTAGATATGTTTATATACAGAGCACCAGATTCATTATAACCGGCATCGGTAAAACAGACGGAACCACTACTAGTTAAGCTACCAACACTAGTCACATGTGTGTGATTTTTTATTTTAAAAACGTGATTTTCAATCCAAACCAGTATCTTAAATTAATGTAAATGAACAGAATGTAGATCTATCTTAGATATAGATATATCTATATGTGTATACATATATACATGCATGTATATATATAAGTTTATATACACCCTAGATTAACCAAAATGGTTTTTCTCCAATTGATTAAAATCAAGAAAAATGTGAGCAAACAAATACCCACAACCAAATTAAGGTTGGATATTTTCAACAAAAATAAAGAGATAACTACACACTACAAACCTAGAAGTAAATAATAAAATGGAGAGTGAAATGGAGAAAAGGTTTCCTCCCATTTGCAAATCTTGAACCAAAATAAAACATCCATAGTTTCTCGTCAAGTTTCCATGGCCTCCACCTCCTTTGACCTGCAAAACCCAAATGAATAAATGAAGAGATTAGGGCAAAAGAAAGAATGAAAAGACAACATAAGGATAATTAGGGATTTTAGGGAAAACCTAAAATCTAAGGGCCCATATATGTCTAATCATAGGGTAGAGATTTAATTATACACATTTTAAGTTGTTGGCATTTTGGTGGGAATGGACATTTATAAACTAAGTGAATGGGGCCACCTAGTGTATTTGGACATGGGTATTAGTGGGTTTGAATAAGTTGTGACCCTTTTTCATTATGGATCAATAAAATAAATAAAGGAAATTTGATTTTGGGTTAAATAATAAATATTGTGCATGGGTATTTTAGGTAATGATCTAAAAGGATTAAATTAATTAAAAGTAAATTGTATAGTTGAATAACTAATTGATGGGCATGGATGCTAAGTTATTATGTGAAATAAATTTAAAGCAACTTAGGAAAATATTCCTTTATAAACTTAAGAGGATTTTATTTGGGTAAAATAACGAGACTAAATTAGCCAATATTTTAAATAAAAATTAATGGAAACCTTAGAAGAGGATTAAATTCTGAAATGGATTTTAAGAAATAAATAATAATATTTAATCAATAAATTGGTTTTGACAACTCTAGGACATGTAGAATTTTTTAGACGGAAATTAATTAAACGTAGTTAATGTGTATCGCCCTTGCAACGTTTTAAAAAAAATCCCCGTAATTTTCCTAAGAGATTAATGGAGTTTTGACTTATTTTTGGTGCATCGAGTTATTGACATTACAATCATTCTATGCTAGATAGTCATTGTTCTACTTCCTCTCCGAATCATACTTTTCCAGAGTATTCAAAAATTTAAATTTTATTACAAAGTTATCAATTTATTTATGATTTTTATTCTCATAGGAATCAAAAGATTTAAATTCAATGTCGGGATCACTAGAGAAATATTCTAATGTAGTATTTTTAATAGTTTATTGTTTTAGTTTTATAGATTTTATCCCCATCTATATTTAATTTTAAATTGTGTTATTTTTATATAGTTTTTCTTGTTTAGTTTATTCCTTTTATTCCTTTTTATCTTACATTTTTCTTATAAGTTTTTCTATTTCTACCATTAGCTTTTGAGCTTCTCCTTATGATCATTGATTTGGTTATTCATGATCCTAATATTTGATGGAGTAACCCTTTTTTTCTAAATATATGGTCACCGTCATTCCACATGTGGAAATGAAAATATTTATGAAAATAAAACTTCAATAATCGTCTCCTAAAATGCTAACTTCCATTTTTAATATAGAAAAATTATCTTTTTTTCATAATCTCAGATATTTCCTTATTCATTGATACAATGTCCAAACTAGAAAATTCATTACGAATAAAATTTTGGATTTTCATCTAAACAAAATATTTATGTAAAATTAATCTTACATTGATAAAATGACGTGAACATTAAAATTTTATAATAAAAACAAATATATACTAATATGGAGACCAAGGATAGGTATCGTGGATATAAACATCAATATTTAGAATGAGATCTTGGATATATTTAAACATAGAAGAGACATGTGGCCCAATAATGTGGTCACATTCTAAAACCAATCCTATAGTTGGATTTTCCAGCCAATTACGAGACTGAGGGTTATGGATAATATGGTTCAAGGCTTAGCAAGGGAAAAGAGGAAAATAAATAAATCACGAGATTTTTACATTGCCAAATGAAGGCTTTGCAAAAATTTTGCCAATGAATATATTTGGATAATTATACTAATCACATATTAGCTTGGGCTAGGCCATTGAGTTTGGGTGGATCCAATAATAAGTGATGAAAATTGACCATAAAAGAGAGGGAAAATATAAGGGTTTGGGTTGTTGGGGATCTAGAAATTCAAAGACTTGTTGTTTTGGTATTGACATATATGGAAGAATCTCATATGCTTGAAGTTCTCAAGATTTCATAGGGTTTTGGGATGCTTGGGTTGTCATTGTTCACAATATTCTCACAGTATTAGGATTTAAGGGATTATTTTGAAGCCTTTGTGAACATAAGGTTGAGATCAAGAGTGTTGAAATAAATTATTGATTTATGAGTGGGAAAAAGGAGTATTAATTTCACAATGATATAAGATACATGGCCCAATCATGTGTTGATATATTTCAACCACTGACGTTTTAGCATTATCTACCAAACATGTGCTCTCAGGATCATGCAAAGTAAAAGGTAATTCCTTGCATGACTTATAAGAACTCTACAAAATGAGAACATAGTAGCTATAAATATTTGGCTGCGTGGAAAATTTGTTGACTTACCAGAGATCAATAAATTGAGAGTTTTTAAGAGGAAGTGGCCTAATACATTGATAAAATTGAGATTTCACCACTTGTGGCTTAGTGATTGCAAAGAGTGTTGTGGATATATGGACCAATGGAAATACACTGTATGTTTCATATCAGAAATGGGAGCACATCATGTATATACTATAAAATTAAAGGACATTTAGCTCATTTGTTTATCCTCATTAAAATAAAAAAATTCCGTTAAACTATATACACATAGAGATGTTTAATGAGAAACGTATTTTGGAAAGGTGGATACATTGGATCATATATATCTTTGAGAAACACATGCCTTTTAATTTTAACATATATCCTTTAAGATCACAAGCTTTGATACCAAATCTAGTCTACTTAATTCTGGAATCTAGATCCTTGATTTTTTTATACAATAATAATTTGATAGAATATAACCAATTTAAATTGAAATACATTGATAAAAGTTGATTTTAATCATATTTATAAATCATATGACAATAGATCAATATTATTAACATTCATTAATAACTCCAATTTTAAATATGTATATGAAGATAAACATATTCAAGTACAAGTTTTCCACATAAGCCAACACTCTTACCACACTCAAAAACATGGAAACAAAATAAATTGGTGTTACAAACTAGCCTTATCTAAGGTATTGAGAAGTGCACTTTTTTCCTCCTCTTGGACCCACTCTAAGGTTTTGAGAAGTGCACTCTTTTCCTACTCTTGGACCCACTCTATGGAGCTCATATCATTTCTCTTGTTATATGTCTCCTACCCTTTACCTTATAGATAATTAGAATTCCTTTATCTTTTCAAATAAAAGTCACACATACATATTATTCTAATTTTTTACCCACTTGTTTAAGGTGAAGATCTAGTTACAAATGGATGCAATATCTCATTACAATATGTTTTTAACACAAATTTCAATACAAACCTTATTCTTTGATAAGTATATAGTCTTCACATTATTATTTGTATTTATTTTTATACATGAAAGACTTATAGATTCTATATTATTTTCCATCAAAATTTTATGGGATTTAGTCAAAAAAATACTTACCTTAAAGTTACATCCAGTGGATTCAAAACAAATAAAATAAAGCACCATCATTTACTAAAATAGAACTTACCTATCTTTCTTAAGAACTCCTCTAGCAGTATCTATCAAATATTAAGAAACATTTCTTTAAACATCCATAAATGTAGAGAAATAATTATCGGTAGCCTATATTTATGCATGAAGCACTCAAAATGAGGTTAGGAGTATATTAATCCAAGTCCAATGCATCTCAAAATGAAATTAGGAATTTTCAAGTATTTATTTATCAAAAGGGGTCTTTTCTCTTGTATTTATCTATCTACAATAATTATACTTTTTTACTTAGTCGTAACATTGATAGTCTCACAAAGGTTACATTATAAGTATACCTAATCATCAAACTATTTCTACTTGAGGAATGAATAAAAAAATAGGGGGTGGCACTCTATATTTGCATCCACTCTTTCACATGTATTAGGAGAAATATATGGTATTTGATCCCCTCATCTAGGAAATTTATTGTAGTAGTTGGTCAGAATCAATAGATCCCTGGAAAAAAAAATCCAAATCCACCACACACCATCTTATTTTTTATTTAATTCCAATTTGAGTAATAGTGTAGGAAACTATGGTTATCATCATAACATGTGCATGCAAAAACATTTTTGAAGAAATTGAGGTAGATGATCTAATAAAGATAATTATGAAGTAACCTATAAAGAAATGTAGGTGTAAAATGGATCTAGAAAGTAATATCAAGGATGGCAGTACCAGACACAATAATCTCCAAGTTTAAAGCTACCATCCATTGATTTTTATGGATCCATTTCATAGGTGAAGAAAAATTCAACCTAACATATCCTATTTTTCCAAATTCTCGATCAAGAAAAAATGAAAACATTATAAAATAGAAGTCACCTCATTCCATTTTTATTTCAATATAATTTAGCATGTGTAATATTTGAATGTCTAATTTCATAGCAATTACATGTATTGTTAAATTAAAATATTGGAGAATTTATATACAAATTATGATTATGCATTAGTGTTAAGATTCAATCCAAATTAAGTAGCTAAATAGATATTATTTAATTTTATGTGTAAACATTTTGTAACAACTCTAAGGTTTAATATTTTCTTTAAGGGTTTGATCTTTATTTTTCAACTATAATCTCTACATATTAACTATATATAACTATTTCCCTATGGTATCATCCTTGATATACCTATTATAAGGTTTACATACTTTGTAGGGTTTTATAATTTGAGATGGAAAAATCTATATGCTATTTTGTCCCCTATATGTGAAGTGTTAGGATAAGTTGCCATCCTTTTGAGTACACTTTGTTGGACCTTTTTCATGTGATATATAAATTTTCATTGATGTCAATCTGCATTAATTCAAAAAGGAGTGAATTGATAAAGTGAGAAAGCTAAAAAAATGAAGGTTAATTGTTAGTGTCAGCTCACAGAGGCTCGGATGAATAAGGTTAAGTGCTAAGGGACTTAGTCAATGTTTTTGCATGTCACAGACATGAGGAGATATCTGCCAAAGTATAGAGATAGCCACCGAAGACTTGGAGTATCCACCAAAGTCTGTAGAAATCCGGGGAGCTCTAGAAGAAATAGTAAAAGGTAAGTGAATGTCACAGATAAATGGATGAAGTTTCCAAAACAAAATAGATCCAAAGGAAAATCCACAAAGTGTAAATAGTTAGGATGTGGATTTGAAGGAAGTGTCATGGAGGTGAAGGTAAAACCATGAATGTAAACGAGTCAGAAGCAAGCCGTAGACAAAGAAAAATCCACGAAGAATTAAAGAAGCCACTAAGGATGAAAGATAGATGCGGAAGAATATAAAATCTGGAAGTAAAAGAGAAAATTTGTGGACATCAAACAAAGCCACAAAAAAAAGAAACAGAAAAGAAAGAAATTTGCAAGACATTGGGAAATCCGTGAGAAGCATAGAAGAGTCGCGGATAACTATAAATCTTTCGTGAAGGAAGAAATGTCACAGGACAAAGAAAATATCCATGATACAAATAAGAAAGTAAGAGGTACAAAGGAAAGCCATGAAAAGATGGAAGATGGATGGAGAAGGGTCAAGGGAAATCAAATTGATGCAAACATGTAGAAGTGAGATTTGGTTCTCAAAAATAGATGGTGAAACATTGAAAGATATATTGCCAGGTGGTTATGGCTAGATGCACAACTTGAACTCCACAAAGAATGAAGAAATCCATTGTTCCACTTTCCAGCATATAATGCGTATTGACTTTGTGGAAATCCAGTTACATTCTCTATGAGATCTCGAGCTTCAAGGTGGAATAAGATATTGGAGAAGGAAACAGATCACTCATCTGGGTCATGTTGCAAATTCTAAAAAGATGGAAAATCTATTTTTGGAAAAACATAATAAATTACTCTCACACATGCATGAATAATTGTGTAATCAAGATAAATATAGAAGGAACAAAATATGGTGTTAGCTTCATACATTTAATAGTCTAGATTCTCAGGCGACCAAGTAGGAAGGTGCACAACACGGAACTCAAAATGAAGGAATGGGTTGATTGAGAATATATTTAGAATTTGGAGCCATTTTTTTGTTTCTCAAGAAATAAAAGAAGTAATCGAGCTATGAAAGATCTGAAAAAGAGATAATACAATGCAATCAAGATGAGAAAGAGCAACCGAAGAAAAGAGAGAGGAAAGAGGAAAGCGGATCGATGAAGAAAAGATTCATCAAATGAAAAGAGCATCAGGGTGGCAGATTTATTGAGTCAAAGGGATCGAATCAAATGAGTAGAAGAGATTGAAAAGAAGAATATACACAGATACAAAAAGGTGAACATAATTATTGCAAAAGTGATTTTTGTAACTAGATGATGAAAATGAATATGTAAATTAAGTCTAAGTTGTAGTTTAGCATATTTAGGAGTTGGTGTTCCTTGTGGGGTTGGTGCCTCACTAAATAAATCTCTTTTGATGCATAATATTTACTTGAGTTCATTATTGTGTGTAATATCAATAAAGGTGTAGGGGTTTGTTCTGCTTATGGGGTTAGTGTCTCACTAAATAAATATTGTAGGATGCATAATATTCTTGCAAGTCCTTGCTTTGTGTAATATAAGCAATGGTTTTTGGTGGGTTTTTTTCTGGAAAGGGTTTACCAAAGTAATCTTTGTGTTGAATTTTATTATGCATGACATATGTATGATTAACTACTCATAGTTTAAAGCCACACATTGTTAAAGGGTTTAAAATTGGCATTAAGTGAAAAAAAATTAATCTGTAATGATTCACCCCCCTCTCAGTGCTTGTGATCTCTAACAATTGGTGTCAGAGCAACGTTCTTATAAGAGAATATTAACATCTTCAAGGAGATCCTCCTATCACAAGCATGGTATAAAATCAAGCACAAGGTGGTTTTTCACTATCAAGATCACCTCTCTTCACTTGGTATAAATTATGCATTCTGGAGAATAAGGATGAAGACATATTTGATGTCACCTTGTTTTTGATATCTAGAATCCGTTGAGAAAGGATACAATCCTCCAACTACACCAATTACTAATTTCTCATATAAGAAATAATAGGAATGTAACTCAAGAGAAATGAACGCCATTCTATGCGGCCTGACTGAAATAAAATTTGTCAAAGTAATGCATTGCACAACAACAAAGGAGATATGGACCAAGTTGCAGAGTGTCTATGAAGGTGATGAAAATGTCAAGCTAGAAAAATTGCATACCTATAGAGTTGAGTTAGATAATATAAAGATGAAATATGATGAGAGCATAGAACCCTACATGCAAAGAATAGATGAATTCATAAATATGATCATAGGTCTACGAGAGATACTAGAAGAATATTTCATAGTACAAAATATTTTTAGATATCTGACTAAAATGTATGATGCAAAGGTATCAGCTATTTAGGAATCAAAATGCATGAAGACTCTCACAATGGATGAATTACATAGCACTCTTTCAACATACGAGATGAGGACTATTGGATCAAAAACTTCTAAGAAAGAAGTAGCATTCAAGGTCAAGAAATAAACCCAATCCAAGAAAGAAGAAGAAGAAGAAGAATATTTAAGAGATGAGTTGGATGATGAAAATATTGAAGCAATGTTCGTCAAAAGACTGAAAAGTGGTTCAGGTAAGTATTAAGGAAAAATCCCATTTAACATTTTTACATGTGGACAAGTAGGTCATTTTACTAGAAAGTGTCTGAAAAGAATAAAGATAATTAGTCAGAACATGAAGAGGATAGTCATAAAAATAACAAGAGATAAACTGGATATAAAAATAAAAACAACAAGAAAATGTTCTACAATAAAAAAGGAACTTCTATTCAAAGGAAGAATCAAGTGACTCTGAATCAAGCAATCCTCATATATCTAAAATGAAAATGATATAGATCAAACATAATTTATGTTTATAGCCATGGATGTAACTGAAGAAAGAAGCTCCAAAGGGAAGAACACAATTGATGTTCAAGACTTTGATGAAGAAGAACCTAAAGTAAATATTGAACCAAAATTAGTATGTTCCCTTGAAGAATTAAAGTTGTGTAGAAGAAAGAATCAGAAAATGAGATGTATATTAGAGGATTATGAAGAACAAATCCACATCTTTGAAGGAAGACAATCTCAAAGAGAAGAAGAAGAGGAAAATGAGCTCAAGGAATTGGAAACATAGTTGGAAAAGATTTCAAACTCCTACAAATAAAAGGAGGATGAATGCACTAAGATGAACTCAAAACTGGAGAAAATTAAAGTTGAGATAGTGAAAATGAGTAGCAATCTAAACATATATGGAAAAATTGAAAAGAGCTCAATTTTTTTGACTAATATACTAGAGCAACCAACATGATGCACATGACAAGTATGCAAATTTTTAAAAGAAGATAGTAAAGAAAAGGAGCCTACAAAGAATAAAGAAAACTAGGTTACATAAACATCTAACATCTCATTTGCCACAAACAAGAAAGTTATCAATTCCACGAAGAGAATAAATTTTTCCCCCATAATAAAATATGTTATAAGGTACACACATTAATTTAATGGTTATTGTTATTTATGTAATCAGTTTGGACATAAAGACGCCAAGTGTAGGAAATTCTCTAGAGTCTATAGAAGAAAATTTGGCCCATCTTACACCAGATCAAACTATAATGTTTTCCAACACAATTATCATAAGAAGAGTAGTGCAGTTTCAAAAACAAACATCAACCGCCTTAACAAAAGAAAATGGTTTATATTGCAGAGAAAGGTGAGAACAAGAGAGAAGAGTCATAGTCAATAGTGTAGACTGCATTTCATGTGTAAAATGAAGACAAAATCTGGTACTTGGAGAGTGGATGCTCTATCCATATGATAGGTGACAAAAGAAAGTTTATTACTCTATCTAAAAATGCATCTGGTGCTATAAGATTTGGTGATAATAACTTTGCAAATATAGTTGGGAAAGGAACGTTGCGTCTAGATAATGGAAAGACTATAACTGAAAATTTTTTATATGTTGCATGTCTTAAACATAATCAGTTGAGTGTGATTCAAATGTACAGGAGGGGATACAATGTGATATTCCATGATAAAGGTTGTGATATTCTAAACTACAAAACATTAAAAGAAAGCAACAAAGGTCAAGTGAACAAAGAACAACATGTATGTTCTAAACAAGATAAACAAAGAGAAATGCTTCACAAGTAAGATAGATTACAACTAGTTGTGGCACAAAAGATTGGGGCATGTGAGTTTTAAAAATATTGTAAAACTAAGTGAAAAATGGTGCATCATACATATGCCAACCATTGTGAAACCCACGGATACACTATGCAAGGATTATTTACATAGGAAAAAAAAGGAGATCATTCAAGTTAAAAGAATATTCTACAACCAAGCCACTAGAGTTGATTCATATAGATCTCTACGGCCCCACCAGAATGAAAGGTATAAATGTTGAGGTATATTTCATGTTGTTTATAGATGACTACACAAGAATCACATGGGTAGCATGTTTGAAGCAAAAGTGAGAAGCTTTAGATAGATTCACGAACTTCAAGGCACTGGTAGAAAATGAGAAAAATGAGAAGATCAAATGCCTAAGATCAAATAGAGGTAGAGAATTTTTGTCAAATGAGTTCAATGAATTCTGTGAAGAAAATGGAATCAGGATACAATTCTCATCCATGAGGACACCTCAGCAAAATCGGGTTGTTGAAACGAAAAATAGTAGTTTGAGATTTATATGAACAATATTTAATGAATCCAAAATTTGATGATGATATTTGTATATTTTGTGAAGCAGGACATATTTCTATCTTTTTAATAGAGCTCATGGGATATAAATATATTGAGTAATACTCCTTATGAACTAATGTGAAGAAGAGATAAAAATGTAAATCATGGATAAGATTGTGGTAGTCAATGCTTTATCAAAAGAGATGTGAATCAAACCTGGAAAATTTGACTCAAGATGTGAAGGGATATTCCTTAACCAATGCGAATAGCGCAACCTACAAATTCTAAAATAAAATGTTAAAAATATTTTCAAAAAATGTGAAGGTGGATGGAGACACATACCACATCGAATTTGAGAATAATCCAGCTGAAGAACAAGAAGAACAAGTAATTTGTGTGTGTTAGGAAGCATAAAAGGGAAAATTGTGACCTAGGGATTTACTATGTTAGTATGTGTTTCTCTTAGTAAGTGAAATTTTTTTACTTATGTTATTATTCATATTTCTTGGATTGGAGTTTACCCCTTTGTTAGCCATGGTTGTAGTGGGTTAATTAGTTAAATTGAAAATTGTCCTAGACTAATTAAAAGATGTGACCTAAGAGAGTTCATTTATTAACCTTGATTTACTTTGGATTTTGTGTGGATTGATGTGTGTTTGAGTTTGAGTGTAGCACACTCTACCCCACATGGAAAACTCGAATTTGGCCTTTGAGGCCAAATTTCAAAGCTTGTGGACAAGTCAAACTTGTCCCACACCTCTTAAAACCACATGCCAACCCTACTATGGGTTTCTTGAAATGGAAGACCAAATTTAGGGTCTTTTAGGTGTTTTGGGGGATAAAAGGGTAAAAATATTAATTGCACTTTCTTTCAAATTTAATTTTTGCCCTTTGGGGAAGTGAGCTTAGTTGGAGTGTGTAAGATGCTTGCCTTCTTTCAACCACTTATTAATGGTGCATTGGAATTTGATGTTGACCAAATGATGTGGAGTGGAGGGAAAAGGAGGTGGCATCCTACTTGGAGCCACATCATCCCTCCCTCTCTTTTCTCTATTTATTTTAGCCTCTTGTTTGTTTTGGGGGTTGGAAGTTTTCATGTTTTAGTCTTTTTGTATTTTGGAGAGGAGAGGATTTGGAAGGAGCTTGTGAATTTTTGGAGCTTGTGGATACTTGTGAGAACTTTGTTGGAGCTTGTGGATGCTTGCTTGATCCTTGGAGGGATTTGAGACTTCATATTTGGAGCAAGCTCTACCATGGAAAGGTAGGAGCTTCCCCTTTGTTGCATTATGTTTCTTTTGTCATACGAATGTATTTTTTTGTTGTGTTGAATGTTGTTGTTTGGAATGCTTGTTGGGAATGGGTAGAATGCCTAAGTTGGGAGTGAGAGGAGACTATGGGGAGCTTAATTGAGGGAGGCATAAGAGATCATGTGCTTGAGGAGGGAGCTTGGGTTGGGTGTCCACCTTGTAAGAGAAATGCTTGCATTTCTTCTTGTTTTACTTTGAGGGAGCCATAAGAGTTGAGGGAGGCATAAGAGTGAATGGAGGGATAAGGGGTACTTGAGGGAGGCATAAGAGTTGTTAGGGGTATTGTGTTTGCATTGGAGGCTTTTAGGTGGCACCCATTCCCATTGGGAGGCATAAGTGGCTTCCCCATATGTCTTACTCTTATGGCTTTCTTGATAAGCCTTGTGACTAGTTGTTGTGATTGTTTTCTCTCTTGTGTTGTTGATCTTGTCTTTGAAGGATTATGGAATGAATGTGAAATGTTATGTTTAGTTATGTGGAAGCTTGTAGTTGCCATGAGTTGGATTCTCTCCCATTGTGATGTGGTTGGGGCTCGGGGCCAATGGAGAGGATGGCTTCTCTTCTCCATTGGGTATTTTGGTTGGGAGGAGAGCGTTGCCTCTCCCCTTATTTTGTTGTGAATCAAGCACTATGGAGGAGCCACCTTGTTGATATTTGGAGCATTGGAACCTTGTTGTTGACAATGTAAAACCACCATGTAATTACCCACCTTGAGTGGAGGAAAAATGTAATATTGCTTTGTTTTCTTTAGCTTCCATTATTGTAAATTTGTTTCCACATGAAGTAGAAAGTGTTGTAACAAGATTTTGAAGGAAAGTTGCATTGAAATGATAGTATTTCTTACTCTAAAATTTATTGGAAATGTTGTTGAATTCTTTTGTGGAATGTTGGAAAGAAATTACAAAAGAAAATATATTAAAATTTTGTTTGGATACTTGAAAGTGATGTGTTGGAAAGATTGGAAAAATAGTGCATTATCTCTTCTTGTGTAGTTGATGGAAGGACTTAAGTTTTTAAATGGCTTTTAAGATGCCAAAGAAGCATTTCAAGCTCTAGCCCCCTTTATGTTTTTATTCATTCATGAATTTATTGTAAAATCCATTGCAAACTAACAAAGAAAATGAAATCGAATCTCTTCGAAATCCCATGCAATGTCTATTAAAAATTGGATAGAAATAAATTTTAATGCAAATACTTTAAACCTATCAAGTTCAATATCCAACACTCCTTAATGTATAATAAAGGTACTAATAGTTTGAATATTATCCATATTTAGGTATTATTAAAACTAATGGATATGCTAGTATTAAATCCTATTTATAACAATACACTATTAAATATTCCCTTTAAATTAACAAAGTATATCATTGTAAGCTATAGCCAAGAAATAATATTAATTAAAAATATGCAAAGGAACCTATGGACGTATACGGGTTACGGCGCTTTCCAAGGTCCTAAAACGCTCATACCAAAGCCAAAACAGACTGTGCTTGAATACACATAAAATCCTACATACTTGTAATACAAAATAAACTAGATGATGATGTATCTCTGTTTAACCATTGTGTATTCAGACTGTAAAAAAAAATATACACGCAGAAAGGCTTATATGATTGCAAAACAAATTGGGCTTCATGAATATTCTGATATGAAACAGATCCACCTCTGTGAGATCCTCTCCCATGGGTTACACCGAATAATGAATATGGTCTCCATAGAAAATCGTGGTAATAAATTGCTTCAGGTCTTCTAGTAACCCACTCTCACTGTCCCCCCACCGATTTTGATAAAAATATCTTGAAGGTGAACCCCGAATTTGAGGATGCATTCGATATTGAATAGTTGGCAACTTACAGTTGGATAGTTCATTGTTTTTAAAAAGCCTTTCACTAATTCCCCAATCAATTTTGATAAAGATCTCATGAAGGAGAACCCTGAATTTGAGGATGCATTCGATATCTTCTAAGATGACAACATAGTTGGACAACCCGCTCGTTCCAAGAGCTTCAAAAGTTTTCCCTTCTAGAAAAATGAATAATTTATACCTCCTTGTAGCATGCGCAGCCAAAGCAAAAGGAAAAAACACCTATTTTCTCTCCTGTAGTTTCGTTCCCAACCTCCCTTTTAGCTTCATGCACGGTCCTGGAAGTATAAGCCACCGATCCACACGGCTTGTAGCTTTTCCGTCTCCCTTCCTTCTTGCTCGCGCGACCGGGGCCGAGTAAAACAGCTTCACGCCTCTCTCCAGCTGTAGTATCATCTATAACCTTCTTTTAATGCGCGGCCAGGTAAATGGTGGACAGGTAAATTAAGAAGGAGAGGCATAAGATTTTGAAGATCCTTTTTGCAGTAAGGGAATGTCTAGTGCGACCCGGCTGTCTCGACACGCAAGGAGAGGAGTTAAATTGCTATGGCAGGTGGCCATTAAAGCCACCCACCTCAACTACGTTTTCAAACTTAAAATTTAAATGCTTTCCCACCTTGATACTCGTCCCTTTTGCTCAAGATTCAATTTTATGTTTAAGTATATAGATTTTACTTAATGTAATTTTAATAAATATATAATTCTTTTTATTTTGAAACTTCAAATTAAATCCTTGATACTAAATTTAAAAATTAATAGATGATGGTGAGTGCCTTATCACCCCTCCTGAATGTTCATTTGTAAAATTTCGATCGTGACATCGAGAATAATTTTTTTTTTGACACCTGCTCTTAACGTTTTTAGCGCCAGGATTAGATGACTCCTCGGATAAGCACCGGCTCATGGCATCGAGCTCTGACGACGATGCTAGTGTCGAGAAGAACGTTAGGAAGGCTCTTTGTGACCTAACTAGACTATTTTTTTTAGCATCCTGCCCTTGACACAATAACTAAGCAACCCAATTTAAATGTGTTACAATTCTAAAACTGGTTCCCTTAATCTCGATCTTAAAAAAAAAAATTAGTCACATTTTCGGGTCATATGTTTGTGGCGCAGCATTATCATCGTCATTGTCGGGAGTGTGGCGTCGCTGCTTTCGTGGCGTTACAAAATGCCTAAGATCAGACATAGGTAGAGAATTTGGGTCAAACGAGTTCAACGAATTCTATGAAGAAAATGGAATCAGGATACAATTCTCATCCGTGAGGACACCTCAGCAAAATGGGGTTGTTGAAGGTAAAAATAGTAGTGTGCAGGAGATTGCAAGAACAATATTTAATGAATCCAAAATTTCATATAGGTATTGGAGTGAAGCAGTTTACATTGTGGTCTATCTTTTTAATAGAGCTCAACTAAGAATAAACAGTGACAATACTCCTTATGAACTGTGGAAGAAGAGACCAACAAATGTAAAGCACATAAGAGTCTTTGGTAGTCAATGCTTTATCAAAAGAGATGAAGACAACTTGGAAAAATTTGACTCAAGATGTGAAGGGATATTCCTTGGATAACCAATAGTAGCGCAACTTACAAATTCTAAAATAAATGTTTACAAAATATTTTTTTGAAAGTGCTAATGTGAAGGTGGATGAGACACCATATGCCAAAACGAGCACTCAGCACAATGGCGGTCATGAAGAACAAGAAGATGATGAAGATTTTGATAGTCCCATGAGGAAGCATATGAAGAGGAAGAAAGGCCAGACACTAATGCACACTCTAGACAAGTCAAAAAGGACCATCCTGCAAATTATATCATTGGAAAAAAAGATGGCGGTATTCTCACAAGAAGAAAGATAAAATAACAGCAAAATCATGAAGACATAGGACTCCTGTCAATGATAGAACGCAAGAATGTTACAGAAGTAAGAAGGATCAACATTGGGTATACACCATGAATGAAGAAATTGACCAGATTGAAAAGAATGAGACATGGGAACTGGTACCCAGACCATGGAACAAGAATGTGATTGGCACCAAATGGGTATTTAGTAACAAACTAAATGAGCAAGGAGAAGTAACAATGAACAAAGAAAGGATAGTGTGAAAAGGATATGCGTAAATGGAAGGAATTGATTTTATTGAGACATTTGCACCAGTGGCAAGAATGGAAGAAATAATACTATTCCTTTCTTACACGGCATACAAAAAGATCAAAGTAGTCTAGATAGATATGAAATCAACCTTCTTAAATGGTTTCTTGAATGAAGAGGTATACATTGAACAACTTGATATATTTTCACTAACTGAAGATAAAGACTATGTGTGCAGTTAAAGAAAGATTTATATGGATTAAAATAAGCTCCCAGAGCTTGGTACAATAGATTACACTCATACCTCATTGAGAAAGGATTCAGAAAAGGTGTTGCTAATATTAATCTCTACATCAAGGAAGAATGAGACCACTTGCTAATTTTCATTGTGTATGTAGATGATATCATATTTAGTAGAGACCATGATAAGATTACATACGAGTTTGCTGACATGATGAAAGAAAAGTTCAAGATGTCAATGCTTGGAGATATTTCATTCTTTTTGGATTTACATATAAGTAAAATAGATCAAGATATATTCATATCCTAGACTAAGTATATCAAGGAGATGTTGAAAATATTGAGAATGGAAGAATGGAGACCAATTGGTACACTAATGGAAGTTGGATGCAAGCTAAGAAGATACGATGACTCTCCTAAGGTAGAAAAACATTGTACAGATCCATCATAGGAAGCATACTTTACTCCACAACATTAAGACCTGATATTATGCAGGTGGTAGGTCTTTTTGGAAGATTTCAAGAAGATCCAATGGAAACACACCTCAAGGCAGTTAAGAGAATTCATAGATATCTCATGGGAACAGTTGAATATGGATTATGGTACCCCAAAAGGAGTAATTTAACATCAAAGCATATACATATGCATATTGGGGAGGAAGCATTGATGAGAGGAAGAGTATGAGCTATGGAGTATTCTTTGTGAGAAATTTCTTGGTATCTTGTCTAAGTAAGAAAAAATCATCAGTGGCTATCTCAACATGTGAAGTAGAGTATATACTTGTCACATGTGTGTTGCACTCAAGTTCTCTAGATGAATAAAACATTGGAAGACCTCAAGGTAAAATCTAATAATCTAATTCCTTTGTTGTGTGATAGTACAAGTGCAATAAGTATCTCTAAGAACCTAGTGTTCCACTCAAAAACTAAGCATATACCTATAAGATAACATTTCTTGAGGGAACAAGTGAATGAAAATAAGACCATTCTAGAATATGTGAACACTAAAGAAGAAATTCCAGATATAATGAAAAAGTTGCTACTAAAAGCAACATTTGAGCACTTAAGGAATGAATTAGGATTCATTCCTATCATACTAACAACTAGAAGATATGCATAGAAAAGGAAAGGGAGCATTCTCAAGCATTATCAACTCCTAAATAGTGCCAAAGTAAAATAGAGCAAATATCTAAGCTCAAATTTATCAAAGCATGCTTTAACTCAGGGGAGCATTCCCATGGACATACTAAGACAGATGTATGAGAAGCATAAGCCTATGAGGAACATTTTAAGGTAAAAACATGTTGTATCTAGCTTACCATAATATTTAGTTTTATGTGGAATAACTCACCCTTTGTAATTATTGTAGAAGGGGGACATAAAACTAAATTCATAAAATTAGACTATCAAAGGGGGAAACCTATAATGTAATAGCCAAAAAGGAAGAAGAAGATAGGGGTGTTACCAGAATCTAGGTATGGAAAACATTTTTACGTCAATTTTTTTAGGTTTCTGATGTGGTATAGATTCATTAAGGTGTTTCCATCAATGAAAAAGGGGGAGATTATTGGACCTTTTTCATGTGTCATATATGTTTTCATTGATGACAAGTTGCATTGATGATAAAAGGAGTGAATTTGTAAAGTGAGCAAGCTGAAAAAATTAAGGTTTATTGGAAGTTGATATCTCTCAAAAGTGCACCATGTAGAGAAATGGTTGTAGGTGTTCTAAGATTACAAAAGGATCTCTCTCTTTTGTAGATACAATGGAAACACCTTAGGTCTATGGGTATACTTATTTTGAGGTGAGTCTCTGGTATCAAGGTCGGTTACTTTTTGATGTATACTCAACTAATTTTTTGGGGTTTTAGGGTAAAAGATGACTGTAAATGGATTCAAAATTTGGGTGATACACCAAACTTATTTGGGGTCTTTGACTGAGTATATGCACAACTGATATGAAAAATATTCTACATACACAAACCAACAGTTTTCAATAGAATATTAAGAAAACACTTGTTGCATTGAGGGAAAGTCTCACAACAATAATGTTAAGCTACACATGCACACTAATATTCATGCAAAAATTACTTAAATTTTCCAATAGGGTAGGATGATTAACTAGGGAATTTGACATTCACAAGGATTAATAAACATACAAAAGACTACAAATAATTGGAAAGGAAGAATATAATTCTCATTCAAATGGCAAAAACTGGCAAAATATGCTTCAATACTCCTATGACCAAAAGTCCTGCTTTGTGCTTTTCCAATGCATACAATATATAGAAAACTTATTCACCACACCCTTCCTAAAAATATACTAAAATTGTACTTACCCATGCATCCTATTTTTATCCTTTATTTATTAATAAGTAAAGGAATAAAATAAACATGCTAATACATTGAGGCATTAATAGCCTTGAATATAAAAATACAACTCAATCAAACAGCAGTTGACTGTTCTATTTTTAATAAAGCTTGGGTGAATAATTCTACTAATAATAAAGCTTGCTTGATGAGCAAGTCTTCTCCCATGTGCATGTAGTCTATATCTTCTAGTTCTTGATGTGACATTTGTAATTTTTATCCACTTGCCCCCTTGGATGCACATGTAAAATAAGTTTCTATGTGTGTGAGAAAAATAAATTCTTTTATCTGCAATACTTGGCAAAATAATTTACCCATGTATTCCATCATGATGGGGACCACCTTTGGTTCTGATGTCAACATCTCATCTATCTTCTTGTGGTTACATGTAAGATTATCTCGTGCAAGTATAATTTGTTCACTTTTAAACCCTTCCACTATGGGGACCACTTTTGATGTGTGCACACCTTGTACCATTCTTTTATTTGCCACCTTTTGGAGAAATAAGGATTTTTTGACAAAATTAAGGTAATTATTTTTGCATAACTCTATATTTGAAACACTTTTGGGGTTACTTTATTCGAAGGAAAATTACCTTTGTAAAAGATAGGTTAAGGGACCCGGTCATCAATTTTGACCTTCGAAGCATATAACATGTGACAAGTCTTGACCTTTTGATTCAGTCATGGGCATGCATCATAGTTTAAATAATAATCACATGATTATTGGGCCCCTTTTTGTGATCTTGATATGTGCACTATAGATAAGACTTTTAACCAAGGTTGAGTAATGATTATATTAGTCACTCGGTCACCTTGGCCAATAATTGGGTCCCCTTTGTTGACTTTGGTGAATTTTCCAATCATATAGTCGGTAGACTATGGTTTCAAGCATGATATTGGTAAATCATTACATCTTTTGCATATTTGATATGTTATGGAAGATTTAGTCCCCTTCGACGAAGGATAGACATTTTATTGTTGGTGGAAACTTAACCAAAGTTCAGATAAATTAGGGCTTTCGTTGGAGTTTGACACATGTGTACTTTGATGAATCTAGTTAGGTTGGGGTTTGTTGAGCTCTGTTTGATCACTATTTCTTGATTGTCCATTATTGTACCTATTCCATTTTAAACGTTGATATCTCTGACCCTCGGTTAGAGTTTTGACTTGGCATTTAATGTGGTTAGTAGCATTGGGCATGGTTTCTGACCGTCGATCATTGTGCGGCTTGATCTTGGCCGCTAATGATAACTTCAGGTGAGTTGGGTATAAGCTCGTCAAGCTTGTCATTTGATCTCTATCATTTTCTCATTCAGAGCGGTGAATCCCTAGAAAAATTCTTCATGCCACCATTTCTATGTGCTCCTGAGCTCACTTCCTTCAGCAAATCCATCTTATTGTGAATCTTTGATCATGAAAATTTCTTCCATTGTTGTTGTTTGAGATTTGTGCATGATTTGATGGAGGTGCTATTTTTTCTTATTTTCGAGATTATTCCTATGAGTTTTAAATATGCATCCATGGAGAGTGAACATGGATCTCCTTTTATTTTTGATCTTTTGTTCATACCTTCTTTCTCTGTGATCATGCTATGAGTGATTTTTTTTCTGTTTTGTGTTGGCCGAGCAATGTTGAAGTTCTAAATGGGTTTTTTGAGATTTTAGAGCTCTACAATGTGGAAGGAGGGTCATTATTTCTCTTTGAGGATTGTTTGATGGTATTCTTCATTTCAAAAACTTGGCCATTACCATTGAAACTTCATTTCCTAACTAGTGAATGTGAACTCCTTTGAAGGTAACTTTGGGTTCATCCTTTTCTAAATGGCTCAGTAATATGAATATTTTGTTTTGCTTGATACTGGTAAGATTTTATTATCATGGTTTTCATGATTATTACTATTGGCTTTCTTTGAACTGACTATGGAGGGTTTGCTAGGTAATTTCCATTCTGGGTATTCAATATTTCGTATTACTTTTCTTGAAGCTCTCGAAACTGGGGTTGTTATATCTATTTTTTCTCATTCATATGAATCTCCATCTGGGTTTACTCTGAATTAGTTGTAAATGTTTGTTGATACTTTGAATCAACCCACATTCTAGTTGAATGCTTCATTTTAACAACCCAAAAATATGAGATTCTTAGAGGATTTTGACTTAGGTATTATTATTTAGTTTTTCATTCAATCATCCTCTTCAAAAAACCCTTTTTCTTTCACTATATTTTGAGCTCGATTTGGAGGGTTTGAGAAGATTCCCCTTTTAAGCTGGGTAGGTGTTATTTCTCCTTGTCATTGTGACATTTTTATAGAACTCATGATATAATTTGAGAATTTTTTGATCTAGTTGTTCATCACTTCCTTTTGTGGAATGTTTTTAGCTAATTTTTGTTACCCGAGATTGATATAGAAGCTTTCTTGGTTTACATTTTACTCTGGCTAACGTTGATTTTGGAAAAAAATTTGCTAATGCTCGGATGACTTTAACTACCTCTAACTTTGAAATGGAAACAATGCTTGCATTTCCTTTTCAAAGATTACTCTATTCACATTTAATTAATCCATGTTTCTAACAAAAATTCTCAAATAATGTATGGTGCAGAATTCGAAAGAAATAATTTGTAAATATATGCAGAAAATTTATCATTGATGTTCTTGCATAAAAAAACATATCTCTTCTTTTGGAAAAGGTAAGAATCTTCTTAATGGTAGCATAGGACTTCATCTTCTTTGTGAGATGAAAATCAATCATCCTCCTGAATAACTTTCTTTTAAAATGTTCTCTGAAACTCTGTGGTTGTTGTTATAGATTTGAACTTAGTTTCTAGTGCATCAAGTTCACTGTACATTAGTTATTGGCCTGTGAGCTTGTTGGGATTGTAATATTGTATCTCGTTGCATCTTTATTTTGCTAGAAATATGTATCCTAATATTTTCCTTGCCAATTGGGATGTACTTGAATGATGCTTTGAGCTTAAAATATTTGACACAAATTTCTATTATGTGACTACATATTTTATTCAATGACCCTCCAAGATATGAGTGAGAGTATTAATTTTTGTCCTCAAGTGCAAATACTATTTTTCTTCAGTCTTTACTTGATCTTATTTGCATGAAATGGCAGTGGATTCCTATAACGGTTGATGTCTACTATTAATTTCTTTGACTATACCATTGCTAAAAATAACTTCTATTTTGAAAGTTTGATGATTTTTCCACTGTTATATGTGATCTTTTGTAAACTGTACATGTGCACTTATCAATCTGTTAGAAAATATGAAAGCCATAGGATTTTCTTTTATCATCGGGTTGATCTCTTTCTATCATGCTTTTGAAGTTGATATTATGCATTTCTTTATGTGATTCTGATACTCTATTTATCTTTACTCCATTCACTTGTGTGTTGAAACTATAAGCACTTGTTTGACTTGAATTCATGAAGACTTGAAGTTTGAAATGACCAATTAAATAGGTGCACTTGATTGGAATGGCAATTGTAAATCATGAAGCTTTATCATATGCCCTCCTAAAATTGTTACTCGGGTGCTTTACTTGTTCTGCAACCATGTAGACCTTGTATCAACTTTGTATCTTGAATATTCATTTAATTGCATGGTTGTTATGACTTTTAGATCTCTGTGTTGTTTCCTTTACAGTCAAAATATAAATACTACTTTTCTTGATACTGTAATCCTACACTTTCTGTAATACTGTATAGATGACATCAATCTACTCATTTCTGAGAGCTCATTTCCATGTTAACAACTTGTTTGTTTATACTCCATTTTGAGTTGATGTCTGAGCATTACTTAATATTATTGAAGTTTTCTTGATAAAATTTGGAAAGATTACTTTGGAAATGTGAATATGGTATTTGATTAAGATGTAAAACTTCTTTTCTTTGAGCTAGTAACTATATCCTTCATCTATTTAATTATGGCTTGTTGTTGAAAGCTAAATTTTGGTAACTATTATCAGGCATTGTCTACTCCCTGCATTACTATTTTGATTTATATACAAATTTAAAACATGTATTATTTTAAAATAGCATGATGGAAAGATGTAAAATGTACATTTTACATGGCGACGCCCTGTCAAAATTTTCTCAGATTTCCTTTTCATTCCGTTTCATTTGTAATATTATCTCATTTTAGTGAATTTCAACCTTTATTTGAACTCAAATAAATGTACTTTCCTAATTTGAGTTACAAAATGTATCACTTCTTTCTTCTTACCTGTATCTGCACATTTAGATAAACCAGTTAGAAAAAATTAGGATTTTTGGCCTCTCTTTTATTTCATAGTTTTCCTCTTTCTTCTTTTTGTCATGATCTAAGAAAGACACCTTGTTCTTTAATTATTTTCTACATTATGATTTCAAATTCATTTTGAAAGCTCATCTACTTAAAGTTTTGAATACAACAAGATCAAAATCCGAGCTCTAACAAAATCTCTTTTCTCTTTCAGGTACAATGTCAGCAACTGGTGAAGATGGTGGAGAGGAGCAGCAAGGACAACAACTCAACCCAAATTGATGGAAATCCAGGAAATGATGGATTCCATTTTTTCTTTGTTCACAACTTTACGTATATGCACTTTCATTTATGTACTTATTTTTCAAAGTTATTCCCATGGCCTATGTGGGTTTATTGTACTATTATTCCTCATGAATAAATGAACTATTTTCATGTAATGAGATGTATGTATTTTGTTTTATGAACCTTATTCATTTGTATGGATAATAAATGAACTTATACAAATTAGAGAACTTAAGTAATTCACTTAATCATAGAAATAAATTAAAATCAAGTGTATCTTTTGATGCTCATTGAGAATGCAAACTACTTATAACACTACACCTTTCCATGCTTCAAACCTGCAAGTGAGGCTGCTGCATCAGAAAGTGAAACCCTACATATGCCATCTTTCCCGCCTTCACATTAAGATTGCCTTGCAGATGGCTGTAGTCTTCTCAACCCTTTCAGAAACTTAAAAGTTTCGAGCTACTTTGCATTATCTTGTCACGTTGAAGACAATAAATTAGAGGTGGTATATATGCAGTGTTTCCTTCGGAAACAACACTTTCAATTGTTAATTTGATGCATGACATTCTAATTTTGTCCTTAAAAACATTATTAGATTGTACCCCCTTCCAAGATGGCTGCCCAAAACATAGTCAAACTTCTAACTCAACCCTTTTGAGAAACTTAAAAGTTTCGAGTTGACCTTTCTCATATGGAAACTAATTTGAGATCTGTTTTTGCTACAATTTGTGCTAAAAATGTCAACATTTCTACATGCCATCTCCATGCGGGAAAGCTTCCTTCCTTCTAGTTTGTAAACCATTTTCTTTATCTTCTCCATTGGGCATGGAGTCAAAGCATATAACCAAAAACTTCCTTTCTGAAAACAAACTAAAGCTGGGAAAGGATCTGGAAACTAGATCACGTGCATAAATGCACCTTATTGAATTGAAAAATATTACAATGTGCATGAACTACACTTATTGAAAGGGAAATCCTAATCTACCCTACTCTAACCAACAAAAATAGAAGCTAAAAAAACCTGAAACATGTAGTGAAAAGATCCCCTTCCTCCAAAACTGAGGCCATGAATTCAGCTCTAGAAACTAGTAAAGTGACATAGATGAAAACAAGATATGTACCTTTATTTCTGTTAATCAAATCAATCCAAGAGCTAAAAGGAAACACTCTATCTGATCTATAATATGTTCTAGCATGATTTGGGGCTTTCATTGAGAACATGAAACTCACTTTTGTGCTCTAAGACAAGCATGAAATATGGTTCAATATTCTTGTTGTAGTTAATAAACATAACCCTCTACATAACCTTGTAAGAATCATTCAAATATGGATAGGAAAGGCCTCCTAATAGGGGTAGCAAATAAGATGACTATTTTTGAACTTAAAATGATCTGAATCATGAACACCATCTTCAACCATAATCCCATTATGAAGTTGTCTTGAAAATTGTTTTGTGTTTCCCAACTATTGTAGCTCATCTGGAAATTGATTTGAGATCTGTTTTTGCTCTACAATTTGTTGTTCTATGACTAATATGAATGATTTTTCAATAGTAATATCGAATTCTTCTACATGCTCAGATCCTCCATGTAGTTTGAAAACTCAAGTTTGTCTTCTTCTTCATAGGCACTATCCATATACATGGTACATTCAAAAAAATCAAGATCATCTTCTTCTTCATCAACAATTATGATAAAATGTTGTTCTTTATCCTCTTTTAGGACATTCTGAAGTTGATCTAACATATTTTAGCTCTTTCAAACTATTGTACCAAAATTGATCTTTCCTCTCAATTATGTTGATTTGACACAAAATCAATAAGATAAAATTTGTATCATTTTCCTACACAAGATTTGATCTGGGCAACTTATTTTTCGACATATTCTTCTCCAAAAATGGTTTTTCCAGGAGGGGATAATAAATATCTTGCATCCAATAACACTTCTTTCTCTTTTTCAAGTACAAGGGGAACCTTAGTAACCAAAGATAATCTTTGAATGAAGAAACTAAAAAATCAATGAGTTCTATAGGTTGTTCTTAACCTATGCAATTTTCCAAATCTGACAAGAAATCAACCTCTTCAAGTTGTAAAAATCTATCATACTTTCCTTGAATTTCAACCTCCTTTTTATTTGAAATTGATCCATCCTCTTTTGATAAGACTATAAGTTGTGTGAGTATGGTTCCCTTCAAAATTGTTGCATGAGGCTACACTCTCGAAGATCTCATATGTAGATTGTTGATCATCTTCCAACTTCTCTTGATATGATGGAAAAATAGATTGAATCTTTTGCATGGTTTCTTCCTCCAACTCTAGAATGAAATCAAATTGAAACTTTGACACCCATCCATGTAAATTCTATAAAAATTCCAACCTATTGTTGTCTTCTACTGGCTTCTCCTCCTTGATGATATCTTGGTTCTCTCTTTCCTGAACTAGAAGTACAGGTAAAGGAGGAGGAGTGGGCTTAATTTCAGTTTTATTGGAAAATTTTTGACAAGAGGTAGGGGTATAAGATCTGATTTTATAACAACATCTGAATGACAAATTGGAAAAGGAGAATTTAAAGGAACTTGATTTTGACTTTAGTATATGATTCTAGTCTAGAAAAATCATGAATTACAGTAGCTTGATAATTAGGAAACCGAGGAGTAGGTGCATTGGTTGACAAGGAGGATTTATAGGCACTAGATTTTGATAGGGAAGGTAAGTGGGAACATCCCATTGATAGGGTTCCTTAAACTGATGCCTATCAATCTTCACTATTTTGATTTCTCAATTTGTTCCTTGATAGCTAAATATTGTTGCTTCAAACTATTAAACTCGATTCTAAGATATTCTTGTTGTGTATAATAAACATAACCCTCTACATAACCTTGATATTGAACAACATAACACTCATATTCATGATCATATTGAAAAAAGGTTTGGGTTATAAGGATATTCATTCTGATAGGGGTTATAAAAATGAACCGAAGGAGAAGGTGGATAAAAAGATTGCTGGTTTGGTTGATAATATTGCTGAAAATGAGATTTCATGGCAGCGGGACCTCATAAAATTTTTAAACTATGAAAAAAATTCTTCATCTAATCCACTCAAAACAATTTTAAACATTAAATAAACGATTGAGAAGCACAATTTCTTGAAAATAAGAACAAGATAATTAAGTAAAAATTGTGTATGTGAAGTTGAAAAGTGTTGCCAAATAAAATCAGAGTTATGGAAATTTCCATGATGTCATTATGAGGAATTCATCTTTTTAGAATCATCTAATTGTTTGAATTCATCAATTAATATTCTATCCAAAACTTAATGATTTTCTTAAAGATGAAACAACTTTGAAAAGTATACTTTGAGCTAGATCAAGTGTTCTTAAAATGGGCAATCGCTAAAAGTTGTTATCTCTGATGTGTTGTGGGATCACCATTCAAAGTCATGTCTCTTATGGTTGTTAAGGTGTTCTAATCTTATAAATATGGATCTTTCTCTTTTCATGGGAATAATGTGTACCTCCTTAGATCTATGTGGTTTACTCTATTTTGAGGTGAGTCTTGAAGAGCATGTCATGTGATTGTCATTCCTGTGTTTATGATTTATCCTAAACTATGGAGCCTTGTGGCATTGAGGGTAAAATGTAAGTCAAAAAAAATAACTCCCTTTTGTTTTGAAAAGAATGAGACCATAGTGTGACAAGAGCATGTCAAAAGATGAAAGCTAATATCCTAAGGTCTTTACATGTTATATTTGGGTGTAAATTGATACTAAACTTTTTCTGATTTGATATCCAAACTAAAATTTTCCATGAGAGTATTAGGAAAATATGACTTGAAATGGTTTCAAAAAGGTGGATACACAATATTATTTGAGGTATGCCTTGTGTCATTTTTGTGATATATGTGTTATGGAGTTTTCCTTACTTGAGCAATTGATGAGCAATGTAAGAAAGGGATTCTAAATTTTCAAACAATTTTTTGGTTTGAGGATGATATAAAGGTTTCAAAATTTCACTTATTCCTTTGAGAATATTAATAAAAGGAAAACACTTGAAATATTAGAAAACACTTGGAAAATTCTCATAACAATACTATTTAGCTAAACATGCACACTAATATTCATGCAAAAATTACTAAATTTTCCAACAGGGTAGAATGATTAACGAAGGAATTTGACATTCACAAGGATTAATAAACATACACAAGACTGCAAATAATTGGAAAGGCAGAATATAATTCTCATTCAAAGGGAAAAAATGAAAAAAACATGCTTCAACACTCATGTGACCAAATGTGTTGCTTTTTTCTTTGCCAATGCACACAATATATAGCAAAATTATTCACCCCACACTTGCTAAAAGTAGACTAAAACTATACTCGCCCATGCATCCTATTTTTATCCTTTATTTAATAATAAGTAAAGGAATAAAATAAACATGCTAATACATTGAGGCAATAATACCCTTGATTATAAAAATACAACCCAATCAAATTGAAGTTGACTTTTCTATTTTTAATAAAGCTAGGTGAATAATTTTAGTAATAATAAACCTTTCTTGATGAGCAAGTATTCTCCCATGTGCATGTAGTCTCTATCTTCTAGTGGTTGATGTGACATCTAAAATTTTGATCCACTTGCCCCCTTGGATGCACATGCAAAATAATATGTGTCTATGTGTGTGAGAAAAATAAATTCTTTTATTTGCAATACTTGGAAAAATAATTTACCCATGTATTCCATCATGATGGGGACCACCTTTGGTTCTGATGTCCACATCTCATTTGTCTTCTTGTGGTTACATGTAAGATTATCTCTCGCAAGTATAATTTGTTCACTTTCAAACCCTTCCACTGTGGGGACCACTTTTGATGTGTGCACACCTTGTACCATTCTTTTATTTGCCACCTTTTGGAGAAATAAGGATTTTTTGACAAAAGTAAGATAATTATTTTTTCATAACTCTATATTCAAAATAATTTTGGGGTTACTTTATTCGAAGGAAAATTTACCTTTGCAAAAGATAGGTCGAGGGACCCAGTCATCAATATGGACCTTCGAAGAATATAACATGTGACAAGTCTTCAGCCTTTTGATTTAGACATGGGCATGCATCATAGTTTAAATAATAATCACATGATTATTGGGCCCCTTTTCATGATCCTGATATGTGCACTATAGATAATACTTCTAACCAAGGCTGAGTAATGATTATATTAGTCACGCAATCACCTTGGCTAATAATTGGGTCTCCTCTATTGACTTTGGTGAATTTTCCAATGATATAGTCTGTAGACTATGGTTTCTAGCATGATATTGGTAAATCATTACATCTTTTGCATATTTGATATGTTCTAGAAGCTTTGGTCCCCTTCGATGAAGGATAGAAATTTGATTGTTAGTGGAAACTTAACCAAACTTCAGATAAATTAGGGTTTCATTGGAGTTTGACACGTGTGTAATTTGATGAATCTGGTTAGGTTGGGGTTTTTTGAGCTCTGTTTGATTATTGTTTCTTGATCGTCGATTATTGTACTTGTTCCATTTTAAACGTTGATCATTCTCACCCTTAGTTAGGGTTTTGACTTGGAATTTAATGTGGTTAGTAGCATCGGGTGTTGTTTCTTACCGTCGATCATTACATGACTTGATCTTGGCCGCTGATGGTAACTTCAGGTGAGTTGGGTATAATGTCGTCGAGCTTTTCATTTGATCTTTATCATTTTCTCATTCAGAGCGGTGAATCCCTAGCAAAATTTCTTCATGCCACTATTTCCATGTGCTCCTGAGCTCACTTCCTTCTACAAATCCATTTTATTGTGAAGCTTTGAGCATGAAAATTTATTCCATTGTTGTTGTTTGAGCTCTATGCATATTTGATGGAGGTTCTATTATTAATTATTCTCTAGCTTCTTCCTATAAGGTTTAAATCTGCATCCCTAGAGAGTGAACATTTAGCTCTTTGTATTTCTAATCTTTTGTTCATACCTTCTTTGTCTGTGATCATGTTATACGTGATTATTTTTCTGGTTTCTGTGTTGGCCGACAAATGCTAAAGTGGTAAATGTGTTTTTTGAGCTTTTAGCTCTACAATCTTGAAGTAGGGTTGTTATTTCTTTCTGAGGCTTCTTTGATTGTATTCTTCATTACGATAACTCGACCATTACCATTGAAACTTCATTTCCTAACTAGTGATTGTGAACTCCTTTGAAGGTAACTCTGAGTTCATCCTTTTCTGAATGGCTCAGTAATTTGAATATTTTGTTTTTCTTGATGCTATTAAGCTTTTATTATCATGGTTTTCATGGTTATTATTGTTATCTTACTTTGAACCCACTATGGAGGGTTTGTTAGGCAATTTCCATTCTGGTTATTCCATATTTCACATTACTTTTCTTGAAGCTCTCAAAAGTGGGGTTGGTATCTCTATTTTTACTCATTCGTATGAATCTCCATCTGGGTTTACTATGATTTGGCTATAAAAGTCTGTTGATACTTCAAATATTCCCACATTTTGTTTGAATTATTTGTTTTAACAACCCAAAAATATGAGATTATTAGATGATTTTGACTTGGGTATTATTATTTAGTTTTACATTCAATCATCATCTTTAGAAAATCCTTTTTCTTTCTTTGTATTTTGAGCTTGATTTTGAGGGTTTGAGAGATCTTCCCCTTCTGATATGGGTAGGTGTTTTTTCTCCTTGTCACTATGATGTTTTACTAGAAATCCTGATATAATTTGAGCATTTTCTGATTGGGTTGTTCATCACTTCCTTTTGTGGAATGTGTTTAGCTAATTTTTGTTACCCGAGATTGATATAGAAGCCTTCATGGCTTAAATTTTACTCTGGCTAACGTTGATTTTGGAAATATTTTTTCTAATGCTCAGCTCACTCTGACTACCTCTAGCTTTGAAATGGAAACAATGCTTGCATGTCCTTTTCAAAGATTACTCCATTCACATTTAATTGATCCATGTTTCTGATAAAAATTCTCAAATAATGTACAGTGTAGGCTTGGAAAGAAGCGATTTGCAAATGTATGCATCAAATTTCTCATTGATGTTCTTGAATAAAAAAATATATCTCTTCTTTTGGAAAAGTTAAGAATCTTCTTAATGGTAGCTTAGGACTTCATCTTCTTTGTAAGATGAAAATCAACCATCCTCCTAAAGAACTTGCTTCTAAAATGTTCTCTGAAACTATTGGTTGTTGTTATATATTTGAAGTTATCTTCTAGTGCATCAAGTTCATTGTACATTAGTTATTGGCTTGTGAGCTTGTTGGGATTGTAATATTGTAGCTCGTTGCATCTTTAATTGGCTAGAAATCCGTATCGTAATATTTGCCTTGCCCATTGGGCTATACCTAGATGATGCTTTGAGCTTAAAATATTTGACTCATATTTCTATTATGTGACTACATCTTTAGTTCAGTGACCCTCCAAGATAAGAGTGAAGAGTATTAATTTTTTTCCTCAAGTGCAAATACTATTTTTCTTCAGTCTGTACTTGATCTTTTTTGCATGAAATGGCAATGGATTCCTAAAACGGTTGATGTCTAATATTAATTTTTGTGATTGTATTATTGCTAAAAATAACTTCTATTTTGCAATTTTGATGATTTTTCACTGTTATATGTGATCTTTTGTAAATTGTACATGTGTACTTATCAATCTTTAGAAAATATGAAAGGCATAGGTTTTTCTTTTATCATCTAGTTGATCTCTTTCTGTCATGCTTTTGAAGTTGATATTCTACATTTCTTTATGTGATTATGATACTCTATTTCTCTTTACTCCATTCACTTGTGTGTTGAAACTAGAAGCACTTGCTTGAGTTGAATTCATGAAGACTTGATGTCTAAAATGATCAATTAAATAGCTGCACTTAATTGGAATGGCCAATTGTAAATTAGGAAGCTTTATGATATGCCCTCCTAAAATTGTTACTTGGGTGCTTTAATTATTCTGTAACCATGTAGACCTTGTATCAACTTTGTATCTTGAATCTTCCTTTGATTGCATGGCTATTATGACTTTTAGATCTACTGTGTTGTTTCCTTTATAGTCAAAATTTAAATACTACTTTTCTTGATACTATAATCCTGCAATTTCTATAATATTGTAGCTGACATCAATCTGCTCGTTTCTGAGATCTCTTTTCCATGTTAACAACTTGTTTGTTTATAATCCATTTCTGAGTTGATGTTTGAGCATTAATTAAGTATTACTGAATTTTTCTTGATAAAATTTTGAAAAGAGTAGTTTGGAAATGTGAATCTAGTATTCAATTAAGTTGTAACACTTCTTTTATTTTAGTTGGTAAGTGTATCCTTCATCTATTGAATTATGGCTTATTATTGAAAGCTGAATTCTGGTAAATGTTATCATGCATTATCTACTCCCTGCATTACTATTTTGATTTATATACAGCTTTAAAGCATGTATTAGTTTGAAATAGCATGATGGAAAGATGTAAAATGTCCATTTTACATGGCAAAGCCCTATCAAAATTTTTTGAATATTTCCTTTTTCATTATGTTTCAGTTGTAATATTATCTCATTTCAGTTAACTTCAGCCTTTATTTGAACTGAAATAAATGTACTTTCCTTATTCAAGTTACAAAATGTATCACTTCTTGCTTCTTACCTGTATCTACACACTTAGATAAACCAATTAGAAAACATTAGGATTTTTTGCCTCTCTTTTATTCCATAGTTTTCCTCTTTCTTCTTTCAGTCATGATCTTAGAAAGACACTTTGTTCTTTAATTCTTTTCTACATTCTGATTTCAAGTTCATTTTGAAAGTTCATCTACTTAAAGTTTTGAATACAACAAGATCGAAATCCGAGCTCTAACGAAATATCTTTTCTCTTTCAGGTACAATGTCATCAATTGGTAAAGATGGTGGAGAGGAGCAGCAAGGACAACAACTCAACCCAAACTGATGGAAATCCAAGAAATTATGGATTCCATTCTTTCTTTATTCACAACTTTATGTATATGCACTTTCATTTATGTTCTTATTTTTCAGATTTATTCCCACAGCCTGTGTTGGTTTACTGTACTATTATTCCTCATGATTAAATGAACTATTTTTGTGTAATGATATGTATGTCTTTTATTTTCTATACCTTCTTCATTTTTATGGATAATGAATGAACTTATACAACTTAGAACACTTAAGTAATTCACTTAATCATAGAAATAAATTAAAATCAAGTGTACCTTTTGATGCTAATTGAGAATGCAAACTTCTTATAACACTGTACCTTTCCATGCTTCAAACCTACAACTGAGAATGTTGCTTCAGAAAGTGAAACCCTACATATGCCATCTTTCTCGCTTTAACCAATGCCTTATAACAGTGGTTTCCCAGACTTCTGCACTATCTTTCTGAAGATGATAAATTGGAGAGGTGGTATATGCAAAGCGTTGCCTTCTGGGACAACACTTTCAAATGCTAATTTGATGCATGACATTCTATTTTTTTCCAAAACCAAAATAAAAAAATTGTATCCCCTTCCAAGATGGCTGCCCAAAACATAGTCAAACTTCTAACTCGACCCTTTTGAGAAACTTAAAAATTTTGAGTTGACCTTTTCTGCATACAGGTGGAAAAAATGTCAACAATTGTGTCATCTCACAAAGGCTCACGATGACTAAGGATAAGTGCTAAGGGACTTAATCAATGTTTTTTCACACCGCGGACATGAGGATATATACACCAAATTCTAGAGATAGTCATCGAAGACTTGGATTAGCCACCGAAGTCTGTAGAAATCTATGGAGTTCTAGAAGAAACCACAGGAGGTAAGTGAATGCCGCAGATAAAGGGATGAATTCACCGAATCAAAATCGATCCAAAGGAAAAGCCAAAAAGTATAAATAGTAAGGCTGCAGATGTGAAGGAAGAAGCCGTAAAGGTTTAGGCACAACCATGAAAGTAAGAGAGTTGAAAGCAAGCTGTAGACAAAGAGAAAACTCATGAAGAAATAAAGAAGCTGCTAAGGACAGAAAATAGCTGCAGAAAACTAAAAAAGCTGCAAGTAAAAGAGAAAAAGTTCCAGACATGGAAAAAAGTCACGGAAAGGTAGCAGAAAATAAATAAAGCCGCAAGACATTGGGAAAGCCACGAGAATAATAGAAGTGTTGCAAGTAACTAAAAAGACTCCATGAAGGAAGAAATGTTGCAGGACAAAGAAAAGATCCGTGATACAAAGAAGAAAGTAAGAGGAGGAAAGGAAAGAAACAAAATGATGGAATATGGACTAGACAAGGGTCAAAGGCAATAAAATTGATGCAAACACGTATCAGTGAGAGTTGGTTCTCTAAAATCTATGGTGATACATTTCCAGATATATTTCCAGGTGATTGTGGCTAGTCGCACGACTTCAACTCCATAAATAACGAAAAATCCAATGTTCTGCAGCTCCCAACATTTAATGCATATTAACTTTTGGTAAATTTAGTTACATTCTCTATGAGAGCTTGAAATTCAAGGTAGAATAAAATATTGAAGAAGGAAACAACTCACTCATCTAGGTCACGTTGTAAATTCTAAAAAGATGGAAAATATATTTTTGTAAAAAGATAATAAATTGCTCTTGCACATGCATGAAAAATGGTGTAATCAAGCCAAATATAGAAGATACAAAATATGGTGTTAGCTGCATACATTTATTAGTTTGGATTCTCAAGTGACCAAGCAAGAATGTTCATGAAACACAACTCAAAGTGAAGGAATGGGTTGATTGAGAATATAGTTTGAATTTGGAGCCATTTTTGTGTGTTTCTCAAGTAAGAAAAAATTATTCTAGCTAAGAAAGAGCTGAAAAAGAGAGAATACAGTGCACTCAAGATAAGAAAGAGAAACAAAAGAAAAGATATAGGAAGGAGAAAAGAATATTGATGAAGAAAACATTCATCAAATTAAAAGAGCATCAAGGCGAAAAGATTGATTGAGAAAGAGGGATCGAATTAGATGAGCATAAGAGAGTGAAAAAAAGAATATAGACATATATAGAATGTTGATAATAATTTATTGCAAATAGAATTTTTGTAGCTAGATGATCAAAAGTGAATATGTAAATTAAATCTAAGTTATATCTTAGCATATTGAGGGGTTAGTGCTCCTTGTGGGTTTGGTGCCTCACTAAATAAATCTCTTGTGATGCGTGATATTCACTTGAGTTCTTTGTTGTGTGTAATATTAACAAAGGTGTAGGGGTTGGTGCTCCTTATGGGGTTGGTGCCATACTCAATAAATCTTGTAACATGCGTAATATTCTTGCAATTTGTTTCTTTTCATAATATAAGAAACAATTTTTCATGCATTTTTTTTCCGAAAGGGTTTCCCATGGTAATCTTTGTGTTCATTGGTATTGTGCATGACATATGTGTGATTGAATTCTCATTATTTAAAGCCGCACATTATTAAAGGGTTTAAAATTAGCATTAAGTGAAAAAAAATTTATAGTGATTCGCCCCCTATCAATGATTGTGATCTCTAACATGCTCATATTCCATATATTGTTACAAACATCACACATCCAATGGATCTTACCCTTTATTATCTTAATACAAAATGATGCAATTATCAATTTAGAATGCCACATAACAATGAACACTTACATTATAATAAAATTATATTCAAATATTCCTTCATGAAAATGAAATATATAAAACAATTTGATACAGTATGAATTAATGGTGTTCACCCTAAATAAATTTAATTCTTATATAGTTTTTTTGAATCTCTCTTCAAAATCCTTGAAACATTGGTATAATCCTCAAATTTATCCTTGAAGATGAATCTCACAAATATCAATAAAATGAAGGAAAATATTCACTTCATTTGATCAATATACAATATACATCTACTCCACCTATATCTCATGTTGAAGTTCCTACATATATTATGTTTGTATCTAGCCTTGATATGGGAGCATCTTTAATTAGTCGAAAGTTCTTGTCTATTCCACCTACTCTTATGAACATCACATCACTTATTTTGCAGAAAAATACACCTTTAAACATGATAACTAATCCATATTCCCATATGTATGTAATTCATGTGTTGCATGGTAATGTGTAATAATTATAATAGGGAAGGTTTGATAAGTTGATTTTCATTTATAAACATTATTTACTTCATAATTCATTAAAAATGAACATGTATTCCTATCCTTTTCATATGGCTTAATCACTCCTCATTTTTGTATATAAGAAGGTAGGCAAGATCAATGATAATTATAGTGCCCCTATCTAACAAGCCAACTTTGCAGGGGAGTGTACTCTAAGGCAAGTTAATTGGGGTTTTTAACCTAAAAAGATAATCAGAGGAAAAAAAATCCAAGGAATATTTTAAATAACCACCCCTATCTTACAGTAGGTAAAAAGGTGGAAGAACACACGTGGCATGTGAGCTATTCGATCAGACACCTAGAAGAATGCAATCAATTGGACTCTAAGATATATAAAAAAATGGAATTGGAGCAACATATGGTCATCCATCAAGTAGAAGATGGAAAGAGACACCTCCTAAATAACATTTCAAACCTATCATTTTCCTTGTATAATAATACAAACACTTAATTTGATATCTCAAGGCATAACCATAGTGAAACCCAAGTTAACGTTGTAAATTTAGTAGTCTTTAAATATTCATAGCGAGTGCAAAAATTGTAGGTTTTCTTTACTAAAATGGTAAATAAGGGTTATGTACTCTCATTATTAAATAAAAAAAATGTGACATAGAAATTTGCTAAACAAATCTCTCATGAATAGCCATCCAAAAATATGTACCATTATAGGTTAAATCAGCCCTACACAATGAGATAAATCTGTAAACCTAATATCTCATCATTTTACTATATACAAATGTATTGATCTAGATATGATATGTGCATTGTAACCTTTGCAACACCATTCTCAGGATAGACGATGGTTACCGATTTGGTTTTCCTACTCTTTATCATTTATTCCAAGAATTTGTTGTATTGTTTAAGACATTAAAAGTTCCCTTTCCTGATGTCCCACTTATGTCTTTGTAAGATTTTTCTATTCCACTCTTCCTTTATGTGAAACCATCTATTTGTCCCTTCTTTTTTAATGTGTAAAAAGGGGATTTTTGTATTTTATTCATGTTACACAGGTCTGGATAGCTTGGAGTGCAGCTAGTTATGCAAGCACCAATCTTCTTTTATTGTGTCTTGGGTGTGTAGATGCAGTGGAAGGGGTAAGGAAATCCCCCACATATTTTTCCAGCATTTCCTCTTTCTTTTGATCAAAATAAATGCATTGGGAATAGATTAAAGACATCCATCAAAAAAATTTCTTGTTTATTTTATGTTATTTTTGAAAAGGTTATGGTATTCAATGGTGTTAGGATATTGGAAATATGGGTTCATTGGAGATCTTGGGACATGTAAAAGTAAATACAAATGGATAAGGTAAAGCAAAAGTTCCACGGGTTTTGCTAGCATCCTAGCACACTGTTAAAATAGGAGCTTTAAAACATAGCATGGATTTATACCAAAGCATAATGAAGTTTTAGAATTAGTATCTTATCAGATGTTGTATTTGCATATGTCAAGAAAACATGTATGAAAAAAATGTAACTGTTAACTTGGTACGTTAAATGTTTGAGAAAATTCCTTGAAGGGATGTGGCCTCATAAGCCACACAAATTATTTTTCATAATGCATCAAACCAATCTAGACTCATGGAATGTGTGGATTATACGATATGCTCAAAAAGGGTCTGTTGAAAAGACTTTGGAGAATATAAGAAAATAATTTTGGAGGGCGTGGAGTAATAATCGATAACCATTGGTGTCGAATGTAAAGGTTTTACAACGCATGTACACTATTTGACAAAATTTCAAGGCATCTTGCAAGCCAGCTAAACACCTCTCATTTTCTACCTTGTCAGAAATATGCATGGGATTATTCCTCTCCCTCTCTAGTTTTATTTTCATGTTATGCTGGAATACGAGATTAGAAGATTTTTTAATGAAAAAATTAAAATGTTTATTTTACTTTAATGTTGAGTTGGTATGAACAAACCCTTACACCGAGAGTAATAGTTTCCAACTTGATAACATTTCTCGAGTTGTGGCACAAATTGATTAAATGTAAAATATTATCAAATCTATGATTTGGAGTCTTTTAGTGATACATTAACTCACATTTAGAATCACTCAAATGAAGGAGACACCTACCCATACGCTTGTGATCTCGATTCATAATTACCTTGTAAAACTAAACTATAGATCATAAAAACATTGGTTTTCACCCCATAACCCTTCCTTGTATATGAAGAATAGCAAGACATAGTTGGTCTTCACTATGAATGTTGGACAATATGTGTTGCATTCCCATTTTGGGGCTTACTTAGCCTACTAGGTGTAGTCATAAGATGTTAAAACTCAAATTTTCCCTCTTGAACGACACTCCCAATATGAGTTATGTGAATTGGATCCTACATTCCTCTAGTTCCCTTTGATCTGGGTATATATGGGAATAGTTAGAAGTATCCGAAAAAAATTGGTCACCCATATACATTTTATACAAGGCCATTTTGTGGCCAATTGAACTATGTTAAAATGATAATACAAATTTTAGACTACGACATTTTTTCTTAGAGTTACACCTCAAAAATGTGCATCGTGCATCTATTTTTACCATACTTAATTCTCAAGTATTCTTAGTTTATAGTTCTATAGGTCAAGAGAGACCTTCTCCTCATTTGCTTAGCGTTCACCCTTTTTAGAGGTCGTTTTGCAGCTTGTTTTGGCTATTCGAGTTGTATTGTGATTTTGATCTTGGGTCACCCTTTTTACCATCCAGCCACTCCATTTAAAATATAAATTTTATTTTTTGGTAAATAATCTTGTTTCCATATAATTGGCCTAAACATGTTAATGGTATTAGTAAACATGTTTAACATGAAAGAAATAATAATACTGAAATAATATATATATATATATATATATATATATATATACTCTCTCTCTTTCTCTCTATTAGACTACATTTTAAACAAAATGTGGTATTGACATATAAATCTATGGATTTTCTCTCTCTTCATATCTATCTTCCTCCTAAAATATGAGAAATTATGGTTATGTAACATTCTATGGATTGATGTTTTCTCTCCTCATCGTTTTCTCTCTCGCAAAACTATTAATTTGAATGGAACAAAAATGGCTATGTATGTTTGGGGGTCAAAAACAATATAATTATCATATGTATGATTTCATAACTAGGTAGATGGCGGGGTGATTCCATGCTAGCTTAGTGTTGACACCATGTGGAAATAGGTGGCAGGACATGGTGGATGGAAATTTTTCTATGCTCATGACATGTAATTTATTTACGCACATCCTAACATTATATGTAAATGTGTAATTTCAATAAAGTTTTTATTTCATTTGTCTAAAAATAATGTGTAGTTGCATTATGATTTATTGTTTTAATTTGAGAAATGAAGAAGGAAAGTATTAATTTGATTTGTAAATTGTCTCCCTTGTAAAATGGTATGAAATTTCATGTAAATCACTCAATGCTAAAAATATAGAATTTAACATGTAATACTACTCCTATGAAATAAAAAAATTTACTCACTTTTATTAAATGAATTTTCATGTTCTTGTACTTTTTAGAACAAATAGACTAAATTATTCTTGACATTTATAAATAAAAGTGTGTTTAGGTATTAAAATTCAATGGTTTCATTATACTCCCAAAAATCAATGGTCTTGATTAGTTTATTTCCTATTAAGATATTTCGTCATGTGTGGTAGAATTTTCAGTTATAAATCTATCAAAATCAGATTGCTTCCTAAATCCATTCCTACAATATTTTCACCTTGATTACGTTATGATCCATTAAATGAACTACTACTCTGGACAAATGGAAAATACCTTTTGTTTTGCCTTCATATATGCTTGGCCGCACTTTGGACATAAGTGTCTTATGTATTTTTCTTCCATAAGCTAATAAATCCTTGTACCTCTACATGTAATGTTCATATGTTCCATTTTATTTGAGGCTCAAGTATAATTTGTGGCATAATACTAATTTTTTTCTTAGAAATACTCTTATGTAGGTATCTTGTGTATATCCTTTTGATCCTTGAAATGTTACCCATACTTAAGAGTTCCTTGAACTTGGTAGCTACTTGGAACCCAAGGATACTCTTATCATGAAAATGAGTGTGAACATGGTACATCTCATCATAAGATGGTCAAAGTGGTCCTTGGTATTTTGGTTGTATGAAAGGATGGGAATATCTTAACTACCTCATAGTAGAATTCCTTGTTGATTGTTTACTTTGTTGTATAAATAGGGTTAATATTTGTCTAGTACCTCTTAAGATGTTGTTTGTGGGTGAATAAGGTATTCATAAATCAATCATAGAAATGATGTCTATTAAGATGATAGTGGGAATGTAAAGAGTAACAAGAACTACTCCCTTAACTTAAGGTCACCCCATTTTTCTATTTATAAGAGAAAAGATATTTGTTTTGTGTGGTAGCTTTACCTTTGGCAACATCATTTATCATCTCAGATATGAGCCTCATGAGGATCACAAGTGTGGGAAACATTTATTCAATTGGTAATTAATATTTGGAAACTTACCATGCTAGATAATATAGATGAATAAAGCGTAGCTAATAGTATTGAAGGAGTAAATCTTGAGACAATGACATGTGGCTTGTGCACATGGCTTGTGGTTTATTGAAGGAAGGATATCTAAGAAAACAAGTCTTTATAAGTATGTAAACCATGAAAACTATGAACACTTTGAAATATGTCCTTTTTTCTCATCCTCAAAAGTAATTATATTCGTGTATGATGTTTCACCTGTTTTAAATAAAAATCCAAGTCTTTTAAGGTCTTGAATCCCTAACTGTTACATGAATCATAAATGTTCTATAAAAAGGTTAATAGGAGGTCTATGTAATAGCGTAAATATAATTATAACATGGGTAATCGAGATGAAACTATGAAATGATTGTTAAAAAAGTCTTATGCACCTTGAATGATGACAAACTAACTAAAATGCCTAGGACGATGTTAAAACAAATGAAAGTTAACGAGGACATCATTGAGATCCAAAACATTTTATTAAAATGGGATATATATATATATATATATAATGTATGAGCACGTATTTCATAAGCATAATTTCATTTGAACAACAATGTAAAATCAAATATTGAATATGTAGCTTTTGAACAAGAATATTTGCCTATTTGTTAAATGCTCTTCAATCTATAAATATAAACAATGAAATTGAATCATATAAAAGATGTAACCATGAAATATGTTGGATATTCCTAGCCTTAGGATTCTCTAGTGGGGTTGAGTCATTGAAACATGTACATCCTTTGTGAGTAAGTTTTTTAATCCCGAGCTCTAATATGTTTCTTGTTGTCTATGTAGGTCCATGTTTGGGTTAGCATCTCTTGTGTCTTTAAGTTATTCTATTTTGGCCCTTGTGGTTTCATGTAACAAGAAAATAAATATAAAACAAAATATTTTGATAATTTTAATGTGGTTTTTGGTGTGAAATCTAGTAGGCATAATAGTTAGTATCAGAGCAAAGGTTCAAACACTTAAAGCTTTGGTATTAATTGGTAGTTTAAATTGAGTATTTTTTTAATGTGTATAGCCATTGTGTCATGTCATTACATGTTTTCATGTTATGTGGAGTCATGGTGATTCACCGTAGTCCACTTGTTGTACTAGGTATGTGGCTCTTGGTGCGCATATCATATAGTGGGTCCTCAATTCCTTGTATAGACTTGTATTGTGACAAAAACCACATATATCTTCATATTATGGTATATTAATTGCTTAGTATAGTTATTTTGGGTACTTTCAGTATGCATGAAACTTGGGAGATCATTATGAAATATATCAGGAATTTTTTGTTTCATACAAAGTTCTATCCTTCAGCGGTTATGATAGTTGTATCAAACATTTGACACTATAATATCTAATACATGGCAATATTTGACACTTGAGAGATTTGGTCATCTTGTTGCCATATTTTACTTAGATTTTTACCATTTCCACATATTTTCATACTACATTATGGATATTTTGATGAATCATCATGGTAAAATAATTGTTTTAGTGCTAAGATATCTTATCCCTATTCTTGTGCATTTAATAATTGAACGTACTTATCCATTTCATGGATAACACTATCTCTCTCTAGACATTAATGGTTGACTAATTAAAATGATATGACTTCTCTTTCAAATTATAAAATTTCCATGTTATTCAATCTAGCATCGATGTATTGACCAATTCTATTTTCCACTCATACCTTATAAACTCTAACCCTTTGATAACCACAAAAACACCATTGGAATATTTGACATTATTAATAACATGAATTTCTAATTCATATTGTTATTTCTCGAAAGTGCACCCTATAGAGAAATGGCTACGGGTGTTCTAAGCTTGCAAATTTTATCTCTCTCTTTCGTAGATACAATGGAAACACCTCATGTATGTGGGTATCCCTACTTTTGAGGTGAGTCTCCGATATAAACGTTGGTTCCTTATTGATGTATCCTAAACTTTGGGGTTTAAGGGTAAACAATGACTATAAAATGAAATAAACACTGAGGTGATACACCAAACTTGTATGAGGTCTTTGGCTAAGTACATGCACAATTGATATGGAATGAATTTCTGATGCACAAGCCAATAGTTTTTGAAGATAATTAAGGGTAAACACTTTGATGTATTGAGGGATAGAATCACAACAATATTGCTAAGTTACACATACACATTAATATCATGTAAAAATACTGAACTTGCAACATGGTAAGATGATTAATCAAGGAATTCAACATTCACAAGATTAATGGAAAACATACACAAGATTGCAAATAATTGGAAAGGGAGAAAATACTTCACATTCAAAGGGAAAAACTGGTAGAAAATTATTTTAGCACTCTTGTATCTAAAGATTCCTCATTTTTTCCTTTCCAAGGCACACAATATATAGAAAAAATATATTTTACCCACCCTTCCTAAAAATAGACTAAGGCTAAACTTGCCCATACATCCTATTTTTATCCTTTATTTATTAATAAATAAAGGAATAAAATAAAACAAACTAGCACAAAGACGCATTAATAGCCTTTGATTACATGACAATCAAACTGAAGTTGACTATTCTATTTTTAAGAAAAACAAGGGTGAATAATTTTCTAATAATAAATCTTGCTTGAAGAGCAAGTATCGTTCCTTGTCCATGCAAATTTTGTCTTCTTGCTGATCTGCCCTTTTGTGGAGACATGCAAAAATTAATTCCCTGTGAGTAAACAAAATTAATTACATTATTTGCAATACTTGTAATAATAATTCATCCCAATATCTACTTGATTGGGACCACCTCCAAGATCAGGTTCTGATGTTGACATTTCTTTGTCTTCTAGTGGTCACATGGATAACACACTATAAATCATTTCCAACTCCTTCAATAATGGGGACCACCCTTGAAGTTTAGTATTAGTCTCACCATGGTTCGGATTTTTATTTCGAAGAGGATAAGTTTTAACTTTACCTTTTCGGTGATTATTGTTGGCATGTATAGTGATTGACTCTCTTTCATCATGAGGACATAGTCTATGGTTTAGACTTTTGAAAGTCAATGCAATGATAATTTTTATTTAAATGTGGGGTCAACCCTCTCTCCACAGTGACTCACCCCTTCACATTTTATGTTGGCACTTTGCCTTAAATATATTGGTCACCGTAATTGGCTATGACCATTGATTCTGGCACTTAGATTATTATCAACCGTCGATCTTGATCTTCTTTTAGGGTTTCACTTGGATTTTAATGTGGTTGTTGGCATTTAGCCATGGTGATTTCCTTCGAAAGTTGGTGATGATCTTATCCATTGATCTTTGTACTGGACATCTTTAGGTCGTCGATTTTTTTACCATGGTTGAGTTTGAACCTAATCCAACTCTTGAGCTCCATGGTAAAGCTCATTCGACCTCAATGATCACTCCATTTGTTTTTTCTGTCTTGTGGGTGAAGCCTTGGAAATTTTTGTTTTCAAGGCCATTGTTATAGCTTTTGAAGCTCAGATTTTCTATGGGTTTTCTGAGTGAGATTGGTTTTGGTGAAATATGGAAGCATTGTGCTTCATTTCAAGCCGTTGTTTATGAGCTCCACATTCTTTGAATCTCTCTATGACTATAGATCTTCTGAGTTAGTTACTCGTGGACGTGGCGGAGTATTTGTTTATTTTTTTGATCTCTGCCTCTTGGCACTAATGGTTTCTTAGCTCAGTTGAATCTATATCTATATGGTTCTGCTCTATTTCAATTTTCTTATGAGGTGTCGTGAAGTTTTTCACTGCTATCGTGATCTTCAAGCTTGGATCTTATTACAGATAGGTATTGCTTTAGTATTTTTTGTGATCATTTCTTTGTTGAGCTCGGCTCTTGAAATCCCTGCAAGGTTTAATGGCCACCATTTTTTTATTATTTTGAGTTTCGAGTTGGCTCTCCTCACTAGATTCGGTCAATTTTACCATTTGTCATTGTATTTGTCCTCGAATTCTTTTTTTAAAAGAAATATGTGTTCTTGGATTCATTTTTCAGCCTTTGTGAGCTCAAATCTGTTCTATTTGCATCACTATCTTGATTCAAGGATGGTAAGTCTTTGACTTCTAAGCACGGTAACTGCTTCGTCATTATCACTTGACTTCGAGATATTGATATATTGCTATTTATTTGCATATTTTGTGATCTCTTGGGATGACCTTGGTCTCTGAGCTAATACCCATAATGGGTCCTTTGTTTTAGTCTTGAACCGATCACCATTTGAGGGTTTACTCAACTTTGGTTTAATCAGTAAGTCCTTGTTTCATTACTCCGATTTTGATATAGCCATTAATGGGTCTGCAATGAAAACCAGGATTTGTATTTTTCTTCTTCTATTATGCAACCCAAAAATGATTTTAATGGGGATGATAATTTGAAACTTGAATCTTTCTTCAACTCAAATGTGCCTACATTTAATTCAAATATTCTCTATCTGAGCTTATGTCCTAGTAGTAAATGGGTATTTTTATTTAATCGAAACTTTCCAGATAGAATGTTCTTGATATGATTATTTGAAATCCTTGATTTCTTTTGATTATATAAACTATTCTTAAGGAATATAATGTTTTCTGAAAATTTGAAATCCACTTCTCATTATCTCAAGTTTTGCATTATCTTATTTGATTCAACCATTAATATCCCCGTTTGTGCTCTGAGTAGTATTTTCAAAATATGTTTACTTGGTACCTATTTTCATAAGGAATCTCCCTTTAATCAAGACTATTTATACCTTTTCTTTTTCACTACCTGCACATTGATACTTGTGAGTTCTGAAAACTTCCTGCCATTTTTCTTGCATATAAAACTAGGAGTTTCGGTTTGCTATTCTAAAACTTATAGACACCTGAGAGAGGTCATTATTCTTCGGTGCAAGGAGAGAACCTTGTATCCTGATAAATTACCCACTTCATTTTGGTGAAACTATTTTTAGTTCTTCATAAGCTGGATCCTTTTGAAACTTTCTGACAACTTCTTCTGTTCTTATTTAAAGCTCGGACTATTCTATTTTTTGTTTCAGTTTCATTGAGTTGAGCCATGGTTAAGTCGAGATTCCTTTGAATTTTATGGGTTATTCTAGTTCTATTTAACCACAAATCTTGCATTTAAATTTGGCTCTAAAGTATACTATAGCATATTGTAAACTTCCATCTGTCCCAGTTTGGGCTTGAGGTCTTGAATCATTATGTAAATTTGAATTTGTTTAGCTACACTTGTAGCTTCCTCTATTACAAACATTTATTTCATCTTCTATCTTTCTTGATTATTGTAGCTTGGATCTTCTGAGATTTGACATCCTCTTGATAGAAAGATAGGCTTGCATTTGATTTTGGAACTTACAGTATTGGTACTTTGACTGTTTCTCGATTTCATGAGATCTTTGTACCTATAAAATCTTACACTTATGAAACTAGCTTTGAAGCTTAACTGTAGTAGTATGTATAATTGATGATTTATTCTTGAAAGCAGTACTTAGGGATGACTGTACTTTGTAAAATTATGATCTTGACTTCTTTAATTATTCACTGTTTGACCCGCCATGTTATAGATGAGTACTACTTTGCTATAATGCATGTACTTCATTGATATTGTAGTATTTCTATGCTCTCATATTTTCTTCATTCTGAAAACTACAACTTAGAATAGCTGAACCTTGTAAGATTATCTTGAAACTTCATTTTATTCAACTGTTAAGCTATAATGAATGCTCCAAAGTACTTCAATTCGATGACTAAAAGTGCAGTCCATTTCTTTTCTGTTTAAAATATTGTATTTCATTTTTATTACAACTTTGATATGTATGCTAGAAAATTTAAAATGTCCATTTTACATGGTGAAGCCCTATCACAATTTTCCCAGAATTCTTTCTTTTATTTTTGTTTCAGTTGTAATAGATGTACTTTCTAAAATTTGAAACTATAGAATGTATCACTTTTCCTTTTGAAACTTATTTGTTGTTGGACACTAAAAATTATAATTGTTATCTGATTAAGGCATGCTTTTCTTTTTTTTGGATCACTTATTTGATTTACATAATCTTTTAAAGCATGTCTTTGTGAGTAAATCCTTCCTTCTTGATTCACACCAAATTTCTAATTTTACATGGCGAAGCCCTGTCAAAATTTTCTCATACTTCTTTCTCATTCTGTTTCTAGTGTAATCTTCTCTCTCTAGTTAACTTCAGCCATTAAATTATGACTCTTCTTCCTCAATTGTAATCTGGAACATGTAGTTTTATCTACAAATCTCTCCTCTATTTTGTAATGCAACTTCTTCTATTTCTAGAATAGTTGTTGAACTTTGTGTTGCATTTTTCATTCATACCACTATGTACTTGTCACATATCTGCTTCATGTACCATATGATAGAATTTATTGAACTCTATAATCTTTATCTATAGCGAGGACTGTAAGATATGATTTATTTCTTCTTGACCGTAACTTGTTCCTACACACTTGAGAAAATAGTTTGAAAATATTTAGGCTTTTTTTCCCTCTCTTATGTCCATGTTTTTCTTTTCTTCTATTTCATTAGTTCTTTGTGAGTAAATCATGTATATTATTTGATCTTCAAGTAATCTATATCTCTTTTTATTAAGAGATCCATGCGCACGAATTAGGACAGTATAGGAATACGGATTAACCCTGAGCTCGTAACTGATGATTTTTCTCTTTTCTTCTTTTTAGGTATAGTGCTTTTAAGTGAAGATGGAGAGGGAACAAAGATGAAGATGAAGATGCATGATAACTGAAGGAGAAACCTCCAAGGAAATTATGGGTTATCTCATACTCCTTTATTTTCTCTTTCATGCATGTGTACCTCTTATTTCAGTAGCTATAATTTACTTTCTAGTTACATCCCATGGCTTGTGTGGGAACATTTTTGAAATTCCTTATGAATAAAACATTGAATTGTGAAATTGAGTTGTGTATTTATTTCTACATTTCTTCTTTCTAATATGGATTGTATGATGAACTAAACACCACAATAATATAATTGAATGTCTTAATCATGAAGGAAATAACATTAAAGAATACCTATAACATCCAGTAATAAACTCTAATTTTTGTAATCTGCAGTCATGATTGATGCTCCAAAACCTAACACTTCATCTATTCTGCAATTTGGTGTCTTCATCAAGGCAACACAACTATCCTTCGAGGCTTTGTGTTCTTTTGTTGAAGATAGCATGAAATTGTAGGCTATGTGATTTGTTATGTTTTATAATAGAATACATAGTTAGAGATCTCATGTAATCATTAATTAATTCAACAGTAACAATATTTTCTGAAAGAACCTCCCCTAGCTTAGGTATACTTCACTAATGTTGTCTATCGTAATTAAGTTTCAAGTTTCCCATTTTTGCACAAGTGTAAAAAATTTCAACATTTGTGGTGATCCCATGGGGAAAGCTTCCTGCTAGCTTGTAAACTAGTGCCTTGCTCTTGTCCATTGGGCATGGAATCTAAAGCATGTAACCAAAATCTTCCTTCTAAAGGTCCAACCCTTCCAAATGAACTAAAATTGGGAAAAGATCTCGTAACTAAAATCACATACATGAATGCACTTATTGAATTGAAAAAACATTACAATGTGCAGGAACTGCACTTATTGAAAGGAAATCCTACTCTAAACTGACACTGTACAATTTTCAAGAACAGTGTTTGAGAAACATACCATTCATGGGAATGGGAAGTTCCTCTCCATTCAACCTTAAGAGTTGAAAGGAATTGTGTTCTTTGCAAGATGAAATCATGTAAGGACCACTCTAGATTGTACCGAAACTTCTTGTGTCTTCCTGGCTTTGCACGATCACAATCCCACTTTAACACAATATCTCCTTCATTAAAGATTTTTAATTTGGCTTTCTTATCAAAAGTCATCTTCATTTGTTTCTGATTCTTGTCCATGTTTATATTATCACGATCTCATAGCTCTTGTAATTAAAATAATTCAGAATAATGAACCTGCAATGGTTCATTTTCAAGTAGCTCCATTTGATGCAACAAATCTAATGTGGGCAACTCAACTAAAATAAGAATTCTTGCTTCTCTTCTATAAACAAGATTTTATGGTGAGTTGCCAACTAATCTTTTAGGATTCACTCTATCAGCCCAAAGTGCTGAGTTCAACATTAGATGCCAAGCCCTTTGGTTATCTTTGAGTGTTCTTTTGATGATCCTTAAAATATTCTTGTTAGTACTTTCAGCTAACCCATTATCTTGTGGGTAATAATTAGATGAAGAACTTAGAGAAATTCCATGGTTAACAGCCCAATCTGTTACCTTTGCACCAAGAAATGCTAAAGCATAATTTGATATGATAGTTGTTGGGACACCAAATCTATAAATTATACCTTCATAAAAGGATAGTATTGAAGTTTCATTAGCATCTTTCAAGGCTACTACTTAAGTCCAGTGTGAAAGTAATCTGTAGCAGTAAAAATCCACTTGTGTCCTTGTGACAAAGGTGGGTTTAACATGTCAATAAAATCAAGGCCCCACTACATAAAAGGTTGATCAACTAAAATATGTTATAAAGGAAGCGAAGCCAAACATTATTTTCCAACAAAGAAAGCACATTTTTACACTTCCTACTCCATTTGAAATAGTCCTTAAATATATTGGGCCAATAGTAACCAAATTTCATAATTTTTAAGGTTGTGGTACGTGCTGAGAAATGACCTCCTGCAGGTCCTTCATGGAATTTTGATAATAATTGCTGAATTTTATCATAGTCAACACATCGCAACAAGATTCCATTTATATCCCTTTTGAATAATACACCATCAATGAAAACATAGGGTATAATTTGTAATCTGAAATACCTTTATTTATTCTTGTCCATACCTTTTGATAGATGTCATGTTGTAGATAGTTAACTAAATCAACCATCCATCTTAATTCCTATATTTCCTAAGCAAGTTCAAGTTGCTGATTTTCTGGCTGAACCATAATGTCTGATTGGTTATACGTAATTTAAGCATGTTATTTTGAATCTTTAAGTTTTGTAGTCTATTTTTTTCCATATCAGCAATTAGACGTTCACACAATCCTTTTCCTCGAACTATCTTCGCAACACGAATATCAACATCATATTTCATGAGCTTCGTTATCCAACCTACTCTCTTCTCATTCAATTATTTATTTAACAAGAAATCTTTCACACTTGTATGAGAAACAAGAACATGAATTTTCTTGTTTGAAAGCATGTACTTAAATTTTTAGCCCTCTGACTACTGAAATTACTTGTTTTTCAATAAATGTGTACCTTTTTTCGTATTTGTGCAAGCTTTATCCAAAGAAATGAATTGGCTACTCAAAATTTTCATCATTAACCTGAGTTAATATGGTTGAGATTGTGTCAGCTCCTGCAAGTGTATACATTGTAAAATCTTTATCAAAATTTGGATTTAGAAGAGTAGGAGCTTGAGAGATGGCTGCCTTAATTGAGTCAAACCCTTCTCTCCCTTCACTAGTCCAAGAGAAATTTTTCTCTTTCTTTAACATATTTATCAATGGTTTAACCAATGCTACAAAATATGGATCAAATCTTCTAACAAAGCTTATTTTTCCAAGAAAACTCTGTAATGCCTTCTTATGATGAGGCAATGATAGTTGTGATGTGGCTTTGATTATGAAAGGATCAATTCCTAAACCTGGCTTAGAAACAATATGACCAAGTAATCTACCTTGATGTACTAGAAAAGATAGACTTTAAGCGGATACATATCCCAAATTGACTACATAACTGAAAAGTCTTCCTTAGGTGTACTTGATATTATTCATAATTTTTTGAGAATACACTAACATCATCTAATAAACAAGGATGCATTTATTTAACAAGATGCTGAAAACCATGACCATTGCACGTTGAAATGTTGCACCAAAATTTGAAAGGCCGAAAGGAATTCTTTTGTAAGCATAGGTACCCCACTTAGTGGTGAAAGTTGTTTTGTACCTATCCTCTTCTCAGGCTAAAATTTGATTATAACCACTATAGCCATCTATAAGAGATAGTCTATCTGAACGAGAAACTGTTCTCAAAATTTGATCCATATTTGGAAGTGGGTAGTGATCTTTTAATGAAGATTTATTAAGATCTCTAAAATCCAAACATAATCTGATTTCTCCATTATTTTTCCGAACTGGAACAAGATTGGCTACCCAAATTGAATGCTTAACTGGAAAGATAATACCTGATTTGATCAACTAAGATAACTCTTTCCTCATTAGAGGCTCTATTTTGGGATTTACAGGCCTCTATTTTTGCCTAACTGGATTGGAATTAGGTTGCAATTCAATAGTATGATGTGCTAAACAGGGATTAAACCCTTTTAGGTCTTGGTATTTCCAAGTGAAAACATCTTTAAATTCCTTGCAAAGATTAATAAAAGAATTTTTTTCAGCTAAGAACATACCTTTCCAAGAAACAAATTTTTACCTTCATCAACTAAAATCTCCTCATAATAATCATCATTTGTTGATATCTTAGTCTTGACCTTCCTTAACTGATCGTTAGTGTTGAAGATGTTTTCTAATGTGACCAGAACTCAGGGTAATTTATTTGTATTTAATTGAACAATCTGGTCACCATACAAGTGTTGGAATTTATGTTGATTTACTATAGAAAATTCAGCTTCTTGCTGCAAAAACCTATAGATTTGATCATAACTTTAGGACACTCTTTCAAGTCATTATAAGGCATCAAAGGCCATGAAATTTACTATGAGGCTGAATTTTGCTATTTTCAATTTGTTCTGACACTTCAAAATTAGCACCAAATTTTCTCACAAGTCACTACATGCTTATATCCTGACAGGAATTGGAATGGATGTTAATAGCTTTGAAATCTTCTATTAAGTCTGAAACTCTATCTCAAGACTTCATAGACAAACATTAAAATCTTCTTACTTGATTGATAACCAACTTGTGATGTGGCTTTGATTATCACCAAAGATTTCTAACATGTCAATACCTCTTTTTGGACACTAATGCTTTTGTATTATTCAACTACGTTAGAAGTACATGAAAATTAGAGACCCAAAGCTAAGAAATACATTTCATTTTTTTGGGGAAGAGAGCATCAAACTTGCTCCTTGTCCTTTGTTGGTTTTAGCTCCACAAAAATGGAGCTTCCAAATCCTTTCTTTTTTTAAACAAAGGGAATTGTGTATTTTCTTCATTCAAGAAATACACACTAAACATCATTTTCTTCAAATGAAAGGATCATGAGTTGTTCTTCATGTGTCTTTTCATCAAAAGTAGGTTAGAAACTCATCTAATGCTTGAAACATGAGCTATATTATCAAAATCAAACCCTTTTAAGGTTTTCATAATTAGCTACTTCCTTGCGTGAGGCTCAATGTGAAATATGGCCAATGGTTCTGAATTGATAGTAATATCCTTTGTTCCATAATGAGTAGTGAAAATGTAAGGACCAATCTAAAGAGAGATAGCTTTTTTGCTATAGGAAATTTATAAACTGAAAAGGAGGTAAATCTACAATAGTAATATCTTGCAATTTTAGGCAAGCCTTTTTTACAGATTTATGATGACACCAATTAAATGTTGCATTCCATCCATTTATAGGAAACTCTTTTTGTAGGTTTATCTGTAGACCCAAATTTTCTGCAATTTCTTTTGGCATAATTGTCTTTTTTACATTTCCACCATACGATTATGAAAAATGTTCTCCAATAATCAGTGATAGATAAAATGGTGGTGGCTTCTTGATGTCATGAGAATTTAAGACTTTCTGAACCATCCATTTAACTTCTTTGATGTGGTCTTGTTCCATTGTTCCAAGGACCATGTCTTCTTTCTGACTTCCTTTTCTATTGTTTTAGAAGAATTCTACAGCTTAGCTATTTCATGAGAAAGTAAATCTTGTTGTCCTAGAATACTTAGAGCATCCCACATTGAGATGTCAACATTATGCTTTTTCATTACATCAATAATGTTAAAAGAAGAAACAATTTTAGAGATAGATTGTACTATTTTAGCATAGGCTTTGGTGAAAACTTATTCTACTTCAGCTTGCTTTTGACATCTAGGTATAAATAACCTTCTTGGATCAAGCTGTAGCTATTTTTGTTGTTCTTTACCAGTGACACACTTGCTGGTTTTTGAGGAATAACAACATTGTTAGCTTGTTTTTGGCTTATAGTTTTTGTTTTATCAGTGATGATAGGTAGAATAGGCCTATTCTATTATTTTTTACTCTCTGCAGCCTTTTCCTGAGCCCTAGTAGTAATTGTAATGAAATCATCCTCACTAAAACTTGACTAAGTTCTACTCAGGTGCCTTCTGAACCTGAGTATCTTGTTGCCCACCCTCCATTTGAGGCATGAAAAATGTCACAGATTCAGGTTGTGCAATAAGACTTATGTTTAGAAAAACATTTGGGTAACTTGCAGTTGAATGAGTTTTATTACAAGGTTGACACCACTCTTTTGTAGCCATATTAACTGGGACTAAAGGGTTAGATGAACTAGGAGGCTTTGAGTCAAATTGCCTTTATTGATAAGGCTACCTATAATTTTGATTTTGTTGGTAAGGCTACTTATTCGCCGGTTTAGCTAATAAGGATCCTGATAAGTTCTTCTCAGTAATGCAAGTCTTTCATAATTGAATTCAGCTTGTTCCCCATAGTCTATAAATCTTTAAATATTTCATCTGATGGGGATGCAATAGTAGGTTCTATAATTTTGATAGGAAGAGGAATAGGTGCTAAATCTACCAAAAAAGCCATTGAAGGCGTTAGTGCTAATTTTCCGACTTGAATAAGACTATTTTTAGCTCAGATGGTGATATCATAGGATCCTAGGAGAGTCTCTCCTCCCATAGACTAAATCATAGTTAAAATATCATTGTTTAATGTTATAAGATAATAAAGAAAATCATGATCAGCTTGAGGCTTGACACTTGTTGGAATCTTTCCCAAGTTCTAGAAAAATGGATGTTAAAACTAGACATAAATTCATTGGGAACTCTTGTAATGGTAGAAAGTTGTTCTATGAGAGATAAATGATCTAAATTATCTTGAAATTGTTTGAGCAATTTATCACCTAAATTATCCCAAGTTATTATGCATCCAATCTCTAGATTTCTATACCATCGCAAGGCTTTTCCTTTAAGAGTTGCAGCTAAAAGTTTGAAAGCTACATCCTCCTGAGTGATATTATGAACTACACATAAGGCTACAACATCTTTAATGTGCTCTGTAGGTGTAACCTAATTTTCACCAGTGAATGATGGAAAAAAATTTCATGGCACCATTAGGGATGTAATGATAAACTGGTATCACTAATGGGCTACCATTAGTAAAGGTCACAAAATTCCTAGGTGGTTGAATAGCCATTTGAAAGATTGGGATCTGAATAGAGAAATTGATACGTGGTGAAGGAATATTAGGAGGAGGGTTATCAAAACCAGGCCTATTATAAGGTAAAATATTACCAACTCTTCTCCTTCTTGAAGAATTCAAAGGTAAAGAAATAAACTCATAAGGAATTCCTCTTACCGATGATCTTGTAGTTAATTTAGGCATGGAACATGCTGAAATACTGGTCTGAAATCAGCCCTATGGAGTCACCAAATAGATCTTTAAATATTTAGAATAAATTGTTGTAGCTTGGTGTCTCGAAAGTAACTTTTATTTGTTGTAAATATGTTGTAGATCTATTGTGAATATATGTAACTTGCATACATATCTGATTCGTAGTCCCACTAGGCTTCCAAAAATTGGTATCTCTCGAAAGTGCACCATGTAGAGAGATGGTTGCAGGTGTTCTAAGCTTGCAAACGTTATCTCTCTCTTTCATAGATACAATGGAAACACCTCAGGTCTTTGGGTATACCTATTTTTGAGGTGAGTCTCTGGTATCAAGGCCGGTTCGCTATTGATGTATCCTAAACTAATTTTCTGGGGTTTAAGGGTAAAATATGACTGTAAAATGAAATTAGCACTAAGGTGATACACCAAACTTGTATGAGGTCATTGACTATGTACATGCACAATTGATATGGAATGAATCTCTTATGCACAAGCCAATAGTTTTCTTAAGATAATTAAAGGTAAACACTTTGATGTATTGAGGGATAGAATCACAACAATACTACTAAGCTACACATACAAATTAATATCATGTAGAAATATTGAACTTACAACAGGGTAAGATGATTAATCAAGGAATTCAACATTCACAAGATTAATGGAAAACATATACAAGACTGCAAATAATTGGAAAGGCATAAAATACATCACATCCAAAGGGAAAAACTTGAAGAAAATTACTTCAGCACTCCTGTCTCTAAAAAGTCCTCCTTTTTGCCTTGCCAAGGCACACAATATATAGAAAAAAAAATTTACCCACCCTTCCTAAAAATAGACTAAGGCTAAACTCACCCATGTATCCTATTTTTATCCTTTATTTATTAACAAATAAAGGAATAAAATAAAACAAACTAGTACAAGGAGGCATTAATAGCCTTTGATTACATGTCAGTCAAACTGAAGTTGACTGTTCTATTTTTAAGAAATAAAAGGGTGAATAATTTGTTAATAATAAATCTTGCTTGAAGAGCAAGTCTCCTTCCTTGTGCATGTAAATTATGTCTTCTTGCTGATCTTCCCTTTTGTGGAGACATGCAAAAATTAATTTCCTATGAGTAAACAAAATTAATTACATTATTTGTAATACTTGCAATAATAATTCATCCCAATGTCTACTTGATGGGGACCACCTCCAAGCTCAACTTTTGATGTTGGCATTTCTTTGTCTTATAGTGGTCACATGGATAACACACTATAAATCATTTCCAACTCCTTCAATAATGGGGACCACCCTTGTAGTTAAGTATTACTCTCACCATGGTTCGGCTTATCCATTTTGAAGAGGATAAGGTTTAACTTTATCTTTTCCGTGATTATTGTTGGCATCTATAGTGATTGGCTCTCTTTCATCATGAGGACATAGTCTATGGTTTAGAATTTTGAAAGTCAATGCAATGATAATTTTTCTTTAAACGTGGGCTGCCCCCTCTCCATGGTGACTCACCCCTTCACATTTTACGCTGGCACTTTGCCTTAAATATATTGGCCACTATGATTGGCTATGACCATTGATTCTAGCACTTAGATTCTTTTGAACCGTCGATCTTGATCTTCATTTAGGGTTTCACTTGGCTTTTAGTGCGGTTGTTCGCATGTATCTATGGTGATTTCCTTTGAAATTTGGTGATGATCTTATCCATTGATCTTTGTACTATACATCTTTAGACCATCAATTTTTTTACCATGGTTGAGTTTGAACCTAACCCAACTCTTGAGCTCCATGGTAAAGCTCATTCAACCTCAATGATCACTCCATTTGTTTTTTCTTTCCTACGTGCGAAGCCATGGCAAGTTTTGTTTTGACTCCATTTTTTTACCTTTTAAAGATCGAATATTCTTTGGGTTTTATGAGTGAGTTTGGTTTTGGTGAAATAAGGAAGCATTGTGCTTCATTTCTTGTTGTTGTTTATGAGCTCAACATTCTTTGAATCTCTCTGTGACTGTAGATCTTCTGATTTAGTTGCTCATGGACTTGGCCATGTATTTATTGATTTTTTAAGCTCTGCCTCTAGGCACTAATGGTTTCTGAGCTCAGTTGAATCTGTATCTTTATGGTTCTGCTCTATTTAAGTTTTCTAAGGAGGTGTCATGGGGTTTGTCACCAATGTCATGATCTTTGAGCTCTGCTCTTATTGCAGATGGGTATTGTTTCATTATTTTTATGATCATTTCTTTGTTGAACTCGGCTCTTGAAATCCCTACAAGGTTTAATGGCCACTATTTTTTTTTTTAATTTTATTTTTTTGAGTTGGCTATTCTCACAAGATTTGGTGGATTTTACCAATTGTCATTATATTCGAGTGCAGATTATTTTTTTGAAAAAGAGATATGTGTTCTTGGATTCATTGTTCAGCCTCTTTGAGTTTGGATCTTGTGTTATTAGCATCACTATCTTGATGCAAGGATGGTAAGTCTTTGACTTTTGAGCACGGTAACTGCTTCACCATTATCACTTGACTTCGAGATATTGATATATTGTTATTTCTTTACATATTTTGTGATCTCTTGGGATGACCTTGGTCTCTGAGCTAATACCCATAATGGGTCCTTTGTTTTAGTCTTGAACTGATCACCATATGAGGGTTTACTCAGTAAATCCTTGTTTCATTACTCTAATTTTAATATAGCCATTAATGGGTCTGCGATGAAAACCAGGATTTGTATTTTTCTTCTTCTATTATGCAACCCAAAAATGATTTTAATGGGGATGATAATTTGAAACTTGAATCTTTCTTCAATTTGAATGTGCCTACATTTAATTCAAAGTTCTATTTGAGCTTATGTCCTAAGTATGAAATGGTATTTTTTTTTAATCAAAACTTTCCAGATAGAATGTTCTTGATATGATTATTTGAAATCCTTCGTTTCTTTTGATTTTCTAAACTATTCTTAAGGAATATAATGTTTTCTAAAAAGTTGAAATCCACTTCTCATTATCTCAAGTTCTACATTATCTGATTTGATTCAACCATTAATATCCACCCAGTTTGTGCTCTGAGTAGTATTTTCAAAATATGTTTACTTGGTACCTGTTTTCATAAGCAATCTCCCTTTAATCTAGATTGTTTATACCTTTTTCTCTTTTCGACTACCTACACATTGATACTTGTGAGTTCTAAAACTTCCTGCCTTCTTGCATATAAAACTAGGAGTTTCGGTTTGCTATTCTAAAACTTATAGACACCTAATGGAGGTTGTTATTCTTCGGTGCAAGGAGAGAACCTTGTATCTTGATAAATTACGCACTTCATTTTGGTGAAACCACTTTGAGTTCTTCATAAGTTATCTCCTTTTGAAACTTTCTGAAAACTTCTTTTGTTCTTATTTAAAGCTCAGACTATTCTATTTTTGGTTTCAGTTTCATTGAGTTGAGCCATGGTTAAGTCGATATTCCTTTTACTTTTTCTAGGTTATTCTAGTTCTATTTAACCATGAATCTTGCATTTAAATTTGGCTCTGAAGTATACTTTATAGCATATTGTACACTTCCATCTGTCCCAAGTTTTGGCTTGAGGTCTTGAATCATTATGTAAATTTGAAGTTGTTTGGCTACACTTGTAGTTCCTCTATTAAAAACATCTATTCTACCATTGATTTCATCTTCTATCTTTCTTGATTACTGTAGCTTGGATCTTCTGAGATTTGACATCTTCTTGATAGACAGATAGGCTTGCATTTGATTTTGTAACTTACAGTATTGGTACTTTGATTGTTTCTTGATTTCATGAGATCTTTGTACCTATTAAATCTTGCACTTATGAAACTAGCTTTGAAGTTGTACTAGAGCAATATATAATTGATGATTTATTCTTGAAATCAGTACTTAGGGATGACTGTACTTTGTAAAATTATGAGCTTGACTTCCTTGATTATTCACTATTTGGCCTGCCATGTTATAGATGAGTACTACTTTTCTTGAATGGATGTACTTTATTAATATTGTAGTATTTTTTTCTTCTCATATTTGCTTCATTCAAAACTTAACTTAGAATAGCTAAACCTTGTAAGATTATCTTGAAACTTCATTTTATTCAGTTGTTAAGCTATAATGAATGCTCCAAAGTACTTCAATTTGATGACTAAAAGTGTAGTCCATTTCTTTTCTATTTAAAATACTACATTTCCTTTTTATTACATCTTTGATATGTATGATGGAAAATTTAAAATGTCCATTTTACATGGGAAGCCCTGTTAAAAATTTTTCTATAATTCTTTCTTTTATTTCTGTTTCAGCTGTAATAGATGTACTTTCTAAAAGTTGAAACTACAGAATGTATCACTTTTCCTTTTGAAACTGATTTGTTGTTAGAAACTGAAAAATGATAACTGTTATCTTATTAAGGGATGCTTTTCTTTTTTCTATATCACTTATTTGATTTACATACATCTTTTAAAGCATGTATTAGTTAAAAAAACATTATAGAAAGACGTAAATGTCTATTTTACATGGCGAAGCCCTGTCAAAATTTTCTCAGACTTCTTTCTCATTCTATTTCTAGTGTAATCTTCTCTCTCTAGTTAACTCTAGCCTTTAAATTATGACTCTTCTTCCTTAGTTGTAATCTGGAGCATGTACTTTTATCTGCAAGTCTCTCCTCTATTCTGTTATGCAACTTCTTCTATTTCTAGAATAGCTGCTAAACTTTGTGTTACATTCTTCCTTCATACCAGTATGTACTTGTCACTTATCTGCTTCATGTACCGTAGGATAGAATTTCTTGAACTCTAGAATCTTTATGTATGGCAGGACTGTAAGATATGATTTATTTCTTATTGACCGAAACCTGTTCCTCCACACTTGAGAAAATAGTTAGAAAATATTTAGGATTTTTTGGCCTCTCTTATGTCCATGTTTTTCTTTTCTTATCTTTCCTTCTTTCTGAGTGATTAAATCATGTATATTGTTTGATCTTCAATTAATCTATATCTCTTATTATTAAGAGATCCATGTGCAAAAATTAGGATAGTATAGGAATATGGATTAACCCTGAGCTCATAACTGATGATTTTCCTATTTTCTTATTTTCAGGTACAATACTTTTGGCAGTGAAGATGGAGAGGGAATAACACTGAAGATGAAGATGCATGATAACCAAAGGAGAAAGCTCCAAGGCAGTGATGGGTTATCTCACACTCCTTTATTTTCCCTTTCATGCATGTGTACCTCTTATTTCAGTAGTTGTACTTTACTTTCTAATTACATCCTATGGCTTGTGTGGGAACATTTGAAATTCCTTATGAATAAAACATTGAATTGTGAAATTGAGTTGTGTATTTCTTTCTACATTTATGCTTTCTGATATGGATTGTATGATGAACTAAACAACCCAATAATATATTTGAATGTCTTAATTATGAAGGAAATAACATTAAAGAATACCTATAACATCCAATAATAAACTCTGATTTCTACAATCTACAGTCATGATTGCTTCTCCAAAACCTAACACTTCGTCTATTCTATAATTCAGTGTCTTCATCAAGGCAATATAGCTGTCCTTCGGGGATTTGTGTTCTTTTTCTGAAGATAGCATGAAATTATAGGCTATGTGATATGTTATGTTTTACAACAGCACACATAGCCACAGATCTCATGTAATCATTAATTAATTCAACAGTAATAATATTTTCTGAAAGAGCCTCCCCTAGCTTAGGTATACTACACCAATGGTATCCATCGTAATGAAGTTTTGAGTTGCCCATTTTTGCAAAGTCAAAAAATTGTCAACAAATATCCTTTTTAGAAGAGAATATTTTGTTCCTAGTCAAGATTAGATTATTGTGGTATATTGTTATTTTTGATACAGGTGTATTTATTTTATCTATGCATATATCTTGTTGGAGATTTGACTCATCCATATATTATTGTATTTACATTATCTTTTCAGTATCATTATATAATGATATGATGTTCACTTGATGTTTTGGGTACCCCAATTTGTGGCCGTTAAATGTCGTATAGTGAATATGATGTGAATATTTCTATGTGTATTTTATTTGTAACTTTGAATTTCTATAAAACCAACATTTTATTTAATTGATTTATTGAGAAGCTTCGAGACTCTTTTCCATTTTTTATTTCTTGCAATATTTTTGAAGTTTTAACGTGGCTACATGGCCATTTTATTTGGTTGGCAATATTTATTAGTTTTATTTATTGCTAGAACTTGAATCTTATGATTTTTAAGTCACTTGGCTAGATATTGTCAAGTGTTTAATGTGTATTTCCTTGCTTGCTTGATGACTTGGTTCTATCTTGTGGTATTGTATGCGCATGTCATATGGGGGTACTCCTAAGGTTTCATGACTGCATGAATGGTGCTACAATAACATGCCCTTGGTTTTGAGGTGACAAAGCTCAATGTGTCTATGACCATGGAGTGGACCAACCTCACTTAGATACATAGTACTCAATCCTCCTATGGTGGAGTCACACTTATGATATTTTAGTCCTCGTATTGTGGAGATACATATGATACTTATTCATCTATGGTTGAGAGAATTTTTATGGTACTCAATCCTCCTATGGTGGAGTGACACTTATGATATTTAGTCCTCCTATGGTGGAGATACATATGATACTTAGTCCTATATGGTTGAGAGACTTTTATGGTACTCAGATTATTCTTGGTGGAGTTTCCTTGACATGCATTATAGTTTGTGGATTTGACAGTGATTTTGTTGCACCTTCCATCCTAAGATGATGTTTTCATTGTTGTAAAATATAAGTTATTCATTTCAAACTTCATGGTTGAGCTTGAGATTATTCACTTTTTCAAATTTTAGATTAATTCATAATAGTATAATTTTTTAATGCAGGACTCACTGAAATACATAACAACGGGACACTTGATACTTTTTTTTAGTTATTTTAGATTCATCAAGGAAGGTTTAAGATTCCAAACTACATATTTCATTGATAGATATTGTTATACTTGGATTCACTAAGCAATGCACATAGATAAGCTTACTTTTGGTCTTTATGACATGACTATAGGTGTATTTCATTATACCCATTTCTCTTATTTCTTATACAAACCTCATGATATAGATTTTTGTATGGATATTGTGGGGATTATGTTTTAGATGATATGATATATTACCCTCATAGGTTTTTTGTGTCCTCTAGGTGAGGAAAGGTGGTGTTCTTATGGTAGTTTTCTTGTGTCAGGATAGTCTTATGTCTAGATAATTTTCTCTTCCACATTGATGTGGTGAATGCTATGTGTATACGCTTCCTTGTTGTGGATTCTATCTCTTCTTGGGATAATGGTCTTGTTTGAACTATTGTCTTGAAAATTTTAAGTGGTCTATGTTATGGTTCTATGTTTTGGACAACCTCGTGTTGTATTACATTTCTTAAAACCTTGTCAAAATAGTTAAATTTACTTGTAAAACAATAGAAGTAATGAGATAGAACTGGAAGGATTAAGATTCCAAACTACATTTTTGTTAAAAGAAAATTTCATTGAAAAATTTAAAAGATATTTGAATATATTACTTGGATTCACTAAGAAAACTACCAATATTCATAAAACTTAAACAATTTAAGAAATTCAGCTTTACTTTTGGTCTTTATGACATGACTATAGGTGTTTTTCATTATTATCATTTTTGACCCCTTTCTTCTATTTTATCCTTCAAATCTCATGATATAGATTTTTATATGGATATACAACACAACTTTGTATGGGGGATTATGTTTTAGATGATATGATATTTAGTTAAAAAAGAAATCCTCAAAATATTCTTTTTGTGTCTTCTAAGTATAAAGGTGAAGAACACACATGAAATTTTTCGGTGTAAGAATGTAATCTTATGGTAGTTTTGGGATTTGAGAAATGTATTTTCATCCATCAATATGTCTTATGTCTTGTAGATAATTTTCTTACTTCCATACATTCCTCGATGTTTAGGATCGAGAAAATCTCTCCAAGTATGTTATATCCCACTTCCTTGTTGTGGATTCTATCTCTTCTTTTTCTTTGATAATGGTCTTGTTTGAACTATTGTCTTGAAAATTTTAAGTGGTCTATGTTATTTAACGTGACTCATTCTTTTCATGTTTTGACAACCTCGTCAAATTGGTTTTCACCTTTGGGTTGTATTACATTTCTTAAAACCTTCAAAAATTACCTCAAAATAGTTAAATTTAAGTTGTAAAATTCTCTTGTGCATATTGTTTCAAATCAATTGAGATAGGATAGTTTCCTTTTAAAGGATGAAAAAGTTGATTTTGTTTGAAACAGGATAGCTTTAGGTTCTAACCCATTTTGTGTCAAAATGACTTAATAAATCCCGCTAGGAATTACATAAGCCAAGCTCTATTCTCTTGCGCTATCCCTCTCCTACTCGCATTGTATTCAATCTACAAAAATTTTGTTCCAAGATAGGTTTGAATATGATTACGAAATTTGGTTTAGATTCACTAGACCACACTAAAGGGACAAAAGCCACACAATCAATTTTCCAATTCTAAAATCATTCAAGCTTTCAAATTTAGTTAAAATATCAAATTCATGAAAAAATTTCATTTTGACCCCTTAATCTCACTTTTGATATTTCCAACTAAGCTATGGGGATTGATAGTTTCGAGAAACTATGATTCATTCCTCACTTTTGAGGTAGGATCGAGAGTCTTTCAAATATATTAGATCAGTTATTTCATTATTTAGAAAAGACTTACAACCGCATTTAGTGGAAAAAGTAGCTATACTCGGCTTCCCTATCTTGTTTTAATTTTGTCATTAGTTTAGTTGTCAATTTATCGATATTTTAAATAATTGCTCTTTCAATTTCGTTCAAAAAATTTGTCAAAACACAAAAATAGAGAAGTTATATATGTACCCAGATATATTTTATATAGTTAGTTTTACTTTTCTTCATTAGATTTACATTGTTTCTTTTGAGATGACAATCACTTCCTAGGAGCCCAAGAATACTATTCGAGCCAATCATGCCCCCCAACCCAATCTTTTTGGAAGCAATAATTTCAGATCAAAATCTCGTTAGAATCCAAGTCTTCCAAACAACAACATCTTTTTCTTTTGACCTACAAGAAATTAGCTCACAATTAAGAGGACTAAACGAAAGACGACAAAGCGCATACATTTTGGTCAAATGGGGATTCCAGCCAAGCTACACATATGCAAATGGCCCTAAATAAATATCCACATGACTCATTATGGGCTTGAGAATTTCTTAAAATTTAGTTGTGATCCTTTGGTCCCATTTTGCTATGTAGGAGACATTCTAACCGATATAGAACCTAGCTTAAGAATTCAAAGTGCTAGTTTGTTAATGCTTAGTTACTCGAGAAGATTACACAAATCACTAGTTAATTCTAAATATTCCGAAAAGGCATACACTACTATATAGGGGTTAGGGATTGATTTCTTTTACATTACCATAGGAGGTCCACAACAACCACGAATCTATGGTTTTGATTCATAGGTCCCACAACCTAATGAGTCCATAGGACAATCGGGACGTTCGATATTTTGGGTTTACGCACGCGAGTATTTAGATCCACTCCGCTTCCACCGGATATTATCACATAGTTATCCTTGTTAGATATAGCAGCTAACGAAGATAAAGATTTCTGGACTAGACCAGAGAATCATCCATAGAACCCACTATATATCTATCATCCATCTTATGACCCTGTCTAGAGATATACACGAAAGAATCCCAGGTCATTTTCCTTATATACCACAACCTATAGATCGGATCACAAAAGAACTCGATATTCATTAGAGCCTTCAATCAGTCATCCTCACTAACCAATTTATCATGCTAGTTCAGGTTAGGAGGGCCTTCTTTGCCTTAGATTCAGAGATCCGTATTCCATTAGTGCGTGCATGTCGAAGACATAAGATTACCTAACTAGCTTTCCTACACCCCACGTATATTCCATCCCCACATGCTTCCCTAGGTAAATATCCACATGACCTCGGGAGGTCAGGTGCAATGAAGGGTTACTTGTAGATTCTCATGCTCGGTGGTCACTTTTCCATTGTATAGTGACACATCCTAAAATCCTTTCAAACCTCTCATTTTCCTTGCATAATAATGTAAGCACTTTATTTGAGATCTAGAGGTCTAACTACAGTGAAACCCAAGTTAACATTGTAAATTTAGTAGTATTTGGATAGTCACATTGAGTGTAGAAATCAAAGCTTTACTTTACTAACAATGGTAAATTAGGGTTTTGTACTCTCATTATTAAATAAATAGAATGTGATGGGGAATTTTTCTAAATAGAGCTCTCACTAATATTCGTCTAAAAATCTATACCATTATAGGATAAATCATCCCTACACAAAGAGATAAATATTTAACCCTAATATCTCTTCATTATACTATATACAAATTGATTGTTATAGATCTATATATGTATCTAAAGCAGGGTCAATAGTGTCTGAGAGGAAAGAAAACTACTTCATGTTATTGTTTTGTTGTTGTATGCAGAAGAAGAAGAAGATTGAGGAATAGGAGGCACTTCATTCAAAAGAAATGTCTATTTGTATTGATTTTGCTTCTTCTTCTAAGCACTTGTGATATGTGTATTTTAAACCTTTACATCACCATTCTTGGGATAGACGATGGCTACAAATTCATTTTTCCTGCTCTTTATATTTTATTGCAAGTAGTTTTTGTATTCTTTAAGACATTGAAAGTCACCTTTCTTATAAACCCAATTATGTCTCTACAAAATTTGTCTCTTTCACTCTTCCTCTCTGTGAAACCCTTTTTTTTCCATTCTCTGCCAATACATAAAAAGTGGATTTTGTCTTTTTTATGCTGCACACGTCGAGACAACTCGGAGTGTAGCTAGTTATGTAGGCGCTAATATTTTTTTATTCTATGTTGGGTGCGTAGATGTAGTGGAATGAGTAGGGACATCTCCCACGTATTTTTCCAACATTTCCTCCTTGTGATTAGAATAAATGGGTTGGGAACAAATTAAATACATCTAGAAAAACATTTGTTTGTTTCTTTTTGGTTATTACTGAAAAGGATTTGGTATCTAGTGGTGTCAGGTTATTGGAAAGATGGGTTCGGTGGAGATCTTTGAACCTATAACAGTAAATGTGAAAAGATAGAGTAAATCCAAGGTTCCAGGGATGTGCTAGCATGTTGGCATGCTATTAAAATGGGAGCTTTAAAATAGAGCATGGATTTATACTAAAGCATAATATAGATTTTGAATGAGTCTCTTTTCAGATATTATATTATTAGATGTTAAGAAGATATGTATGCAAAACTTTCAAAAATTAACTTGGCACATGAAATGTTTGAAAAAATGCCTTGAAGGAATCTGGCCTCACAAGGAACACAAACTATTTATCAGAATGCATCAAACCAATGGAGACTCATAGAATGTGTGGATTGTAAAATATCCTCATAAATCACCTTCTGAAAAGGCTATGGAGAGTTTAAGAAAGTAATTTAGGAGGGTTTATAGTAAGAATCGACAACCATAAGTGTCGAATGTGAAGCTTTTGCAACACATGAAAATTGTTTGACAAAATGTTGAGGCATCCCACAAGCTAGCTAAACACCTCTTCTCTTCTACCTCATCATAAACAAGCATGGGTTTATTCCTCTCCCTCACTAGTTTCTTTTCATGTTATGTTGACATATGAGATTATAGCTATTTTAAATTAAAAAAATTAAAACGTTGATTTTACTTTAATGTTCTATTGGTATACACAAACCATTACCTCGTGATAGTAACATTTTCCAAATCAATAACATTTTCTAAGTCATGGGGAAAATTGATTAAATGTAATACATTATCAAGTCTATGATCTGGAGCCTTTTAGTGATGCATTATATCACATTTAGAATTAGTTAAATGAAGGAAACACCTATTTGCATGCTTGTGATCTTGATTTGAAATTATTTCATAAAACTAAACTATGGGTCACAAAAATATTCATTTCTACCTCACATCCCTTCATTGTATACAATGAATGGTGAGACATTGTTAGTATTCACTATGATAGTTGGAAAATATGTGTTACATGCTTGTTTTGCGACATACTTAACCAACCATGTGTAGGCATAAGTTGTTAAAACTTAAATTTCCCTCTTTAACAATGCTCACAAAATGAGTTATGTGAAATGTATCCTACTTTCATCTAGTTTCATGAGATCTAAGAATATATATGGGAATAGATTTGAAGTATCCAAAAAAAAATTGGTCACCCATATACACTTATACAATGCCATTTTGTTTTCAGTCGAACTATGTTGAAACAATAATTAAAAATTTTAAATACGACATTTCCCCTTAGATTTACACCTCCAAAAATTTTCTCGTGAATATATTATTACCATCCTTAATTATCATGTATTCTTTGTTTATAGTACTAGAGGTCAGGAGAGACCTTTGCTTCTTTCACTTAGGGTTCACCCTTTTTAGAGGTTTTTTTGTAGCTTGTTTTGGCTATTTGAGTTGCATTGTGATTTTCATCTTTGGTCACCCTTTTTACCATCCAACCACTCCATTTAAAATAGAAAGTTGTTTTGTTTGGTAAAGACTCTTGTTTGAATATAATTTACCTCAGCATGTTAATGGTATTAATCAATAGGTTAATGTGAAAGAAATAATAAAACAATTTTCACTATATGACTCTTTTCTCTCTCTAAGACTAAATTTTAAACAAAATTTGGTATGACATGGAAAGTTATGGATTTTATCTATCTTCTTATCTCTCTTCCTCCTAAACTATGATAAATTATGGTTATGTAACATTATATGAATTGATGTTTTCTCTCCCCATATTTTTATCTCTCGTAAACATCTTAATTTGAATGCAACAAAAAGTGACTAAGTATGTTTGGGGGACAAAACAATTATCAAAAGTATCAATAATAACTAGATAGATGGGGGTGATTCTATGCTAGCTTAGTACTGACATAATTTAGATGTAGGTGGCAAGCCATGATAGATGGGTGTTGCTCTATGCTCATGACATGTACTTTATTTATGCATATCCTAAGATTATATGTATATCAATAATTGGAAAAATAGGTTTTCATATCATTTTCCTGAAAAGAATGTATATTTTCATTATGGTATATTATTTTAATTTGAGAAATGAAGAAGGAAAGTATTAATTTGATTTGTAAAATATATCCCATGTTAAATGGTATGAAGTTTCATGTAAATCACTCAATGTTGAAAAATCTAGAATTTAACATGTAATACTACTCCTAGGAAATAAATGAATTAGTCACTTTTATTAAATGAATTTTCATTTTCTTATAATTTCTAGAAGAAATTGACTAAATTATTGTTGACATTTATCTAAAAAGTGTGGTTAGGTAGTGAATTTATATGGTTTCATTATACTTCCAAAAAGTGATGGTCTTGGTTAGTTTATTTCCTATTATGATATTTTGTCATGTGTGGTAGAATCTCCAATTCTAAATCTATTGAAATGAGATTTATTGCTAAATCCCTTTCTACGATATTTTCACCTTGATTATGTTAGGATCCACTAAATGAACCACTACTCTTGACAAATGGGAAATACCTTTCGTTGTGCCTTCATATATGTTTGGCCACACTTTGGACACAAGTTTCTTATTTATTTTTTCTTTCTTAAGATAAGAAATCCTTGTTACATGTCATATTCATATGCTCCAATTGATTTGAAGCTCAAGTTTTATGTGTGTCCTAATACTCAATATGTACTTAGAAATCATCTTATGTAGGTACCTTGCATATATCCTTATGGTCCTTGAAATGTTACACATATTTAAGTGTTCCTTGATGTAATGCCCACAAAAATTCACACCCAAAACAACAGTAAAATTATCATAATATTTTATTTGGCTTTATTTTATTGCTATATTACACCACAAGATCCCAGATAGAATAACTTAACATCACAAGGGACATTAACCCAAACATGGACCCATATAGACAACGAAAAAAAAAAAAACTAGAGCTCATGATTAACAAACTTACTCAATACAGATGGACATGTTTAAATTACTTAACACCACATGAGAATCCTAAGGATATTAATATCCTACATATTTCATGGCTACATATTTGTTATGAATCAATTTAATCGTTTAACCTTATAGATTGAACAAAATTTAACATATAGGAAAATATTCTTGTTCCCGAAGCAACATCTTAAATATTTCACTTTACATCATTGTCCAAAACACACTATGCTTATGAAATATGTGCTCATACTCAAGGTTATGTGTTTCCAATTTTAATAAAATGTTTTGGATCATACTGATGCCCTCCTTAACTTTCAATATTTTTAATGTCATCTTAGGAATTTTATCTAATTGGTCAGCATTCAAAGAGCATATGATTTATGTAACCATCCTTTCATAGATCCCTCTTGATTTCCCATGTCTTAAATTATATTTACTCAATTATGTAAATCTCATATTAAATTCATTTAAATAAAAATTATGATTTGTGTAACTCTTTTTTTCACTTAGGGATGCAAGACCTCAAAGACTCTGATTAAGTTTTCTTAAGCACGTGAACATTATACAAGAATAAAATCACTAATGAGGAGCAAAATAAAGGATATGTTTTATAATGTTCATACTTTCTATGGTTTACCTATTTATAACATCTTGATTTTTTAGATATCCCTCCTCTAATAAACAACAAATTACATAATCAAGCCATATCTCGTTGTGTTAAGATTTAAGCGTTTAATACTATGAGTTACCCTTTGTTCATTTGTATTATCTAGCATGGTAAGTTTTAAAATATTATTTACAAATTTAATACATGTCTAGAACACACGTGATCCTCATGAGGCTCATCATTGAGATGATAAAGGATGTTGCCAAGGTTAAAGCTTTCACACAAAACAAATATGTTTTTTCCTATAAATAGAAAAAGGGGTTAACCTAAATTTAATGAAGTGATTCTAGTTACTCTTTATCAATCCACTATCATCTTAATAGACATCATTTCTATGATTGATTTAAAAATAACTTATTCACTTAAAATTTAGCTCTTAAGATGTACTAGATATATTTTAACCCTGTCTACAAAATAAGGTAAACAATCAACAAGGAAGTCTACTATGAGGTAGAAAATACATTCCATGCTTTTGTATAGGAGAAAACATCAAGGATCCATTTGACTATCGTACAAATGATGCATAAAATTCTCACACTCCTTAACCTAATGAGAGATCCTTAAGTTCCAAGTAGCTAGAAATTTTAAGGGACTCTTGACTATGTGTAACTTTTCAAGTAGCATTAAGGATATAAGCAATATATATACATAGGAGGATTACTAAAGTACAACTTAAGTATCATCACACATATTATACTCAAACCTTGAATTAAATGATGCATATAAACGTGAATGTAATGGTACAAGGGCTCATTATCTTAAGCATGCAAGGATACATAAAAATTTGTGTCCAAAGTGGGGTCTGAATATATTAAGGGCACAACAAAAGGTATTTCTCATTGGTCCAATATTTCTCATTGGTCCAGTATAGTGGTTAATTTAATAGATCATAACAAATTAGAGGTGAAAATTTCATACGTAGAGTTTTAAGAAGCCATCAATTTTTCTATGTTTAGAACTAAACTTTCTATCATCCATGATGTAAATTCATAATGAAAAATAAACTATTCAAGACCATAGCTTTTCTTTGGGAGTGTAACTAAACCATAGTAATTCAATAACTAACTACATTTTTAGCTTATGACATGTCAACCATGATTTATTCAATTTCTTTCTAAACATAAAATGACTTGAATATTCATTTTGTAAGAATAACTAATTCATTTATTTTCAAGGAGTAGTAGTGCAAGTTAAAATCAAGTTTATTTTCAGCATTGAATGATTCACATGAAATTTCATACCATTTAAACATGAGAGATAATTTACAAATTAGAATAATTATTTTCCTTCTTCAATCCTTAAATCAAAACATTATATCATAATATGACTACACATTATTTTAAGAAAATGATATGGAACTACTCTTTCCAATTACATTTATACATACAATGTTAGGAGGTGCATAAACATTATAGATAGAAGCATGTGGTAGATATATCCTATATGGTGATTATATTTAGAGAACTCAAATTATCTCATTTTATTTATGAGTACCTTGTTTACACTTCTTAGTTATCCCAAACTAAAAATTACATCTTATGGAGTCATATAAAAGTAAAAAATTCATATTCATTTACTCACATGGAACTTACTTATCTTTTTGAAGAGTTCCATTAGGAATATCTATCAAATATTGTATATGGATACCCTATACTTCCCTAAATGAAGAGCATACATTATGAAAATTCTATATACAAGTGTGAAGCACTCCAAATAAGGTTAGGAGTATACCAATTCAGTTCAAAATCATCTTAAAATATTAAAAATAATTATCAATTATCTACTTATTAAAAGGGTTATTTAAGAGGTATTTTCTCTAGTGTTTAACTATCTAAATAATTCTTATTTATCGCTCAATTACAAATAATATATATTCAATAATTACAAAGTGTACATAAGAATTATACTTAATTGGCTTGTTATTGTTATCAAGGCACAAGGAAAAATCATAAGAGGATGAACTCTATATTTTTCACTCTCTCTTACACAAGAATTAGGAGAACTACATGGATTTTACACCCCTTATTAGGAAAATGCAGTGAAACTCTTGGAATAAATAAATAAGATTTTTTGCCACCATGGTTAGTACAACTCCACCATGCACCACTTTCTATTTTAATATAATTATTATTTGAGTTATAGTGCAGGAAACTAAGATTGTGATCATTAGAGATGCATGCACAAAATATTTTATAAGAAGGAAACATACAAGAGGCTAGTAGAGACAATGATTAACCAAATTATAAATAAATAAAACTTTAAATTGGAGTTGTACACTTGTTCCAATAAGGATGGAAGTTCAATGCGATACTGTTGAGGTTTTATGCTATCATCCAATGAATTTATAGGGTCATGCTTTAAAGATAAAGCACATTTTATCTTATCATATCCTATTTTTCCATAATTTGATATCCAAATCACCATGTGAGACATCCAAAAATTGAATTCAACTCATGTTCTTGTGTTATCATGAATTTTAGCATTTGTACTAATTGAAAGTCAATTCTTTATAGCATTTACACACGTGTTATCATATCTAATTTTTGGAAATTTAATAGAGATTTTTTTATTGTGTGTTTTTTAGGGTTCAATTATAATTAAGTAGGTAAATGTAATTTATTTAATTTTGGATGTAGACGTCAAGATGAAAAATATCATTTTCATGAATCCATTTCACTTTATTTTATTTGAAGAGAAGGATAATGGTAGGATCAGATCCGCATTAAAGGTTATGAGCGCCCTAGGCAATAATTGGAGTAGATGCCCTTCTCACAATTTTATTTAATAAATTTTCCCATGAAGTAAATAAATAAAAGCTACTTGCATTATAGTCTTTAAAAATTTGTATCAGGATGATAATAAATAAAAAATTTATAGATATTTTTCATATGAAAAGAAAAAGAAATACATTATAAACGAAAGAGAATTAATCTTAGGAGGTGCTCAAAATACAAAAAAATATAAATTTTTATAAAAGGTTGCTTACAAGTCCAATTTACCAATATCAAATAGATGATCATACTCAAACCTAAACAAAGTACCATTTTTCCACAAAGTAATAAAAATGGTTATGTAGCTTCCATGGATTTGTGAAAATGATATTTAGACCAAGCCCACCAATTCCTCCATAAAAAATAGAAGACATTTCCCCCAAAAAAAGGATTAGAGAAGTAAATATTTATTTCCCTCAATTATATTCATCTCTACTGGATATACAAGTGACATTATAAAAAATACATGAATATTTTCTATAAAATATTACACAGAGCCATTATTTGGAGCTAAACTTGGACAATGGGTAACAATAACAACAAAATTATATGAGCTAAAAATATGCCATATTTATTTTTACTTGCAAAAATATTATATTGTTTTTTTATGAGTATGCATTGTTGGCATAGTTACAACGTAGATAGTAATTTAGTTAAGATTATGCTAGTTGTATTCCATTATTCATATTTTGTTAGAAATCCCCTAAATTATTGAGGCATGTTGTTATGTTTCTTGTGTATAAATTCCTCCTTCGTGCTTCTGAATTAATCAACAACTTGAGTTCTACTATATATTCTCTCCTTTGGTTTCTCCCTCAATCTAGTATCAGAGAATTTTTGTCTCCAGGCATGTGTGAAAGAGAAAATCTAGAGGTAAGAGAGTAGCTCTTTGCAAGTTCAGCATGGAGTAGTTAAAATTTGGCTAGAGCGATCTGTTTGAAGTCTTACTAGATGTGGAACTCTATTACTATGTTGAAGAAGCAAGACTAACAACTTTGTTTTGTCCAAATGTGACATTTTTTTATTTCTCTCTAAGGCATTTCAAATTGAAGAGGGATGGAAATTTGGGAAAAGAGAACTATTTGAAAAATTTAGTGTGTGGAACTTTAGCAATGACCTAGCATTTTTTTCCCAATGTAGACTGAAGAGCTGGGACATTTTTTACAGCGTGGCATTATCCCCAAAGAAGTCAACCAGTTTTGGAACTACTAAATCTAGACATGGAGAGTTGTCCTTGACTTACCTATGTATAGGGGATAGTGTAATAACACTACCAATAAAAATTTCGGGCAGGATATTTAAAGCCATGGATGCCCGTCTATCAAATTGAGACATGAAAGAAAGAAGCATCACCACCGTATGAAGGAGAAAGAAGTGGCAAATGAGCCAAAGTTTTTATGGAAGAGTATCCCACAAATCTCCAATGTATGTCAAGCATAAGAGAGAGTGTAGGGACTGTCGAAATCCAACACAAAGACTCACAAGCTGTATAACAACATCAAGGGGCTCAATAATGGAATGATTTCTATTTCTTTTTGCTTAACGAGCTTCACAACACTAACTACTTTGTATTTATAGTGTCACATTTTTATAGCTCCAGCTTATGTATTGGTTCCTTTATGCATAGATATGTTTTGACTTGAGACTCGATATATTTTTGGGATTACGCTATGTTATTTATCCTCATGGACATTATGGTATTTGGATGCGTAACGCTTCATTGGACTAGATTAGTATATTGATATATTCCTTATGATGTTGATGACACTAACAGAGTTACATGATAGTGAGATTTATTGGTTAGATGTTGATTTCTTGTAGTCGATTTGATCAATGATATAGTTTTCTGTATTTAATAATGGTAACTCATGCTAGCATAGGTGTATGTCGTTGTAATTATATTTGTGGATGATTCATGGTGAACTATGTGTATAATTGTATGTGTTGCACTATCAATTACATAATGATGTTAGGATATTATAGGTTTGATTAATTTTGTGATGAGTAGATGATGTTTACGGTATTGGATAGATACGCGATTAATGTGTGCAATGAGTGTGTAGGTAACAAATTATAGGAGAGCATGGGTTTCGGGTGGCTATGCAATTGTGCAAAAGCAGCCAACACGCTGAGTCCTAACCATGCTAAATGTTTGAGGCCTTAGAGTAGGTGTATTAATTAGGCACCATGAGTGAACCCTCAATTGTAATGTATTTATGTCTTGTAAAATTAATTATGTTTAGTGTGTGTTTTTATTTAAGTAAACTAGTTTAGGGGTTTAATAATCTCATTTTAATTTATGTGATGGTTTTGGGTAAGTGTTTGTGTGTGTTGGTAAAAGGGATTGGGGCCACATGTGAACCTTGGGTGGACCCCACACCCTCTACCTTTGTGCCCAAGATTGCCAAACCCGCAATTGGGATATTTTCGGTATTTTTAGTGACCCCTTTTTAGTTTCGGAGTTCTCTTAACATGAAAATGGGCCCTTGACACTACCTAATAGCTAGGGGGCTTATTTCAAGATTTTGAGGGAGTTTCCCTCCCATTTTTCCTTCCTTTGGTCTCATCCATTGAAGGTGGATGGTTTGTGTGTATTTGTTAAAAGTTGCTCCACTTTGTTTTATTTTCATTTTTAGTATTTTGGGTGATAAGGGCTAAAAGGTGAGTTTACTTTTACTTATTTGGTTTTGGAATCTTTAACTTGTGGAAGGAGAGAGGGGTGACACATGTCACTTTCCTATTGGTGAGGAAACTTTTAGGTTCCTATTGATATTCTTCCTCATGGTGAAGGAAGGGGACTTTTTACTCATTTTTTTGGACTTGGAGAATTTTTGGAGCTTGAGGATTGCTTGGACAAAGTGGGAAAAGCTTAGAGTCTTGGAAAGCATTGTAGAGGTAGGATTCTTAGTCCTTTTCTTTCCTTTTCTTTGCTTATATTGTTAGTTATGCAATGGACAATAAAATAATGTGTGTGAAATGATGTGTTGTAAAGTTGTATGAAGAATGTAGTTTGTTTGTTTTGTTTTTTGTTTTTTTTTTTACTCTCCACCATCATATGGCTTGTTGGTTTTTGGAAAATGTAGGGGAAGAGAGAGGGATCTCCCTCTCAAACCTCATGGCTTGTTGGTCAAGCCATGAAGGATCCTACTCACCCCCTCATATAGTTTGAGGTGGGAGAAAGGTTCATATGGCTTGAACCTTTCCCTATTCTTGGAGAGGAAACCCTTTTGGGTTTGAAAATCCTCCAAAGAAGGGTTTTCTTTTACATAAAGGAGGAATAAGGAGGATGAATGTTTAGGAGGAATAAGGGTTATTAAACATGCTTTTGTTGGTGTATCCTATGGTTGGACACCTTTGTTTTTGGGCATCCTATTTCTTCTCTTCCCCCTTTTTGTGAGGGTGACCTTGTTTCTCCTCATGTTGTTGTCTTACCATGTGTAGTTTGTCTAAGTGTTTAAATGTTTCTATGTATTCTTGTTGTGTTTATCCCCATTATACTTGTGCACATTGTGGATGCTAGTTCCTCTCTCCCATGGGCTTGGGGGAGGCTAGCATGTTTTCCAACCATGGAAAGGCATGTGATGATGCCTATTGGTTGGGTGGTAAACAAGCCATGTCTCTTGTTGCAGCATTCTTAGGAGAACACTCAAGGTTGGAGACTCAAGGATGAAGTTTTGTTGAAGTGGTGACTTGTTCTTTTATCCTCAAAAATTCATTGTAAATATTACACCTCCTTGTATCTATGTGTTATATGGCTGATTGTGGATAGCCTCATCTTGTAAACTTATCATTTTTTTGGTGATTTGGGAAAACTTGTGTTTTATGGATCTTTGTTATGTAACTTTTGTTCAACCTTGCAAAGAGGACTTGATTTATTGGACTTGAATGTGTTGAATGTCTTAAAATCCATTTTGGAAATTTGTAAATCTAGTATTAAAGGATCCCTTCTTATTTTTATGTTTTAATGGGATTGGAAAAGAAAATGTTTTGTTAAAAAAAATCTATGAAATGGCATATGTATATTTTTTGAAAATAAATCTGAAATTTATAAGTTAAGCATTCTTTTAAATCTGCATTTTTTTATGGCATTACATTTGGTATCAGAGCCATGGTTCAAACACATGGACTCTTGGGTAACTAGTAAATTTTGTTAGTCTTCCATTTTTAAAAAAACAAATACATGGATATGTCCTAATTGTAATCTTCCTTGGATGAAAATTTGAAATACCATTTAGTTAGTTCATTTGAAGGAAAACTAGTGTTCATGGAGTTTTAGGATTTATTTTAAATGGTTATATTATCATTTTTATAATAGTTTTTGTCTTACAAGTTTGGTAATATTAAACAAAGAAATGAAATCGATTATATATATATATTTTAACTTATGACAATATTTTGCCTAGAATATTAAAAAAATAATAATAATAAGAAAAAAATATTATCCTTTAATTTATAATCTATAATAATGATTTAGTTTCAAGTGTTAAAATAAGCATATATATATATATATATTATAGTATATATATATTATACTAAATAATATATAGATTTGAATATATATATATATATATATATATATTTTTTTATAGAAATAATAATAATAATAATAATAAATAAAAATAAAATTTTAGTTTTAAAACGTATTAAATTTAAAAAATAAAATAAAATAAACAAAAAAATTGGGTTGGGAGGGTCGAACCCCCCCAACTCCTCGCGCACCAAAGACTCTTTCCCTAAATCCTGCATTGCACGGCCAACAAATTGTCTTCTTGCCCCTCCACTCTATCCCTTTCTCCCCATGTTGCTACTGCCGCTGCTGCCCCTGCGTAACACCCCCTCCAACCACCTGCTACACACACGATGCCAAGCATCCATTCCATGGCTCAACAATCCATCCACCCTACGTTTTCTCCCTCTCCACGCGCGACACCGCCCCCTGTCTGCATAGTCCCCCACTCTCCACACACCCTCTCCACCTCCACATAGCCTCCTCTTCCTCCCATGCTGCCATGTCTCCCCACCTTTGTGGAAACCCTATAGTTCGCCCCCTCAAAATGTAGCCACACCAGACCACAAAAAAAAAATAATAAAATAAAATAAAATACATACATCTAAGCCACGGGTTGTGGCTTAGAGTCTCTCACACAAATTCAAGAAGGATGATTCAATCCTCCATAGCTCCACCTCCACCTGCACAAAAACAAAATGAGAGAAAATGGCATGGGAAAAGAAAGGTAAAAGAGAGAAAGGAAAACATAAGAAATTTTAGGGTTTTCTTAGGGCAAGTTGATCAAGGGCTGAGATGTTTTTGATCCAAGGGACACAACTAAATCTTTCAAACCTTAGGTCTTTTGAAAAGGAAAATATTTTTTGAGGGGTGTGTGTGTGACAAAATGAAATAAAAAGGGTAGAATTGGTTAAAAATAAATAAATAAATATAATATATATATATATATATAAAATTAAAAAAATAAAATAAAATAAAACAAATAATAATAATAATAAATAAGAGTGAACGAAAAATTTAATATATACTTGGGTATTAAAATTGGAGCATACATTGTGTGTTGAAATGAGACCATTACATGGGGTAATTAATTAAATTATTTAATTAATAATATTTTAGCAATAACATTAACGAAAATAATTAAAACGCTTTCCGCAACTATTAAGAAATTTTATAAATCATTTTTTTACATTTTTTTATTTTGTACCTGGGAGGATGGCACCCAGAGGGGGATCGACTAGAGGCTTGGGATGTAGTGCACATACGCGGAGCCGCCAAGGCCTAATTTGGGCCTCAGATATTAGAGGCCCTACAAAGCCTGATAGGCATCGTGCGAGCGCCGTTCCACCACCGTAGGATTCGAGAGAGGAGGAAATTCAGTTAAGAGATGAGGATTTGATTGGTGAGGATGCACATTCAAAGCCACCTGAGCACGATACCCCAAGACGAGAGAGGTTATGCAGCCCTTCCATCCTTGGCAACAAGATGGCCTCATTCTGTTGTAGCCATTCACACAGCTTCGAGGGACCATTTGGAGATAGGTGACCCCTTTCACTTGTTAGACCACATCGCCAGGATCAAGACATAGCAAGGTGTGATTTGAGATCTTCTTCACCTTCAACCACCTACTTATACTGGTTCGACAGATGGCTTTGGGTTAGAATCCTGGCTCCTTAGCTTGGATAGCTACTTTGGCTTGCACTCTCATGAGAGCAATGTCAAAGCCAGGTTTTCCATACATGTCCTATGAGACGCAGCAGGCATTTGGTGGAGGAATGAGGAGTGAAGCTCCATTTGACTCAAGATACAGTGACCTGGGAGATGTTCGAGGAGTGGTTCAGGGATCACTATATGTCAAAGCATTTTGTATAGAAGAGGATTGATGAGTTTCACAACTTACGACAGGGCTCTGGCACAGTGGCATAGTATGAGAGCAGGTTCTTGGATATCTTGTAGTATGTAGACTACTTGCAAGATGAGAAATTACAGGTAAATAGGCTCATTCGGGCCCGAATGCGAGATATATAAGCAGAGTGTTAGGATGTTATCTCCTCCCACGCTTGAGAAGGCCATAGAGAAGGCCTACTTGGCTGAGGAGAATATGACCAAGTCATAGGAACACAAAGATAGGAACAAGAGCAAGTTTCAGGATAGGATTCAAACTTTCCAGAGTCAAAGGACAAGGGGTGCAGTATCAACCCCTAGAGGAGGATTCTGGTCTCCTCCAACAACATCGAAAGCTCCACCGCACCCACCACAATAGACATATCATCAGGGACACTAGCATCAGAGGGGTAGACAAACTCAGAGCTTTCAGCGAGGTGGATCTAGAGGTGGTTTTGGTGGATCTAGCGATAGAGGTCGGGTACTCATCACTCACGTACCATCCCACTCATAGTAGTTTGCTAGAGTTGGTCAAACAGGTTCAATTCACTAGAGTACTAGAGGGACCCCATTTCATAGGGGTACAGGAGGATGTTTTATTTGTGGGGCTCCAGACCATTATGTGTGTATGTGTCTACACAAGCCCACTACTACGGATATGCAGAGAGCTCCTAGATCCGAGCAGATGGTGGGTGACGTGGGATGCACCCATCATGTATATGCAATGGTTGATAACCACCAGGCTGAGCATCGTGCCACGATCATTAAGACAAAAGGTACTATCGGGGTATCTCTGTCTCAAGTGGTTTTTGATTCAGTGCTTTAGATTCTTTTCTATTTCCTTTTATAGTGGACCAATGTGGGCTATTGGTGGTTAGGCAACCAGATAGTTGGCAGGTTGAGTTGGCCTTTGGGGCTAAACTCACCATGGAATCGTATGTGGAGACTTGTGTACTTGAATTAGGATTCTTCTCCACTACACTTGACCTCCAAGTTATTCCTCTAGGATCCTATCACGTAGTGTTGGGTATGGATTTTCTCGAGGCCCATCGGGCTTAGGTAGATTGCAGAAATAAGGTCATTGAGTGTCAGGATGATCTTGGAAGTGTAGTTGTGATTTAAGGGATGCAGAGGCCTATCTCCTTGCGCATGATCTCATATAAGCAACTCAAGTGGAGCATGCATAAGGGTTGTCAATTGTTTGCTATCACCATCAGTGATCATTCGAAAATACTCCAGAGCATTCACCCCTTGATGATCACACAATTTTGAGGGAGTATGCAGATGTGTTTCTAGGAGAGCTTCTAGGTTTACCACCTAGTAGGGAGGTGGATTTCACCATCGATTTAGTGCCTAGCTCCACACCAGTTTCTAGGGCACCCTATCGGATGATGACTTCAGAGCTTCATGAGCTCAAGATTCAGTTAGAGGAGTTATTAGAGAAGGGTCTCATTCACCCTAGTGTATCTCCTCGAGGAGCGCCAAATATATTTGTGAAAAAGAAGAATGGTTCTCTCAGGATTTATGTAGACTTAGGCAAGCTCAAAAAGTCACAATAAATAACCATTATCCACTCCCTAGGATTGGTGACTTGTTTTATCGGATGTGGGGAGCTAGAGTGTTCTCCAAAATCGATCTCAACTCGTGGTATCATAAGTTGCACATATTAGATGCGTATATTCATAAGATAGCTTTTTGCACATGTTATGGGTGTTATGAGTTCATTGTTTTCCCCTTTGGTTTAAACAATGCCCCAAATTGCCTTCATGGGCCTCATGAATGGGGTGCTTTAGGACCTTCCTAGGTCACTTTGTCATAGTGTTCCTCGATAATATTTTGATATATTCTCGTTCCAAGGAACACGAGGAGCATTTGAGAGACAGTACTTCAAGTTTTGAGAGAGCAAGAGTTATTTAGGAACTTGGAAAAGTGTATCTTCTTTTAAAAAGAGATTCAGTACTTGGGACACATTATTTTATGAAAGGGCATCTCTATAGATCCCTCTAAGATTCAGGCTATCATGGATTAGCCAGTGCCCACATCAGTGACTGAGGTGAGGAGCTTCATGGGTTTAGTAGGGTATTAGCATAGGTTTATGGGTGATTTTTCTAGGATTGCTCACCCTATTACTTCCCTTCAGAGGAAAGGGAAGAAGTTTGACTAGTCAGAGAAGTGTGAGTAAGCCTTCCAGTTGCTTAAGGAAAGGTTAATCACGACACCTATCTTAGCAGATTCCAGCACTGATAGAGGATTTGATGGTTTACATCGATGCATCACTAGAGGGTTTGGGAGTAGTTATTATGTAGGAGCATCGAGTTATTTCCTTTGACTCACATAAGCTCAAAGATTATGAGCTTAACTATCCTACTCATGACTTAGAGCTTGCAGTAGTGGTTCATGCTCTGTGCGTTGTTGGCGACATTTCCTTTTGGGTAGACCCTTCATTTTGAGGACAGATCATCGTAGCTTGTAGCATATCTTCTCACATCTCCGAACCTCAACGCATGTCAGTGGCGTTGGATGGAGTTCTTATGTGAGTATGACATGGACTTACAGTACATCAAAGGAAAGGAAAATTTTGTCGTGCAGATGCACTCTTAGTAGGCGACGACATGTTCTTGCTTCTTTGACACTGCAGTTAGATTTGAGAGGTAGGATTCTTGTGCATCTTCCAGAGGATAGGTTTTATGAGGGAGCTAGATATATGTTAGATTCTCAGGGTTCTTTTGAGGGAAGATATTCAGGATGCATGTTAGAGTCAGATGGTTTACTTCGGTTCCATAGGTGCATTTATGTGCCTAAGGTAGGTGATCTGTGTAGTTTCATCCTTACTAAGGCGCATCGAGCCCCATATGCAGCACATTGAGGAGTGAAGAATATGCATGCGAATTTGAGAGAGTTATATTATTGGTTGGGTATTCATCGGACATAGCAGATTTTGTAGCATGTTGTCTTGAGTGTTAGAGGGTCAAGGCAGAGCATTCTCATCCCACAGGACTCTTATACCCTCATGATATTCCCGAGTGGAAATGGGATGTGATCTCCATGGATTTCATAGTAGGACTTCCTATGTCCTCTAATCGTCATGATGCCATTATGGTCATTGTGGATAAGTTGACCAAGGTTGCACATTTCTTGCCAACCAAGGTCACCTATAATGCATAGGCCATCACCAAAGTGTTTATGGAGGACATTGTTAGATTACATGGGATCCTAAAGACGATCATCAATGACAGAGATACCATTTACACATCAGTTTTCTGGACTTCTTTTCAGGATGCCTTGGGTACACAAATTAATTTTAGTTCGGCATATCATCCAGATATAGATGGATAGACAAAGAGGGTTAATCAGATTCTTGAGGACATGTTGAGGATGTATGTGATGGACCAGTAAAAGAAGTGGGAATATTATTTGCATTTAGTTGAGTTTTCCTACAACAACAGTTATCATAGTTCCATTGGCATGGCTCCCTATCATGCTTTGTATGGATGACCTTGCAGGACAACTTTGAGCTAGGACAAACTTGATGATAGGATTATTCTGGGGCTAGCTTATCTTTAGGATTTAGAGCAGTAGGTTTTTCTGATTCAACATTTTCTTGAGCACCCTAAAGCATGCTAGAAGGTGTATGCGGATACTAAGAGGATTGACCGTCACTTCTTAGTGGGTGACAAAGTCTTCTTGAGAGTTCATCTGCATAAGATTCCAATCTGTTATGGAAAGGGTTCTAAGCTATCACCTCATTTTGTGGGTGCTTTTGATATCCTTGAGGTCATCGGTCCGACCGCCTTTCGCCTAGCTTTTCCACCATGCCTTGCGAGGGGCCCATGATGTTTTTCATGTTTCGTACTACTCACGTAGGTATGTACCGATGTTTCTCATGTTTCGGATTGGTCAGCATTATAGGTAGAGGATAGAGGATAGTGGAGACTAGAGCCCGTACGCATACTAGAGCACCGAAGGATGGTCCTTTGGGGTTGAGATTTTGACCAGGTTAGAGTGCAGTGGGATAGATATGACGAAACATCAGCTACCTGGGAGGATGCTACACCATTTAGGGATAGATATCCCTATCTCTTCCAATGACTTCCAGGAGGAAGTGTAATTCTAGGGGAGGCGGATGTCGTGCAACATTTTTATAGCTCCAGTTATCTATTGGTTCCTTTATTCATAGACATGTTTTGACTGAGACTCTAATATATTTTAGACATTATGCTATGTTATTTATCCTCATGGAAATTATGGTGTTTGGGCGCATAGCACCAATTGGATTAGATTAGTATATTGATATATTCCTTATGATGTTGATGACACTAGCATAGTTACATGATAGTGAGATTTATTGGTTAGATGTTTAATTCTTGTAGTCAATTTGATCAATAATATAGTTTTATGGATTTAATAATGGTATCTCATGCTAGCATATGTGTATGTCATTGTAATTATATCTATGGATGATTCATGGCGAACTATGTGTATAATTCTATGTGTTGCACTATCAATTGTATAATGATGTTAGGATATTATAGGTTTGATTAATTTTGTGATGAGTAGATGATGTTTATTGTATTGGATAGATGTGGTTAATGTGTGCAATGAGTGTGTAGGTGATAGGTTATAGGAGAGTGTGGGTTTCAGGGTGGCTACACAATTGTGCACAAGCGGCCCATGGGCTAAGTCCTAACCATGCTAAATGTTTGAGGCCTTAGAGTAGGTGTATTAATTGGGCACCATGAGTGAACCCTCAATTGTAATGTATTTATGTCTTGTAAAATTAATTATGTTTAGGGCATGTTTTATTTACGTAAACTAGTTTAGGGGTTTAATAATCTCATTTTAATTTAAGTGATGGTTTTGGGTAAGTGTGTGTATGTTGGTAGAAGGGATTTGGGCCACATGTGAACCTTGGGTGGACCCCACGCCCTCTACCCTTGTGCCCAAGTGTGTCAAACCCGAAATTGGGTTATTTTAGGCATTTTTAGTGACTACTTTTTAGTTTGGGAGTTCTTTAAACATGAAAATGGGCCCTTGACCCTACCTAATAGGTAGGGGTGATTATTTCAAGGTTTGAGGAGTTTCCTCCCATTTTTCCTTCCTTTGGTCACATCCATGTAAGGTGGTTGGTTTGTGTGTATTTGTTAAAAGTTGCTCCACTTTGTTTTATTTTCATTTTTAGTATTTTGGGTGATAAGGGCTAAAAGGTGAGTTTACTTTTACTTATTTGGTTTTTGGAATCTTTGACTTGTGGGAGGAGAGGGGTGACACATGTCACTTTCCTATTGGTGAGGAAACTTTTGGGTTCCTCTTGATATTCTTCCTCATGGTGAAGGAAGGGGACTTTTTCCTCATTTTTTTTTGGACTTGGAGAATTTTTGGGGAGCTTGAGGATTGCTTGGACAAAGTGGGAAAAGCTTAGAGTCTTGGAAAGCATTGTAGAGGTAGGATTCTTAATCCTTTTCTTTCCTTGTTGTTGCTTATATTGTTAGCTATGCAATGGTCAATAAAATAATGTGTGTGAAATGATGTGTTGTAAAGTTGAATGAAGAATGTAGTTTTTTTGTTTTGTTGATTTTTTGTTTTTTTGTTTTACTCTCCACCATCATATGGCTTGATGGTTTTTGGAGAATGTAGGGGAAGAGAGAGGGATCTCCCTCTCAAACCTCATGGCTTGTTGGTCAAGCCATGAAGGTTCCTACTCACCCCCTCATATGGTTTGAGGTGGGAGAAAGGTTCATATGGCTTGAACCTTTCCCCATTCTTGGAGAGGAAACCCTTTTGGGTTTGAAAATCCTCCCAAGAAGGATTTCTTTGACATAAAGGAGGAATAAGGAGGATGAATGTTTAGGAGGAATAAGGGGGTTATTAAACATGATTTTGTTGGTGTATCCTATGGTTGGACACCTTTGTTTTTGGCATCCTATTTCTTCTCTTCCCTATTTTTGTGATGCTGACCTTGTTTCTCCTTATGTGGTTGTCTCGTACCATGTGTATTATATCTAAGAGTTTAAATGTTTCTATGTATTCTTGTTGTCTTTATTACCTTATACTTGTGCACATTGTGGAAGTCATTCCCTCTCTCCCATGGGCTTGGGGGAAGCTAACATGTTTTCCAACCATGGAACGACATGTGATGATGCCTATTGGTTGGGTGGTAAACAACCCATGTCTCTTGTTAACATTCTTAAGAGAACACCCAAGGTTGGAGACTCAAGGATGAAGTTTTTTTAGTGGTGACTTGTTTTATCCTCGAAAATTCATTGTAAATATTACGTTAGAGAAGATCTTACAGAAGCTTGCTCAAAAGGACTCCTTGAATACTATGAAGATGAAGAAGAATGCCCTAAGAAGCATCATTGTCTCTTAGCATGTGAATATAGAGCTCATCTAAAAGGCTGATTTTCTCAACAGTGAGTGAATACTTGTAATAATTCTTTGAAATTAATTTTTAAAAAAATTATTAAAATGTCTACTCCAAAGTTGCTTCTTTTCGATGCACAATTACTCAAAGGGCCAAATTATGCGGCCTAGAAAAAAATGTGCTCCATCCTTCAGTATGAAGGGCTATGGGGCATTTTGATAGGGTTTGTGACAGTTCCTACTAACCTTAATGAGTTCATAAAATATGAGATAACTAGTGCAAAAGAACTGATGTTGATTATGCTGAGTATCACGATGATGTAAAACCACATGTTCGGGATGCAAAGAAACCAAAGGAATCCTAAGATAAGTTAGTAACCTTCTTTGAGGAAAAGAATCAGAAAAATATCCTCCATTTTCAATAAAAATTTCATACCCTATATATGTGGTCAGAAGAGAAATATGAGGAGTTCTTACATCGGGTGGCTGAGCTACAAATGAAGTCATTAGTGCTCGTTGAGATGGTAGAAAAAAAATTCTTACTCTGATCACCTTGAGTGCACTCCCATCTAAGTTCCAAGTGTTCAATATGATACTGAATGTATCTAAATGGAAAGTGATGTTCGAAGAACTCGTGAACTTACTGCAGCAAGAAGAGGGCATCAAATCGGTCTAAGATGAGGCGTAAAACAAATCATTTTTCTCAAATCAACAACGTGGCTAGAACTATCAAAAGGTTCCCCTGGAGAAGAAATCACATTACCATCAACAACATAAAGCTCAAAACACAAAGAGGTGGTGTCATATTTGCAGAACCAATACTCATGACATTAACCACTACTGGTACAATGGCTTCAAATAAGGGTCTTGGAGTCAAACAAGAATATTTGGGCATGACAATTTTACAAAATCTAAAATACATCCCCATAAAAGAAAGAAGAAGGGACATCTCACAACTTAATAGGATCATGAATCTGATGAGGAGACACCAGAAGGAGCCAATTGTAGCAATAATCTTGTACAAGTCTCCTAGACCTTGCAACAAATGCAGAAATTTGTTTGATAGACTCAAGTTCTAGTAATCATATGTCAAATGATAAGAATTTTTTTGATACATTGAGAGAACAACCCATAGGAGATCTAGTATGAATAGTAGATGATAAAGAGTACGTTGCAGAAGGAATAGGCAAGGTCACTATTCCTCTTAAAACATGAAAATGTACATTTACAAAGGTATTCTATGTTCTTAGATTAACTACCAACATCTTGTTAGTCAGTCAGCTCCATAATCATCATCTAAAGGTAGAATTTCTTGTTCAAAATGGCATCAAATCATGCATGATATTGAGACAAGGTATAATTATTGCTAGAGCTTTTCTAAAAGATAAGTTATTTTCTTTAGATACTGTTTCATCTTCTGAAATAGCTTTATCTGCCTCAATAGTAGAATGTACTACCCTCTGGCCTTACCGATATGGTCACTTGTTTGTTGGATATTTGCACTAGTTGAGTTCAAAAGAAATGGTATGTGGACTTCCTAAGTTGTCCAGTTCCTTTCCTATATACCTTGGTTTCCTTGCATGAAAATAACACAGGGATCTGTTTAATGCGAGCACCTTCCATGCCAATCTGAAGGTAGTTCATACCAATCTGAACACACTATTTCCTCTTTCCTTTTTAGGATACAATTACTTCTAATAATTCGTGGATGACTAATCTTGAAAGATGTGGATGTTTTTCCTAAAGAAGAAGAGTGAATCCCTTCATAATTTCTAGATCTTCTATCAACTTGTTACAAAGGAGACCAGACTGTACCTCTTCTTCTACTTTTCTTAGATCGAGGGGGGGAATTCACATCAAATAAGTTCTTGGCATTCTTGAACCAATAAGGCATTAAAAAGAACCTGACTGTTCCCTACACACCCAAGAAGAATGGCTTTATTGAGCGATGTAATCACATAGTGATGGAAATGACTCACTGCATGCTATCAACAACAAAGTTGGAGGATCGATATTGGGATGAAGAAGTACAGACAACTATTTAACTTATCACTAAGGCACCAATAAATATTCTATAGGATAAAACACCAGAAGAAGTATGGAGTGGTAAAAAACCATCAATTTCTCATTTCTGAGTGTTTGGTTGCACAACATATATGCATGTCCCAGCTCAAAAGAGAAATAATATTCAAGCCAAAGAACTCTTGTGCATCATATTGGGCTATAACACTACATCAAAGGCTTACCATCTCATGGATCCTAAGATGAAGAAAATTTACAAAATTCAAGACGTGGTTTGTGACAAGTCATGTTTTGACTCAGTAGTGCAGAAAGAAGAACTATCACCAACCACCTCTCACCGAGTAGTCTCTGAGTCAGAAGCTAAACAAGAGGAGACTACTTAGAGAAAAAATGAGCTGCAAAGGGAGCTATATGTTGACCTTGGCTGGATAATGTTAATATACATTCACCCTCATGTCAACAGAAAATTTCTTCATAACAGCAGCCGATTTCTCATCCGAAGTGCGTAAAAAGAACCATCAAAGACTCTCATATGCAATCAATTCCAAATACTTCATCAAGAAGAAAACAAGAAATGAGGTAAATTTTGCACTCATGAGTACACTTATCAACAGCCCCGAGCCTGATAATGTTCATGAAGTACTCAGTAAACCTTAGTGGAAAGAATCCATAGATGTAGAATATGACTCACTCATATAAAATCAGACATGGGAACTTGTCAATCTACCTGCAAGGAAGAAACTCATAGAGCTGTAAATGGGTTTTCAAAACAAAATATAAGGAATATGGATCCATCGATAAACATAAAGCACAACTTGCAATAAAGGGATATGCTCAAAAAGAGGGCATTGAATATGAAGAAACCTTTGTACCCACTGTGAAGATCAAGACCACCAAAGTTGTTTGTGCACTAACAGTACAGAAGGGATGGAAACTTCAGCAGATGGACATCAAGAGTGATTTACTTAATGGTGATGTGAAATAAGAAGCGTACATGACCTAACCTGAAGGATTTGTTGATGAAAAGCATCTTAATAAGGTATTTTGTCTCATCATATCAGTGGACTAAAAAAGCTCCAAGGGCATGGTACATCAAGATAGATGATCACCTTTTATAGCATGGTTTCACTTGTAGCCCCTTGGATTCCAATTTGTAGATAAAGAATATAGGAAAATAAATTGTCCTTTTTTGTATGTGGATGATATTTTGATCACTGGCAGTTCATAAGATTAGGTTGATATTGTGAATAATGATCTCAAAAGAACCTTTGACATGAATGATTTTGGGCTACTACATTATTGTCTTGGCTTGGAGATATGGCAAAAGAAGCATCACATTTTTCTCTCCCAAATAAAGTATGCCAAGACATTCTTGGAAAATTAATGAATGTCCAACTGTAAACCTATATCCACTCCCATAGAAAAATGTTGGCAACTTTCATGATTCCAGGACTCACCTCAAGTAGATGCTACTCTCTATAGGAATCTTATTGGAGGGCTCATCTACTTGACATATACTAGACCAGACTTATTGTATGTTGTCATCTATCATTCCAAGTTCATGCAGGAGCCGAAGAAATGTCGTTGGACTACAAAAAAGCATGTTTTGAGGTTTTTCCAAGGCACAATTGATTATGGTTTGGAATATAAGAATAATGATAACTCCTTCTTACAGGGATACATCAACTCGGACCACGCCAGATTTGTTGATGATAGGAAGTCAACTACAAGATATATTTTTCATCTCAAAACTCGACATGTCTCATGGAAAAGCAAGAAGCAGAATGTTGTTTCTATTTCATCCACAGAGGAAAAATATCATGCTACACAAAGATTTGTGTGTGAAGCACTATAGTTATGTCACATTTTGGATGACATGAGCAATCCTAAAGAGAACTCACCTTTTTTCTATTGCAACAATTAGAGTGTGTTGAAGTTTGTGTAGAATCCATTTTTTCATGAATTAACAAATAACATTGAGATCAATTGTCACTTCATTCAAGATAACATCTTAAACCACCACATTCAGCTCTAGTACTTGTCCTATAGAAGCACAAGTAGCTGATATTCTCACAAAATCCCTTGGAAAAATGAAATTTGAACTTTTTAGGTGTAACATTTGCAAGAATAATGTAATAAGGGGATGAATTTTTGCATAGTTACAATGTAGCTAATAATTTAGGCAAGGTTGTTTTAGCCGTATTCCATTATTTGTATTTTTTAAAACTCCCCTAAATTATCAAGACATGTTGTTATGTTTCTCATGTATAAATTCCTCCTCCGTGCTTCTGAATTAATCAACAACTTGAGTTCTTATCTATATTCTCTTCTTTGGTTTCTCCCTCATGCATGAAATTTATATAACTATATAATAATATTAATAAATTCATCAATCAATATTGAATCTTTAGGTAAATCATTGTAATAATAAGTTTTTAAAATAACGAACAATAAAGGAAATATTTGGATTTAGGGAGCCCTTTGAATTCTGGCACCCTAGGGAGCTACCAAGTCTGTCTAGGGATTAATCCCCCGTTGGGTAGGATATTAAGTATGTGCAGATGATGATAGTGATAACAAAAGAGAAAAAGGATAAAGTAAAAATGATAATCCAAGTTCTAGAAAAGAATAATCTACATACTTCTAAGGATGATGATAATAAGAAGGAAGATTAAAATCCTAATATAGTTTTTAAATAATCATATAAGAAAAATCCTTTCTATCCAATTGATATTGTATAATAGTATTCCCCTAAAATTAAAAATCCTCTAACTTATGTAAGAATATCTTGGATTGTATGTATGGAACCATAGGGAAGATGGTGAGGACTACATTATAAATAATTAGATAGTGACAAGGAAAGAAAAAAATTGTTACTGAAACCTCATAAAAGGATAATATATATAGAATAATATTTGTATAATATATAATAATTATACATAGGGATTTATCTAGATACCTTTATGTATAAGAAGAGGATAATAAAAAAATTTAGATGATGTTTGGTTAAAAATATGTAATGACTAGATATCCAAGTGTACATGATTTCATAAAACTATAATGAATAGATATATAAGTCTAGTTAAAGCTTATTAGATAACTCAAATTATTGGGTGGTTAAAGAAAATTTTCTTGTAGGATATGAATAACCTTCAAAATATGGAAGGACCTTTCATCACAATCATGAATAATTTTTAATAATGTTTTAAAATATAATTAATAGAACAAAATTAAAAGGGGCCTTTTGATATTTCAATATTTAAAACACCTTGAAGTGATGTACGAGAACATTAATTCACAATCTATTTTATAGTACCAATAAATATAATAGAAAGCATAATTTTTATGCAACCTTGTACAATTTTTAATAGTAATGGTCCAACTCTTGTATATAGACTCATCAACCTATGTATAACATCCTTCATGGATATATAATTTTGAATTTTAACATTAAGGAAACAACAATAGGAAGAACCTAAGAAACATAGTACACAAATAAGTTGTGAGTTCATGTGCATCATGGGTGACACCTAATGAGAGCTCATGCAAAATCTCACTATTGTCTAAATAGTTATATTATGCTTAAATTTCTCTTTGAGTACACATCTTTCACTTCATATTTGTAAATGAATTATTTTTGAATTGGAATCATCAATAATAACACCCATGTCACTTGTTCCTTATAAGATTATTTATCCCATTACATGGTGTTTTTGAAATAAATGGGCATATTAACTAAGGTATATTTATTACAAATATATCTTTATTTTCAATTGGTGATTTATATATCTAGAAGGGATGATGGTCATAATAATTAGATTTATCTTCAGCTTAATCATGGGATAGTGATTTCTTAAGTTCAAGAATAGTCAATAATAATTTTTCACCTAATTTTTAGTCTTCATGTCTAGTTAGGATCTATAGTATAGATTGTTTCACATTTAGGATCATTGTGAAATTTTTACTTCAATTTTAATGCATTTTTTCAAGTTGATGTAACTTTCCTTATTGATTAAAATAATAATCTTATAATTCCTTACATGTTGTCATGTATAGGGCTTCGCATGTGTGATCTCATGTGTAAATATTTAGGTTGTTTTATAAAGTATTCATTTGACCATATAACCATGACTATAGAAAGTAATATCTAAATATTGTATGAGTGATTTTAGTTGTTATGTAGTCTAAATTTTTGAGTGTGGGTAGAAACTAATTGTATGGATCATCCAATCCTTATATTATTAAGTAAAGGTGGAGATTGTAGTATTTTATTACTTTCAGTTTGTGTGTGAAAATATATATGCAACATATAGAAATTGTTATAGGGATGACAAGAAATAGACTTCTCTAGTTCTTTTTTGAGTTTATGTTTTGAAATTTTTATAAGATATTAGTATGTTCTAGTTAACTCTGAATAGATGGCAAGGAACTGCGTTGATGAATATTTCCAGATTGATGATGATGATTTTTGTCCTCAAAAAATACTTATGTTCAATAAATAACATGAGGATATTTATCTAAAGGATATTTTAATGATTAGAGAAAGAGCATAGATATCTTAATTTTTTTGGTGGAGATTGTAATATTTTATTACTTTCAGTTTGTGTGTGAAAATATATATGCAACATTTAGAAATTGTTATAGGGATGTGTTTTCCTGTGTAGAGGAATATGTATTCTTTATTTATTGATATTTCATTTGGGTATCACTCTCATTATTTCATAAATTCTTTCATTCATTATATTATCATTTCAAGAGATGAGATCTATCACCTTTGGATAACCATAGTGTGGGGTAATGTTGGATTGAGAAAAATGGCTAAGTATGAGATACACACAAGGTGCATGCATGATAGTAAAAGTGAGAAATATTACAAGTATAAGATAGTGCACGAGTGAGGGTGCACCCAAAACAAAAAATAAGACACATGAAGGGTTACACATAGGAATGGTCATAATTAGGATGAGATTATCAAATGAAATAACCAAAAAATTTTAGAAAAAAGCTAAAAATAGGAAAAGAAAAGCATCTTGGGAGGTTGGCGTGATAGAAGGGAAGATCTATAAATGGATAAAGTTGCATTAAAGGAAGATAAAGCACATGCATGGAGATATATAAAGGAAGAGTATGCATGGGAAGATAAATATGATATAGTTTGAAGGTCAATTAATTCATTAATAGCACGCATGGAGATAGAAAATTCTAGATGAAGACTAAATCAAAGATTAAATCTACATGCAGACTAAGTATAGAAGAATCTATTAATAGATTAAACCATTTTAAAGTGGTGAAGGAAAATTTCCCACCATCTATATACAGGTGTCTTATTTTGGTAATAGAAAAGAGGGGATGTAAGACACAGTTATGTAATTAGGGAAAATGTTGTATGAGTGTGATGTTATGATTGTAATGTTTTTAATGGATGATCTTATATGGATTGCCAATGTTAGGAGAAATGAATGAGGTCTTATTAGTATTAATATTTTGTTTATTGTATATCATGAGGAATGAATGGTTGAAGTTCAAAAATATTATTTCCTTTATTGTCTTTATTTTTATCTCTAAATACAATGTCCTTTATTCTATATTACACAATGTTCAATGTTAAATACACATCTTGCATGATCTAAATAAAAAGGGACCTAGTATGTTGTGTACACATCGAGTGATCACTTGCACATCAGTCTAAGTGATGTGTTAAACATGTCATCTTCTGGTTTTACCAAATGAGATTTGTAACTTTGATTTGGTTAGATTTAAGGGTGAGGATCACTAAGGTTGTGATTTCCTTGGTTGATTAAGAATTGTGCCCAAGTTTTCTCCTTGTAAATTTATCGAGATCATTATTTGCCCGAATATGTGGTGCTAACTTCAGATACTAGTTTTTGGTATTGTCGCCATGATCTATTTTGATTCCTTTCATCAAGATGTGGCATGTGCATGGCTTTCAACTATCATTGGATAATATTGAGCATTGGGTACATGAAAGATAGGACATTGTTTCCTAGAGGTAGAACACTAGAAGTGGTTTCAATTCATGTAAATGATAGAGGAAACTTGTATGATGAGTTCTATGATACCTTTTTTAGTTTATTTCCAAGACAATTGTATTAATGGCTAGCACCATACTCTCAGGATAAAGTGATCAGATTGGGAAGGAGGTCTATGTGGAGTCAAGATAAGTACTAGGAACTTGTTGATTTGGATGAACTATAGACATGTGTGGTAGATAATTGGTGGGGATACATTTTGAGGAATTACACATTAGAGTATGCAATATCAATGTATTCATGTCTAGAGGAGGATGAATTTCAGTTACTTCATGAACCCTGAGGATCCTATATGCACGCCTTTTGAGGGCACCTCTCCCATCAAAAGAGGGACTTTCATCCCATGGAATAGTGCTTGCATTAAAGTCTATTTTGACAAACCAACGGATGACAAGAAATAGACTATCTCTAGTTCTTTGAGTTTGTAGATTTGATGATATATTTCCATAAGATATCATCAGCTATAAAAAAATTAATGATTTAGCTCAGATTGGAAAATCTTCTTATGATAGCTAAAACTTCACTGCACTGAGGGTCATGAAAATGGCTTGGGGAGGATGATTATTCTCCAAGTTGAAGATAAAAATAGAGATGAAATATTTTACATATATAATGATGTGGGAGAGAGGGCAGTTCAAGAGGCGTTGTGGCTTAGAGGAATGGGGCTAGGAGGAAGTGATGATAACCTTGAAGAAGGTGAGGAAAACAACATCATAACCCTTAGATATTTGAGAAGTGCAATAGAAGGACCCCCTCGAAATAAAATGATGGTGAATCTAATGAAAGAATAAGAACCATTTGCATGTACCTAACCCACCCAAGACCCCTAACCCTTGCACATGGTGTTCGGAATACAGAATTTTTAATAGTAGATCATCACAGTGATGAGAGAAAGAAGGTAATCGGGGATCACCATGTTGGGTTAGAGGTATAGGTAGATAGTTTTGGTATCATCTCATGAGGCAAAACATATAAAGGTAGCACATATGGCACTACAATAGGCTCCCATATCTGGACATCATAAAAAAATTTCAAGTAATATAGTAGACATGATAATGGGACAAAATGTTGGCACTCTACTTAGTGGAAGTAATCCAATTAGAGGGATATCAGGTTGAACAATAGGCATGCAATTTAGTTGTAATACGATTTTAGATACTAGTTTTTATTGAAGACCACCATTAGCCCCAGTAACAAGAGGCTAGGGAGGCTCTTGTCCTCCCCCAATCAAAGGAAACCCTAGTGGAGGTTTAGGTTCAGGATTTGGTAACCTACCTAGTGGAATAATCCATGTTAAGGAAATAACCCATTCCCATAACAACATCCTCATACCTTATTTTAGATTTCAATCCATTTACCAAAATATTGAGGTGTGAAAGACACAATAACACATGTGCACAAGTGCAAACTCTGATGGAGTGCCAAGGAAATTATGGCCTCAGATAGAAAGGTGAGCCATATTGGTACTATGCTTTAACGTACACATCTTGTACATGAGGTATGACCCACATCAGATGACAGTGGACTATGATGCATTGCATGAGACCTTTTAATCCAAATTCCACATACCCAACATTTCAAAGAAGAGTATCAATGGGATCAAGCACATTAAGCAAGGGTTGTATGAAAGTGTCATGGAATATGATGCACATTTCAAAACCCTATTATATAATATTTCAAGTGACATCCACCAGATTCAACATGCACAATGGTTCATGGGTGAATTTTTGAAACCATTTAGGAGGGCGTTATCACAAAAGATGTTCATAGACCCGCATGAGTTCTTGGAAGAATAATTTCACATAGAGGTAGTAGGAAGAGTTGACACTGGGGTGAGCCCATTCCTTGAGGCTTACATTGCAGCTATGCTTACCCAAATAGAAAACATATTTGCTAACACAACACACGACACTTGCATTGGACTTTGGTGTAAAAATTGTAGCATAGAGGACCACAAGAAGGATAGCTACCCCTATAGGAGTGTTTGTGTGTTGTTTTGAACTTTTTCACAATAATATTTATGTCCTAGACTATCCACTTTTACAATGTGCCACAAAAAAGGTGTCAATGTATTGCAAGATTTGTGATGCACATACCCATGATACAACTTAATTTTAAGTGATTGACCACATTCATGAGGCCTATGAAACAAGGTTTCATCAAGCTGGAGTCGAGGGTAGCTCATAAGGATGAGAACAAAAAGTGAAAATAATGGAGTTGGATAGAATAATGATGCAAAAATAATAGTAATGTGGGATACCAAGGAGGATATCATGGCAAAGGAAGAAGAGGTCGCAAAGGCATATTTAGTTGAGGAACATTCTATATATGTGGGTCATCATACTGCTATCAATGTTAGTGTCTTAAGAACTAGTATTCTACGTACTTTGGAAAGGTGTAAAAGTGGAGGATTTCCTAGACTTATATGTATATATAAGTGTAAAATTAAGAAGGATAGGGGGTCTACAATGATACAAGTTGAGTAGAGAAACAACATTATTTGTTACAATACACATAGAAGCATCATGCATACGTGGATAATAGGGAAAAACAAATCCACTAATTAGACGTGATGAAAATTTATAGCTGAGAAAATGTCCAAACGTAAGGAAGAAAAAAGAGGCTATCTAAGAAACCATGTGATTGATTACAGAACTACAGGGGAGATATATTGCCTGAAGGAACAAGTGCGGGATGTAAAGCATGCCAACAAAAATGAGGTACCCGATAAGGATGTGGATGACCTCAAGGAAGTGTGTAGAATTCTTAATCAAAAAAATATCATCCCCATGCTTGGATAATGGTTACAAGAGAAAGTGTCACACACAGGATCATAGAGTGATAGAAAAATCTTATATGCTAACTTACCAACCCGGGACCACGAGTATGAAAAGTATATTAATTTATATATAGGTATAGATAGTTGCTTGGTAAGTAACATTTTGATTGATACGGATGCATATGTCAATATATTTACATTTTATGCTTGGAATCAAATGGGAAGACCACCATTAAATACATATTCAAGTGTTATGTAAATGAAAAATAAAATAAGGGAAATTACTATTAGTGTCTTAAAATTTGTAATCACAATTATTCAAGGAGAAAATTTGATAGGAGACTTCGAGGTACTGGAATTGGCGAGAGATAGAAAACTTTCCTTCATTAATTTGTCACCCTTGATGCTAAGAAAATAATGCAGACCCACACTTTAACAAGTTTTATATCATTTTTTAGAATGAGGAATAATATGTAGTAATCCCAATGAATGGAACTACAATTACACCCTATAATGAACCTATGAATGAGGGATATATTAATTAGATATACGTGCAGATAATGTGAGGAGGAGAAAATTTTGATCCAATAAAGGAAGGAGTAATTAATTATGGAGATACCCATTCTATCAGTGACACTACAAATATTTCCTATGATAATTGGGTTCATGACACTTATGAAATGGTTAGTTGTGAGTTTCATGGAAGAGTATCCTGGGTAATCAAGACACAAACAATAATACGGTTGGGAAGAGTAGAGCTACTAAGGTATAGTAGGAAGGAAAATCCTGAGTCTTTCATAAGTGCAATGGAGGAGAAGTTAAATAAAAAATGAGATAAGAGAAAAGTGTTAGTTTAATCCTTAAAGGAAAAGATGATGCACTAGTGGGTTGTGTATAGAGAATATTTTCTTAGATGACATGAAATAAAAGTTTCTTTATTAACATGGTTTACAAGGAATAATGTTCTCTCTCAAATACCAACTTATGATGACAAGACGTCTCCTAAGAGTCACATATAGAATTGTGAGAAAAATTGGATGAAAGGTCCTTATGCTCTACCCCATCGATGTGGGTTTATAACTTCTATTTTACAGTAAAAAAATGTGCACATGACTGGTATATCCATATATATTTGATGTAAGAGATAAAAAATTGGAATACCATAAACACATGTATCATACATGTGTTTGATTATTTTTGTACTAAACACCATGTCAATGAATCCCTATAGATAATGAAGCTCATTACCCTAAGAGACAACTTGAAGGTATAAAATATAGTAAATATGTTAAAAGGTGAGACTCCCCTCAATGAGCATGAATTTTTTTTGACTTGATGAATTCTTAGGAGCAACTCATGAGGCGTTCCTAAAAGGAAAAATAAAAAATGGAAGCTCTTCTATCTCATTGATGATGAAGAGTTAGATGATGTGAAAATAAAGCATGTTGAAGGTGAGCACAATTTTTTAGACACCACAGATGAAAAAATGTGTGCCTACAATGTGCCTCAGAAGATAAAAAATGAACATTCAGATTGACAGAACACTAAAAGAAGCAGTGATTGGACACTATAGGTCTGAGGTAAAGGTTGTGAAGATACTTGAACTATTACATGACTTCCAATATCTATTCCCAAATACCTTGAGTTTAAGGGTGTCCATCCATCACTAGGAGAAATGAAGATAAATCTCAAATATGGTGCATGTCCAGTCCATAAGAGGCCTTACAAATGATCCTGAACTTGTACGTGAAATTAAAATATGATATTGACAAGATGGTGAAATAAGGAATCATTGAACCTATTCAAGAATGAAAGTGAATCATACCTATGGTAATTAACATTAAGAAGGATGGAAGGATCAAGATATGTTTTAATTACAAAGTTCTCAATGTATTATGTGTCATTGATCATTTTCCCATGCCATTCTTTTAAGAAATACTAGACGGTGTTGTAGGGTGTGATATATAATATTTGACTGATGGATTTTCATGTTGTCATGAGGGGAAGATCATGCACAAAGAAAAAGAAAAGAAAACATTTACAATAGAATGGGGATTTTTTGCATACATATTTATTCCTTTTAGGTTAAAGAATGCACCATAAATATTCTAGCACATTATAGTGCAGGAATTCTAGTATTTTATTCATAAGTTTCTTCAAGTATACCTGGATGATTGGTCTATGTATGGGTTGGTTAAAGATCGTTTTGATTTTCTAACGTTGATGTTTGAACAGTGAGGAGAGTTAAGTATATGTTTGAACATTAAGAAATGTATCTTTGTGACACCATTTGGTACGCTATTATGACACATTATGTGTAAAGAAGGTTTACTGGTAGATCTAAGAAATATTGTACTCATCTTGTGGTTGGAGGATCTAAGTAATAAAATCGAAGTGAATGGATTTATTGGGCATAAGGGATATCACCTAAACTTCATCAAGGTGTATGCCAGAATTGACGTTCCATTGGAGGAGATGTTGAAGGAAAAGGGAAAATTTCTACTAGAGAGATGTGTAATAGAAATAATTTTAAACCTTGAAGGAAAGGATAACCACAATGCCCATTTTATGCTTTGATTCTTACAATTTACCATTTCATGTCCATGTGGATGCTTTTGGAACAACAAATAGATTTGTGTTAGCTTAGTTAGGGGAAGGTAATGTGGACCATCCTATCTATTTTGTGAGCAAGAAGCTACCACCAGATGAACAAAATTATACAACAACAAAGCACGAAATGTTGTCTATAGTATACACTTTTTAAATTTTAGGCAATATTTATTGGCTACACCATTCGTCTACTACACCACTCATATGGAATTCAATTTTATAGTAAATAACATAGTATTGTAAGGTCACATCTATAGTTTGATCCATTTATTATAGGAATTTGATTGTTCTATCATAATCAAACCAAGTAAAAACAATTTAGGACTATACCAATTGTCATGGATCAACTTTAGTGAGGATTCGTGGAGCATAAATGACACTATGCCATATGCCAAGTTATTTAGATTACAACACACCCAAGGTGATTTGGAATACATTATAGTATTATTACAGAGAGTTGTGTGCCTAAAGGAATAACGATATTGGAGAAGAAGGAAATCACCATTCATGATGCACCTTATCAATTGGTAGGAGGTTACCTATATAAAATTTCTTCGGATGAAGTATTGCATAGGTGTTTCTTGGAGAAAGACCATGGAGCCATCATGGAAGAAGTTCATGGAGGTATTGTTGGAGGAAATTATGTAGGAGAAGATATAGTACACAAGATACTACTTGCATGATTATAGTGGGAAAAATTTAACAAGGATATTAAAAAAAAATTAAAGCATGTGATCATTTTCAGAGAATGGGAAAACTAGAATAACTTGATGATATTCCATTATCACCTATCACAAGTGCAAAACATTTTGACAAATTAGAAACTAGTTTTTGTTGGCCCAATTACACTGACTACATGAAGGAACAAAAGATGATACATCATCATGCGTATATATTATTTGATAAGGTGGGTAGAAGAAACACCCATAAAGGATTTTACTACAGCTACAATAAAAAACTTGTATGGGTGAACATTATTAGAAGATATGGTTGTCTATTGAGCCTTACCAGTGAGAGGGTCAATAATTTCTTGATGAAAAATTAGTATATTGTTGGTAGCATTTATGATATCTCATCATAAGACTACCTCTATCACCCACAAGCCAATGGTAATGTAGAATCCTTCAACAAGATCTTAGGCCACACATTGACAAAAATTTCAAATGTATGAAGAAAATATTGGGATGAAAAATTCTCGGTTGTACTATGGGTGTACAAAAATACTTACAAGAGGTTTAATAAGACCACACCCTTTCACTTAGTGTTTGGCACATAGGTAGTTTTTCCTAGATGGAATTCATGCTACCCTCTCTGCATATTGTGTGCATCGGACAAATTGTTGATGAGAAGGTAATGGAGGATAGATTTAATGTTTGGATGAAAGGCACACAATTACAAGATGAATCCAACAGACATAAAAGCACGACAAAAGGCCTAACATGACAGGCATATTAAAAACAAGTCTTTTACTATTGGGAAGATTGTGCTTTTGTTTGTTTAAAAATTTGCACACCACCTAGGAAAAGTCAAAGTACATTGGTTGTTACCATTTTAAGTAACAATTATGTTGGAATCTAGAGCTTGTTAGTTATAGGCATTGGATGGAAATATGTTTCCTGATTACTTTAATGGGAGCAGGTTGAAGCCCTAATATAAATAAGGTTCTTTATGTTTGTAATAAGGCACTATTAAAATTTATAATAAGTTTCCCTTTCAATTTTTTCTTTCTTTGTTTTTTTGTAATAAGCATGTTCATGTCTAGGGGCATGATCTATTTATTCTAGACTAATTCCTAGAGGAGTTCACATGATTTTAATGTGGGGTGAGGAGGTAAAGGCGTATGTGGGAAATCATGGGAAGGAGCACAAAATAATTATTCTAATGATTAGTTTGTTAAGGTGTGTGTTTACCTGGGTTGGGGGAATACTCATGTTCAAAATCTTGATGGATAGAGATGTGCACATTATAGCATGAGGGAGGTAGTGTGGAGGAAACATACTTGGCAAGTGGTGTAGAGAAGAATAGGTGTGATACAAGAATGTGCATAGAAAATGGGTTTACGTCCTAGGATGTAGTAGTGCACCATTAGGTTATGGACTACTATGCACAAAAAACATTCATGGAAAAAGGAAGGAAAATGCAGGAAAAAGAAGGAAAGTAGAAAATACACATTAAAAATAAAAAATTGTAGTAGGTGAGCACATTTAATGCAATCAAAAATTCCAAATCTATAAAAATTGGGTGAGTGAATTCATTCTTACGTTGTGAATTAAGAATTGGTGCATGAAATAGCTCTTGTAGATCAGAGAAAAAGTGCGAAACAAGTACGAACCAGAGTTGTGACAAAATGTGATTAAGCAACAAACCTCCAGAACGTAACTAGAGTGCCTTGTGTAGAGTGGAAGTGTGAAGTGAAAAGGTTTGAGAAGGGTTATGAAGTTAGGGTTTCAAAGAGATTTACAGGATCAGGGAAAGAAATTGGTTGGCATAATAGAGATGGGGCATGGATCTTGTTGACACGATTGAGAGTGATTGACAAAGTTGAAGAATGGATTGAGCAAGTAAGACTAGGGTTTTTCAGCACTTAGGTACAAATTCGAAGGTTGGAATAAGTTGCAGGAGGTGTGAACTAAGAGTACAATGGCACCAAGGAAGGTACCAAAGAGTAAGAAGATAACAAAGGAAGCTCACAACGTCTGGTACTCAAAGATGTAGTACCCTCAGGAGGTCATTGTTGGAAAATAATGGACCTCACAAATTCAGAAGTGTATCATCAATGAGTATAACCACCATGTGGCAGGCCATGAAGGAGACATCAAAAGGGATGTAATAAAAGAGACATGAAATTTAACTACTACAGGAAAAATAATTCTCAATGACGTACTTTATAAGATCTTTGTGGATGCTGAGGCATTACAATTGTTTGAGTTACCATTATTTGGTAAGCCCATTTGCCTATACCAATGGATTATGTCTAAGATTCATGAAGATTATTTCTAATTCACCGGTAGAATGATGTGCATCACCACACACTTAATTAGAAGTGTAACAAGACTGCATGATAATGGTTCAAATATTTGTAAGGACATACACGACGAGGATAGAATAAAATATATAGTTGTGGAGTTGCACTACCAAAGATGAGGTTGCATGTTTAACATAACTTTAATATTGTTGACTGAAGTACAAGATAAGTTACGTTTCTGGTGAGCTGTAAATTAGGCACCTTCGAGAGATGGTTAGAAGTTAACAAGAAGTTCCTTCACATCACATGAAAGATGGCACAAAATATTAAGTATAACATAACATTAGACATTGCAGAAGTCATATTTTAGGAGCCCAAGATCCAACACAAGAAAGGTGATAAGATATCTTGGGGATTGATCTTGGTCATTATAGTGTTTTAGGAGATAGGTGTGTTGGATGGACAAGATGAAAATGAATGGGAGCACCTTGTGGAGAATCGGTCGTCGGCCAAAAGTTTTGAAAAATATACATGTTATGGAGGGGTGACTAAGTTATATAAGGTATGCTTGGACAAATTGTACAAGAGTTTGCACAACACCTTTAAAAATGAATAGCACGTGTGTTAGGAATTCTTTATATAGTGCTCTCATGATTATTATTGTAAATAATATTACAAATATGATTTCTAATATTTAGTGTTTGGGTACGTGAGTTGTTTTAACAACTCACTAACCATATGATACGAGATATCTTAGGGATATGTTGTTGTAAGTAGTTCCTATATTATAGGAAACCACATCCCTATTTGTTTGTGTAGAGTCTTGTACGAAGCTATATAGAAGAATTATTATTTTATTGCTGAACCAAATATTTGGTATGAGACCAATAATATATTCCATGGAAGAATATTTTCCTCCCCCTGTAGATGAGATATTAAATAATTATTTGTGAGTGTTGTTGAATGCTGCTAAACTAAATCCGTTTTATTTCACCCCTGATCTCAGAGTTGGAGCAGTCGATTTGTTATTTGCAGTGGAAGTGCCCCTAAGGTGTTTGGATACTCAATGATTCCGCATATCCGTATGTGCATTTGGCTTGATTCTCATACGGAAGAATTTTTAGGAATGTAAAAGGCGTTTAGAGCAATTGAAACAAGAGCAATTTTTTAGACGCATAGGAGACAATCTTGGAAGGTTTAACAACTCAGATATTTGCATATCGATTTGGAATCTAGAAAGAGTAAGAAATTTTCATCCGTTAATCCTGCATCACGATATTCACGACCCTCATCTCCATTATATTTCCACCTGGGTGACTCCATCTCCAAGCTCTGCAAACTTTTTAATTTTAATTGGATTTTTTGCTAAGGCTTGCACCTCAAGTGCCTCACGATTTTTTATTCAATAGCCGTAAATTCATATTATTACATGTTGAACCTGCTATTACGTAGCTTTTATCTGCGCATACTTTCCTAACCAACTAGGTCTCCACGGTGCCTTGAGATCTGAAAGGCGTTGAGGCGACACTTAAAACCTGCAAACTACCAATTTACGCATGCATTAGATTTGCATTCATGTGCACTGCCAAGTCTCTTTCTACGGCGGTGCATACTTTGATTGACCGGTTGAAGTCTGTCTTTTGTGGTTCAATGTGTCGATAAAGGATCCATGCTCCAATAGTCTTCTTGTAATTTTTATAGTTATCTTCTTTCATTCCATCAATGTGTGCCCATGGTTCAAGTCAATACTCTACGTATCCCATTAAGAAGAGCTAATAGTCTTCATTTTTTTGTTTATTGTCTTCTTCCCACGTCTTTTTATTCACTTACATTTCCAATAAAGTATATTTTTTCAAGGTTTGTTTGAAGTGTTTGGTGTTGTCTACACCACATGCGTCATTAATAAATAATGAGTCATCATAAATTGTCACTTGTTGTTTTCAGTTATAGCGTCAGTGTCAAAAGTGTTGTTTTCTAAATTTGTCAATTTTCATTAAAAAAAAAGTCATATCATTGTATAAAGTCCGCAAGATTAAAAAAAATTGTTTCAAGAACGTATTTTTGGTTTTATTTGACGTTTGAAATATAAAGTATTTCTCATTGTGGGAATAAAACAATATAAAGCACAATATGGAAACAAATGTACTTCATGTTCGCATTCTATCGAGGTAGCAACATCATTCATTGGACGATGGAGTCAATGCAGGCAGGAGGACAATCAGTGTCCTCTAGTTCGTCACTACCTCAGAGGTCGCATATTGCTTTAGTGACATTTTTTGTTTTTTGTCTGATTAATAAGAACATATGAGCATCCATGTTCCCATTTGTTTTAAAGTGTTTGTATTTCCCCTGTGATGATGTGGAGACTTGTTCCATTGATACTATAGCAGGAAGTGTTCTTGATCAGATTGACTTGATGGTTGATGTGAATTGGTTGAATAGTCCCAACTCATGTATTCATCTGAATAGGTTGATTGGTCCCTATTCATCAATGATGTAGTTGCCACAATCATTTTTGAGGATCGAAACAATGTGCAAGCTACGAACAACATGTTACTTGGTTGAAGATGGTGGTTTTCCCATGTTCACACTAAGGGGTAAATGTTAGGAACTCTTATATAGTGCTCTCAGGATTATTATTATTGTAAATAATATTACAAATATGGTTTGTAATATTTAGTGTTTGGTTATGTGAGTTATTTTAACAACTCACTAACCATATGATACGAGATATATTAAGGTTATATTTTTGTAAGTGGTTCATATAATATAGGAAACCACATCCCTATTTATTTGTGTATGAGTCTTGTATGAAGCTATATAGAAGAATTATTATTTTGTGTGGTTTATCCTCTTTTGTACCAAAGAGTGTGCCAAGGGAGCTACCAATAGTATTGAAAAGACATGTAGACTTTTTTGTAATGTAACACTTTTACCTTGGAATATTTTTGTTGAATAACAGAGAAATGGGGCCATGGTACAAACTACCATTTTCATTCACCATGAAATACTTGAAAAGAGTGGTGGAAAGAATTAAAGACGTATAGCCATTGAAATCCAACATAGAAAAGGTAAATTTTAACTAACACATGTTGCACAAGACATATGGGTACGAGTCTAAGGCACGCTATGAAGAAATAATGAAATTTGATTTGATGGACTTCCATCCCATCATGACACTAGTAGTGGGAAAAGAAGCATGTCAGGTGTATATTTATTTTTATCCCAAGCTCAAGGATGGAAAAGTTGTCAATGTATGTGACAACAACTATCCACCACATCCATTGAAGAAGACAAATATTAGAATTCCAAAACACATACGCGAGCCCACCCCTAAATAAGAATAAGAAGACAAGACCATAGCATAAGAAAGAATATGTAGAGGCGGTGCCAAGAAGCAAGTACATCACAAACTCCCCGAGCTTCCCCAACTATTCTAGTAAGGAGCATGTTAAAGGCCAATCTAACAGAGTAGGTACAACCTCACATTATCCATGATATCAAACAGGAGGAGGAAGATTTAGAGTAACCTATGCATAAAGAAGAAAACGAGTCTAAAGAACATGAAGAAGAACAAGAAGTCCAACATGAAGAGCACGTTTATGAAGAGGAATGTGAAGAAGAGCATGAATAAGTGTGAGAGGAAAGGGAGAAACAATAGAAGGTACTTGGGGAGGACCACGACACAGGTGAGGGAATGGGTCACATGAAACATGATATTGCATAGGAGATATCACACAGACAAACACACAGTATGAAGAAGTCCACGGAAGCGTTAATAGGTACCCCCCACGATTTCATATATAGATGATACAACTAAGCTTTTCGGGGCCAAATTTTAGAGTTCAGTGCACATCGACTAACTATTTTATCAACACATGTTTAATAAGGCCAAGGCCCACCCATGCATACCTAAAATGCTCGCTTGTGTAATACAGAAGAACATGTAGGAACCTGAGTTCAAAGTGAAGAAAGATTCTATTTTGGAGTTAAAGTTGAAAAAGAACCATGAATGGTTTTCTAAATAGTAGACTCTTCTTGAATTGTAGATGAGCAAGAAATAAATGCTCTAATGAAGATGGCATCTGAGGTGAGAAGGATAAATATTGACAAAAATTTTTGTAATAAGAAGAGCGCAAAAGGTCATGGAGAGAAAGAATAGAAAGAATGAGAAAATAGCAAAGGAGTTGAATGATTCAAAGAAAATGTTGGTAGATGTATACAATAAATTGGTTGACCTGGTAAATAATGTTACTCACACATGTCCAGATATTGTAATGTAGGCCATACCTGACCACATCTCTAAGATGGAATATTTAAAAGAACTAATACAACTGCTACTATTAAAGGTGAGTAATAGGAAAGGACTTACAACAAAAGAGCTCACTAGTGCAAATAAGTCCAAAATGGATAAAAAGTTAGTAGATTATATAACACTTAGTGCAGAGCTGAAAGAAGCCATGCAGAAGACAAAAAATATTTACAAAGTGTGAGGATACTTCAATGATCCTAATTACACACACTTTAGAGGATGAGGCTGAATTAAAAGAACTACAGGCCTCATTGTTGACAAATACAGTATGCGAAGGAGAGATTTACTACAAGAAGTAGGAGAAAAGAAAGAGGTGATAAAGGCTAAGCGTGAATGGATAGCATAATGACTTAAAGAGATACAAACAATTGTGATGTGAAGGGTAGACATCCTTGAGGGAATCACTATTGAATGGGATGTCATATTGAAAGAGATGCAAGAGAAAGCCTAGAATTTACTCTATAAAAGATCTCAAATATTGTCAAGTCACCACTAGACAAGGTATACAATGGGCTCATGAAATGGAGGTGGTAGAAGGAGAGCATCAACATAGAGTACCAAGAACATATGCCATCAACATGAATACATTTTTTTCTTGCATAGAAAAATAAGTATTCTTTATGCTTTGATATTTCATTGAGGTATTTCCTACATTTTTCAGATATTCTTTCAAAAAAATCATTCTTGTATTGATGAGACTGAGAAATATCCCTAGTGTGGGGTAATTTTAGATTGAGAAAAGTGTCTAAGTATGTTCCACACGCGAAGGTTTGTGTGTGATAATAAAAGGGAGAAATATTAAAAGTAGAAGGAAATGCGTGAGGGTGCACACAGAAGAAAGAAGAAGAGGATGTGCGAAGGGTTATGCATAAGAACAATTATAACATAAGGTAGTGGGAAAAGTAGAGAGCAGCTAAAAATAGGAAAAGACAAGTTGGCATGATAAGCAAGGAAGAGGTATAAATGGATAGAATCATAGATAGAAGATTGTTAAAGGAGGATAAAGCACTTATAGGGAGCTAGATAAAGGAAGAGTATGCATGAGTAGATAAATATAGTATGACATGAAGGTCAAGTAGTCCATTAATAGTACACATGGAGATAGACCAACCAGTTGTAGACTAAAGCACAAATTAAAGGTACATGCAGGATAAGTATAGAAGAATATATTAATAGATTAAATATTGTAATGCGGTGAAGGACAAGTTCCCACTAGAGCTATATATAGGTGACATATCTGGTAAAACAATAGATGGGGATATAAGAGTTATTTATGTAATTGGGGTGATTGTTATATGAGTGTGATCTTATGATTGTCATGTTTTTAATGGATGATCTCATATGGATTTCCAAGGTAAAGAGAGATAAATGAGGTGCTATTGGTATTCAAATATTTTTGTTTATTGTATATCTTAAGGAATGAATGGCCAAAGATCCAAACCATCATTTCCTTTATTGTCTTTATTGTGATCTCTGACTATAATGTCTTATATTCTATGTTGTGAAATGTTAACCGTTAATTACACATCTTGCATGCCATAAATAAAGGACCCATTATTTTGTGCGCGCTTCAGGTGTGCACTTGGAAATCAGTATGATGGATGTTCCATTGTGCTCAACTAAGTGTTATTAACTTCATAGACTCTATTAGAATATCTCATAGATTAGATTGTATAATTAGATATGTATTTCCCATATGACTCATGAGTATGTTAAAGAATCTACTAAGGATTATTTTTCTTGTTAAATTAAAAGTGGGAATCCATTAATGTGGTGGGATCATCTGAAAAGTGATAGATGAAGAAAGCGTAAATATAAAATCAATGTATTGAATAATATGGTTTGTAATATAAAAATTAAATTCTTGCCAATTGAATATAAAATAATATTACATAAGCGGTTAAATAACATAAGAAAAAAGATACATGTATGAAGGACTACACTAAAGAGATTTATTTCTCAGCTATTAGAGATAATCACATGGAATGTGGCACAAACATATCGATATATGTGAATCATTTAAATATTTACATTTGGAGATGAGTTTTGCATAGTCAAATTTAAATTAATAAGATAAGAATGTTAGTGTGTGTTGAAGTAAAAAAGGAAGTTTTTATAGACATTTTAACATTAATGAGGTGTATCGGTTATCAAAGAGATTTGAATCGATATTAAAAAAGAAATGTAAATTATAATTCTAAATTGTTAAATGTGTGATACATTGCTGATGTAAAGATGTCATGTGTTTCTTGGAAGACTTAGGTAGTTTTATATGAAGGAACAACATGATGGTTCTAATAATACTGAAACCTTGATGAAGTATTGTAAGAGTTATACTACTCTAAATACATTAAATGATGTGAGCATGGAAGTGAATAATGAAATAAATGTTGAAAATAAAGTGTTAAAACCAACGTATTTTCAAAAATGTGTTCTTGAATTAGATGAAGAGAGAGAATGAGAGCATTATATACAATTAATTTGATCCTAAGACGTGCTCTCGAATAAGGATAATGTTTGACGAAATAATATTCTACATTATTTCCACATGTAGTTAAGGATATGTTTATTGAGTATGCATATATAAAAAAAAATAGTCAAGATGGGTTATATTACCTACTCATGAAATAAAAGTACATATGAATTGTTATCCACGAGATTGGTCCAGAATCCGATGAAATATGTATCCCGTAGTTGAAAAATAGTACATCCAAAGATGGTCCGAGTCGACATATCCTTAGGAAGAATTGATCATTCTTTTTATATTCCAGACCATAATTAGTTGTTCCTCGGACATATCTCAAAACATGCTTTGCTGCATTCCACATTTCTTTGGCTTTATTTCATTGGAAAGATAGTGGTTTAAAGATAGCAGTTTTCGATGTATGTCAAATAGATAAGCCCTCCAATCAATTGCTATTTAAGAAAATCTACTTGAGGTGAGATCCTGAATCTTGAAAGTTGCAAGCCTTTTTCATGGGAGTGGATGTTGAGGATGATCGACATTCTATACTTTTCCAGATGTCTTCAAATATTTTCAGACAAAGATGTGATGCTCCTTTGCCATATTTCCAAGCCAAGTTTTTAGTAGCCCCAAATCATGATGCACATGTCGAGGAGGTTCTTTTGAGATCATCTTTACAATATCAACCTTTATCTTCTCGAACTACCAAGCACAAGATCATCTACATAAACAACTAATGATAATTTCTTTGCCTACCTTCTTTATATACAAATTTGAATGGAGGGACTACGAGTGAACCCCTATTGCAAAAGGTGATCGTGTTGTTGATTTTCAATGTAGTTGTCTACACTCGACATTCGATGTAGTGTGTAGAAGAGGCATTGAGACTCAAAATTACCTTGAAAAACGCACACGTCCGCCTTCCTTGGGGACCTTGTAACTTCCACGTCCGATGCAGCAAAATAATTGTTTTCGCAATGGACACTCTTCCACCAGCAAGCATGACCAACGCAACACCAGAAGATACGCCTAAAAGCTTCAATAGCTGCATGACGAGTTGAGAATTTGGCAAATGGCGTGTTCATGGTGGGCGGGGAAAGAAATCTCGCGTTGAAGATCAAAGATCCTAGTGGATATGGCTTTATCTTGTTCTTCTCACTCGAAATAAGCTGTTATTACTTCTCTCCAAACGCTTCACACTGTGTGCGAGTGGGGGCAAAGATTCTATGTGCTCTTTTTTTTTTTTTTTTAACATTTCACCACGTATGAGAGAAAAAATAGATCCTGTCCACGCCAAAACACAAGTGTATCAAACCGGAACAACGCCATAAAGTTGTAGGTTCGCCCCCTACTGCGCGCCAAAAGAAAAGAACATGCTTCTCCTTTAGAAAAAAACATTTGGTGACATGGTGAAAACAACACAGAGGTCCTCCCGGATCTCCGCCACGTCTGATGGATTGAGTCATGCCATTCAAGGCTTCATAAAGTTTGCCCAACCAGGAGAAAAATTTGAAACATGCTTTAAACGATGCGTAATGCTCAAGTGTTAGAGTTTTATATGGAGCAAAGCAGCAAAGAAGTACATCCAAGGCAGGTTTTCATCATCGATGACAAAGACCTTGGCTTGCAAACCTGAAACATGAATCCCGAGACCGAACGTGCTCGATACCAAATGAAGCAAAGCTATGAGAAATATCAGAGATAGATTAATTTATCTCATATTATTCTGAAGAGAACAATGGTTTTATATAGTAAAACAGAAAAACTGAACCGACTTCCTAACAAAGTACAAAAGTGGCAGAGAATAATGTGATAAGAAATAGAAGATAAGAATAACAAGGTATCCTAACAGCTTTTATACGAAGGAACAACATGATGGTTCTAATAATATGAAACCCTGATGAAGTATTGTAAGAGTTATACTCTAAATACATTAAATGATGTGAGCATGGAAGTGGAAATAAATGTTAAAGTGTTGACGATTTCAAATAATGTGTTCTTGAATTAGATGAAGAGAGAGAAGGAGAGCATTATATCCATTAGAATCCTATAAATAAGGATAATGTGATGAAAATAATAGGATTATTTCCACATGTAGTTAAGGATATGTTTATTCAAGTATGCATATTAAAAAAAATATTCAAGATGGGTTATCACCTATGCACAATAAAGTAATTATATGAATTGTATTGAATGATTTAATTTATAAAAAAATAGTACATATGGGTTTATACTTATTTAGAACTAGGAAATGAGTAGGAAAGTTCAAGAAGTACTTTAAATATGGTTTATTTCGTTGGAAATTTATGGTTTAGGAGTTTTCATTGATGTAAAACCTATTTAATGAAAAATTGGATGATTGAGTAGGGTCAGAGCATGTTGAGGATGATGATGACATGATTATTCAGATGTGTTCATGGTGATATTAGGTGTTTTAGTGAGGATTTCTTGTTCTTATAAGCCTATTCACGTGACCTAGCTAGCCTAGATGAAATTGGATGGTGGTATGAGATTCTTGATTAATGTAGAATCATGTTGGCATGATGGAAAGCATGATTAAAGAGTTCTTGGGCACTCACATGAGTATCAGGGTACAAATACAAGTTTGTGAACATGTTGCATGTACTCATTTAGACTAGGTATGGCTGTTAGAATACACAAGCATGAGTTATGGAGCAATATGAGCTCATGGATGCATGTAGGAAGTTGATTCATGATGTACTAGGTATGTTAGGAACTTTTGGAGTGTTTCTATGATGAGTTATAGTTTATTTAAGTTAAACCTAGCCTTTACAGTGAAAAACCCTAAGGGCTAGCTATCCAAATAAGATAGGTTAGAAAAATGGAGAACTATTTGTGACATGGTGATGATTGGAGAAGTATGTAGGGTGTGTCATGGTTCAATGGGAAACATTTTAGGTTCCATGATGATTATATTGCATATTATGTAGGTTTTGGTGAAATAGGGTAAAAACAAGGTCCTTTTTAGCTTGAATTGGGTCTTCTAATGCTCACCATGAATTTTTTGTTTTGCATGGGACCTTGTGGATTTAAGGGATGATTTTAATTATTGATAAAGGGTTTTGGATGGACCTTACCCAAATTTACAGGAAAAGGCTCAACAATGAAGATAAGCAAAGTAAAATAGTGTGGTTTTTTGATCCGTGGGGTCCACACCCTAACCAAAAGAGGAAAATACAGTTTAAATGCAAAGGTAGGGGAAAACTACCTATAAAGATCCTAGAATAGCAAATTGAAAAAAAAATGAAGCTATACAACAACACATAAATTGTTTCATCGAGAACAAGGAACCAATAACATTAACCAATGGACTTGCTGAAAAATTTGATAGCCACCCTAAAATCTTGGTAGAGTTTGAGGGAAAAGGCAATGGTGGATCCTGGTTTGATGCCTTTAGCTTTCTTGTAATCTTTCCATTCTTCCAAGCCATATTTGGGATGCCACTGGAGTCACAATTTTTTTAGATGTGTACCTGTATAAGTTTCATTATAGCACTGTGCTTAGCAAGAAATTGCTATATTTATCCTCAAGACTCTTAAACTTGGTTTCCAAAGCAAACAATCACATCTTTGAGGCCTGTATTGGGGTCTGAGGCTTGCTCTTTAATAGTAGAATTAAGCAGGAAATCTACATTTTCTTCAAGGTTTTAACCACATTAGCCTGCATGTTAAATTTATTTTCCAAATTGGTGCCAACATCAATATCGGGAAAACAGAGGGGGCTATCATCTACCACAATTTCTTCACCCTTCGTGCAAATCCCACAACTTCCTTTCCTTTACTGCTACTATGGAGAACCCTTTTTCGGGGTGGCTCTTAGACAGAGTCTCTATACATTAGATTTTTAGACTAGATACGGGTTTTCTTAGGGAGGGGAGAAACCATAGTAGGGAAAGGGTCATTTCAAACAACACTAGATAGTACTAACTAATGAGATATATAACACCCTGATGGAGAGGGATAGTCCTCTTATTGCCTTGCACTTTAAGAATGGATTTTTCCATTGAATTCAAAATGTAGTAGGAGAGGCTTACCTTTACCTCACGCCTAATGTGGTTGAGGAGGACCAGATGATACTATAGAATGGTGGATAATATCCCTTCTAAAGTACATAGCAAACCATCATCTATGTCACCTCCTCATATGGTTGTGGGATAGAAGAAAACAAAATTCCTCCTTTTTTATGTCGAGCATTTCCCCATCATCCAAAAATAGCTTTTCTTCTACTTCCTTATGTACTTCATGGATATTTTTACATTTATTTTATAAGGTTTCACAAAAATACTTAGGTCATTTCATCCTTAGGTTTTTATGAACGAATATTAAGAAGGTAAATGACTCTTTATTTGTTTAAAACCGTAGCTCAAAAGTGATCAGATATAAATCACTCTTAAGTGGCCATAATTAATTTATAATTCATATATGATGATTTTATCATGTATAGGAATCCTCCAGGTTTCCAGAAAGTTATGGTATACCTTATGGTTATAAGTGGATCCCACTCAAATTGGCATGTTTCTCAAGAAGTTAATTTTGGGACAAGGTTGTTCAAAGGAGTTGCAAAACTAAATTACCATTATGTGATTTATGTGAGTTTTTCTTGATTTCCATGATTGTTTTAGGTCATGGTGATGCATTTAAATTGTCAAATATGCTTCATTTATGTTAACTGGTCAAAGGGCATCTTTTCAGTAATTTCACGTAGTTTGCAGAGATCAGCTTTGTTGAAGACATTTCACTTAGAGTTGGAAGGATTTCCAATATGTTATTGAAATTTGATTCAAACAAATTTCCAATGGTATAATTTTTTTCTCATGATTAGTTAATTTGATGTGTTTTCTAGGCTAGGTTTTCAGAAAGATGATTTCATAATTTTTCATGACATGATTGCTTTTTTGAAATATTGAGTTGGTTAGTGAATGAAATGGATTTAAGTTGTGATTTATATAAAATTTAATGTGAATAGGGATGATTTTTTTTTTAAATGGGTTAATTTGGTAGTCTTGAAAGTGTCAAGAAGGGTGTTAACAACTTGCATTTGTAAAATTGCTTTTTAGGCAGCTTGTTTTGGTGAAGGAAAACAATTATTTGGTTTTCACATATGATTGTTTCATGAGAAATAAATTTCTTATAAGTGTTAAAAAGTATTTAGGATTTCCATTTATTTGTCACATGCCATATTTGATATGTTCTTTAGGGGTCTTGAGTCCCTAAGGTAGATTCATGTTGTTAGAAACAACTATTTTGTAAAGGAAATGAGCCACTTGGCCCATTAAATGAAATAAATTTGATTGGTTCATGTAAATTATGACCATAGATGATGTTTCCATTTTATATTACACATGTGTGGTTAATTTTAGAGCTTGAATAAAAATAAATTTTTGTGTTAGAGGATTTTTCTCATTCCAATTGTAAGGTTTTGAGGATTTTTGGTACATGGTAAGAGGTTTTTTTCTAGGCCAACCTACTTGGGTCACTTGTGAATGTTATGATAAAGTTTATGGGATTTTTGTAAGCTAATTAGGTGGAGATAAAGGATGAAAAATTAACTCTTTCAAATTTTAATGAAGAAGAAGCTATACAAGTGATGTTTTTGGTGCAAAGTTGAACTAGTTGAGTGAGTGCAAAAAGTGTGACCTAGGTGTGAGAGTTTTTTAGGTGTGTGGACATGATTTGAGAGCTGATAAAGTATGTGAAAGGTTGAAAAATGAAATGAAGTGTGTGTGCAAGATTTTTAATCTTTAAGAAGTGAACACGGTGCAATTTTGTGCAAGGTTGAAGACCTAGATTTTGAGCAAGGGTTTGAAGGTGTTTGGAGCTGAATCTTGTGATTACCATTAGCGAGTTGTTGTAGAATTTTATCAGTGATATTATCTTCAAAAAAATTGTGATAAGTAATATTCATGCAAGTCTCTTATTGTGATTAATATAAACAATGGTTTAGGGGTTGGTGCTCCTTCTGGGGTTGGTGCCTTGCTAAAGAAATATCTTGTCATGTGTAATATTCACTTCAATCTTTGTTATGTGTAATATAACAAAAAAAATTCAATGGTTTTTCTTCCCTTTGAGTGTTTCCCACTTATATCTTGTGTCATGGTGTTTCTTCTCTTGATCATGGTTATTTGAATGAATGTTTTATGTTTTGTATACACACTAATGGATGACTAATTGATAAATAGTTAATGTTAGTGATTTGAAATTGTAATTAAATTGTAACAACTAATTCACGCCCCTCTCACTCCATTGTGCTTCCAACAATTGATATCAGAGAAAGCCTATTTGGATAATTTTGATCACTTGAAAGGAGATCCTTGTTGCACAAAAATGGTGAGTGGTTCCTCTACTAGAAATTTACCATTATTTGATGGAACAAACTATGATTTATAGATTTTAAGGATGAAGACTAATATTATGTCTCTAGGGTTTGGTATTCAAAAGCCATGGAAGTTGGTTATACTCCTACTTCCACTCCTCCTACTAGTAAGGAAGGCAAGGATGAATATGAATACAATTCTAAGGCATTTAATGGTATCATATGTGGTCTTGGATAATCTGACATGGGTAAAGTAATGCATTACAAGTCAACAAAATAAGCATGGGATAAACATCAAGTGTTGTATGAAGGTGATTCAAAGGTAAAAAATGAGAAACTTGAAAAAATTTAAAATCTTTTGAGAGTCTTAAAATGAATGATAATGAATTTATTGCTGCATATCTTCTTAGAGTTGAGAAGGTTGTAAATAGATTGAAAGAGTTACGAGTATATGTGAAGGAAGAAGTAGATGCTCAAAAGGTTTTCAAATCACTAAATCCTAAGTTTGATTATAAAGTATTTACTATTGAAGAGGCACATGATCTAACTACTTTTAGATGGATGAGTTACATGGTACTTTAACTGCTTATGATATGGAAATAGGTGATTCTACACCATCCTAGAGAGATATCGCTATAAAATCTCAAATGAAGAACAAATACAAGAAGGACAAAGAGGATGTGTCTCTGAAATTCATGATGAAGAACTTTTTGTAATGATGGATAAAAGATTTAAGGTTGGCTCTAGAAAATACAAAGGTAAGCTTCCTTAAAAATGTTTCAATTATGGAAAGGTAGGACATTTTGTTGTTGATTGTACTCATAAGAACAAGAAGAAATATCATGATGAATATGAGTTTGAAAGTGATCATGACAATATGTATAACAAGTATGATAAGAGAAAAAAAATATTTAAGAGGTTTGACTATAAGAAGAAGGGGAAATGAGTATTTAATCAAAAGAAGATGATTACTTGTCTTATACTAGTAGTGGTGTTTCAGATTACAAGTTTAAATGTGATTACAAAAATATTGGAAATGAGGCATTATTTATGTCTAAAGATGCATGATATCTACTAGTGATGAATCTTCATTGTTAGGTGATCATATCAGTTTATTATAGTTACTCTAATGAAGATGAATAGGATGGTAAAGATGATCTAGAGAATATCCAAAAGGAGTTAAAGCATGTTGAAAAGATGAATAAAAATCTAAATTCTCATGTCAAGGGTTATGAAAATAAGGTTAATGATCTGGAAAAGGATAATAACTATGAAACTAACAAGCTAAAGGAGTCAATCAGATTGCTATAAGAAAAGGTAAGGTTTTTAGTTTCAAGTGTGCAATATAAAGAGAGCATGTGCCCCAAAATGGAATAATATTTTTTGTTTCTAAGGGAAGAACTCTTGGATGTTGGTAAGAATACAAGGTATTTTTAGAAATTTGAGAAAAGCACCAAATATCTTGATGATCTTCTTGGAAAACAAAGACGAGTAGGTGATAGAGAAGGTGTAGGGTTCAATTATGACCTCAAGGGAAAGGAGAAGATGTAAGATGACACTTCTCCAAGTGAAAAGGATGAAGAATCATACAAGGTGGATGAAAAGAAGGAGATCTGCACCAAAGACAAGATGAAGCTAAAATCCATTAGGCAACCTAATGCTTCAAGGTATGAAAGATCATTCAATGGTTATTGTTTCTCATGTAATTGTTTTGTTCATAGAGCTAAAGAGTGGACAATGTATACCAAATATAATCATCCATGGAGAGATAATACTAGTGATCAACCTAAGAATATTTTATGGTACAAGTGCAATGAGGTAGGTCATGTTGCTAGTATCTACTTGAATGATTCATTTGGTCATGTTGATGGTTATAAGAAGAAGCTTTCTATGGTATGTTACAACTCTAATGGAATTATTCATATTGCAAGAAATTCTTATCATGACTATTCACGGAAAAATAGGAACTTGTAAGGTCCTAGAGTGCAAGGAAGTGGCTTTGAAAGGCTTAGGATGAATTACAATATTAAATTAATAATGTGGGAGCTAAGAAGAGATCATGGTGTTTCACAAAAAGTAGGAGTTGATGGGAGGAAATATATAATTAAAATTTTTGATTATAAGGGAGAAGAATAATTTCTTTAGGTGTCTAAGAGGGCTTGGGATCTCTTCAGGACCTTGTTTTAGGTCTTCATGGTATTTATATGCCTCTAGTATGCTTCTTAGAGGCATATTGGTTCAAATAAAGCATTGGACTGAGGGGGAACTATCAAGATATGTGTGTGTGTGACTCCTCCAAGATATCAAGGTATGTCCTTCAAAGTAATTATGCATGTTATTATTGTTCAATATGGTTGTTCATGTAGTAAATGTCTAAAGCTTTGTCTTGTGGTTCTCCAATGTGTATGTCTAAGTTATTGAGGTTTGAGTTTACATTGTCATGGTGAAGTTGTATGTGTGATATGAATCAGTAGGTGTAATAGTCATATTGTTATGTCTCTAATGGGTTTTTTGTGTCATGATAATAATTCATAAGGTATTATTTTGGTCTGAGTTGGTGATTAGTACAGTTGTCAAGTGTCTATGGCTTGTGGTGTTTCATGGAGTCTATTCTGAGTCAAATGAAGTGTTATGAGTTTTTCATAAGTTGTAAGAGCATGATAAATGTTTGACTAAGTATGTATGATGTGTGTGAAGATATGAAAGTTCCTCGGAGGCATGGTGGAGGTTATCAAGAGTCATAGAAGGATACATTCTTCTTGGGAAGTCTGTCATGGTCTCATAGGGATGTCTAAGTCCATAGTTTCATGGTTATCTGTTAGTATGAAGTTCCTATCATAATTTCAAGGCTTCTTATACCTTTATAAGAAGAATTTAAGATGGAATGATTCATAGAAATAATTACTTGATTATACCATCACTTCAAAAGTGGTATGTGGTAGTGATGTAGTCAAAAAAATTGTGTTCAAGTACAAATTAGGGTGGATGCAGGTATGCACATGGTGTTCTACTTTCCAAATCATGTGAAATTTTTTTCAGAAGTTTAAGTGATGTTATTTCAGTTTTGATGATCAAGCATGGTTTCTTTAATTCAATATCTATGCATTCTTGTACCTTCTCTATCATGATTGGGTTCTAAGAATGCATATTGAGCAGTATGTAAGAAATGATGAAGTTGAGGGTGAAAATGGTGGAATCCAAATCCTAAATCTTATACAAATCATATAGTATGAGAATACTTTGTGATAAAAAAAAATTTTCTATCAAATTTCATTCTTTCTTGAGTTCCATGACAATTCCAATTTTTAGCAGGAAAGGGTGCAAGAGACCCGATTGTTAAAAAGATATAAATTGGAAACTAGGTAAGTTTTGTTTAGAAGCATGCTTTAAGGATTAAGGTGGTGATATTAGGGCCAAATAGGTACCTAAAACTAGTAATATTTCTTCATGATAATGTCTTCATAAAAAAATTAGATGTGTTCTCATATCTATTAAGGGCTAGTAGGCTGTGAAGTGGGAATTTCGAAATGTGAAGAAGTTACATAATTTTTTTGTTGATTCTCAAGATTATAAGACGTGTATAAGAATGTGATACTATTGAATGATTATATGATGATGATAAAATGTCAATTATGAGATGGTTTTATCTTGTGAACTCTTTGGAGCTTCATTCGCAGTGTCTTGTCTAAGCTAAATGATTGTATGTTTTCATTTGGTGTCTTTATTAGTTTTTCCAACATGTGTGTATAAACCTTATGGATTTGAATATGTGCACTAAGTAAGTTTAGATTGGATTTTATGTATTATTTCATCTGGATATGAAGTATTAGTGAATAAGTATGAATGGTTTTATGGTGAAAATTAAAAATTGTAATTCTTTTTAGCATCGACAAGTGAAAGGATAGTCTTGCATCATTATTTATTGGTTTGAATCTCAATAAAATGAGTATACATCTGAGAATAAGATGAAATGAATTGAATACATGTAATAGGTGAACGCAAGTGTGTCAAATTCTTTAACGACTTATCATTTTGTACCTTGTACAAAAATTACATGCTACAAGATTAGTGATTGAGAAAGAGGTAGAGCATGTAAATTTCTACATGTATGAGGTGTATGGAGATGTTAATGATCTTATATAGTTGCTTTATAAGGATTTTTATAGATGTGATAGGTTTTTTGAGTCTAAAATTGATAATGGCAGTAAGTATAAGAGTTCAAAGAGCTAAGAATGCAGTGTGTCAAGCTACATGATCAGAGAATGTGTGAGAGGAAGGGTTTGTTGTGTCTACTAGTGAGATATGTGTGTGTCATGTCCATCTATGGGATGTTAAGGTGCCCTCCAATTGGTCTACATGGTTTGGTAGTGGATATAATCCCAAAAAATCAAGTGTGTGTCTAGTGGACTATGCTATGACTGGTAATGGTCATTTTTTCTTCAATGTTGCAACATACATGCATGTAGGTGATAGTTGAGAATGATGGAAGTTTCATATGATCATTAGCTATGCTTGGATCAAAAGGATGGTTAAAGATCTCATTAGTTCTGTTACATTACTACAATGGTCTATAAATATGATTCAACAATTGGATGATGTGTATGATCCAAATCAGACATAGGGAACATGTGTATGTCCCTCTAGAAGGTGTTATGGAGATATTTAAGTTATACGGGGTATGTTGTAAATGTTTCTCCTCAAGTTAAAGTATTTCAAGGAATAATTTGTATTATATCTTGCAAATATGACTGTTAAAGTCTGAAAGAATGCTTTAGGAAAGTGCTGAAGTGTTTGTCATCCATCCATGCCAAGAATACAAGGTAAGAAGTTTGTTTCAGTGTTTTTCTACTAGATATGAATCGTCTAAGTCCAAGGGGAGTTATGAATTACATTTTCATAATGTGCATGATGTTTTGAGCTCATCAAAGTTGGCATATAATGAATTCACTAAGGTTTATGTTTAGGGAAATTAGTCTCAATGGTTGAGTAATGATAAGAAGAGAAAGATATAGAACAAAATTTGTGTCTTCTCAATATGAGTTAGCTCAAGGATGAAGGTAAATTGTATTTATTGGTACTTATTCATCATTTTTTCATGTTCATGAAGAGTATGCTTTAGGTATATGACTCCTACAGTGATATCAAAGAGGGAAAACAAATATTTTGAGGTGAAATGACAAGTTTTGCATTCTTAGATGGATGATGATAGTATCTTAGCCCAACTAGAGGTATGATAATTTTTTCTTAATGTTTATTGGTATGTTTACATGGTTTATATGCTCTTCTTAGAGGAATCATGGTGATTTATTTCTTGAAAATGCTCATACAATAAGATTTTTGTGAAGAATCTCATGTTTGTGAGCTAGAATGAGACATTTTGTCAATGTTTCCAACCAACAAATGATCCTATTAAGCTAAGGATGATTAATAATATGTAAAAACATGTATTTCTTTGTCATTAATGTAAAAAGGGGAATAAGTTTAGGTGGTTTCCGATCAATGACAAAGGAGGAGATTGTTAGCATGTTATGGTTTAAAAGTTGTCATTGATGCAAAACCTCATTAATGAAAAAGTGGATGATGCAGTAGGGTCAGAGAAGTAGGGTTAGAGCATGTTGAGGATGATGATGACATGATTGTTCAAATGTTTTCATGGTGATATTGTAACACCCACATTTTTCGTGCACAAAACCCAAGAAGAAACCCACTAAATGAGATAAGAAAAATTACGGAATATTTTTTTGTTTAAACTGGTTGCACGGGATAACCTCTAACTAGATTTTAATAATTTACGGTTAAACATTTTTTTGTTGTAATTAACAATGAATTATTATTATTTTAATTCAACATTTTGGGCTTAAATCCCCTTCCCAGGGCTCCCCTTAATTTTCGTTAATTAACCCTTATAAGTCATTGGCTAAAATACCCTTATTAAATTATTTATTTATTTTAGTATTGTATTTATAAACTCATTTATTGACTTAACATCCTAAAATCAAGGTCTCACTAACCCTAACCAAATAATTTAGTTCAAATATATGTTAACTCCTATAATAAACATTATCTAGTTATCATTATGTAAATTTAATTTATTTAATTTCGAGGTTCAAGGGCTTTATAAAGGTCATAAAACTAAACATTAAGGTCACAATTTAAACTTACCTCCTAACACCCCTTTAGTGGCCCCATTCACAAGTTGAACATGCATTTTATTTTTAAAAATATTCCCACCAAATCCTCCCCTAACATTTGTAGGGTTGAATCATAACCATTAGATGAGTTCATTTAGATCCCTTAGATCTAAGTATTCAACTAACCCTAAACATTCTTTTGAAAAGATATTATTAATTTCTTTTGGTTTATTTTCTCATTTTCATTTTTGTGGGGTTGAGAGAAGAAGGAGAGTGGAGGTCATGGAAGGATATTCTTGGTCAAGTATGGATACTCATTTTTATTGTTTATTTCATTTGTAACCCTCTTATAGGGTTTGTTTATATTTTTACTTGCTATTGTAATACTTCATTTGTATTTGACCTATTAGGGTATGGGCATTTTTTCCCTATTTTAAATTTGGTTTGAATAGTGTATATACAAACAATTGAGGATTATATATATATATATATATATATATATATATATATATATATATATTTTATTATATATATATATATCTTAACAAAATAATCGGACATGGATTTGTAGTTATAAAGTCTGTATATTGAAACATTGTACATAGAAAAAAGATAGGCCACAAAATTTGTGAGTCATGTATTGGTTTAATATAGTTTGGTAAGGTTTTAATGTGGTGGGGGGGAGGTCACCGACCTCACCCCCCATCCCATATTAATATGGTGTGGGGTTGGCGACCTCCCCCCTTTCCCATACTAATATACCCATAGTCAACAACACCTGACATGCTGCGACCATTGGTATATAACATTTTTTTGGTTTTGTTAATATAAACATTATATATATATATATAAAAATAATATTATACAATTAATATGATTATATTTATTTTTTATAAATATATATGTTTATAATATATTTAATATATAAATTTATAAATAAATTTATATTAATAAATATAATTATAATATGTGTGTGTGTGTGTGTGTGTGTGTGTGTTATTTATTTTTAAAAGATCCAAATAAGCTATATAACGTAGAGTAATACAAGTTATGGTACCTATAAATTTTCCACCTATTCATATAAGAGTAAAAATTGTTCCCTTTCCACATAAAGCCAACAACAAAGTCTGCATGGAGAAATAAAGGTATATGTTGTTTCTTCTGCATGTAATTGCGTGGAGAGAGGAGATGCGTGGTGATTGAAACCTTCAACCTGTGTGGACTGCTATTGTGTGACCTGGAGGAAAAGAGAGCACCAAAAATTTCAATGTGGCTGATATTTCCATCTGCTGCATGGAGATACTATTGTTTGGATGTGTGGAGTCAAAATCCAGCCAATACTAGAACTGTTGCATGGAAATAATTACGTGGATGATCAGCATGGAACTTATTGAAGCCTGATGCGTGGAAAAGCACTCCTTCTGAGTGACCTACATTTGTATGCAATGTGGAGGAGACAAATCAAAATGCATTATACAGTGCAGTAGGAGATTTGCAATGAAAATATCTATGCTAAATTTTCTCTGTCTTAGCCAAGCCTCCACGTGGTAAAAGTATTCAAGTAATCTACGAAATGTGGAGAATACATTTGTTTTTTGAAGTACGTGAAATGCATTTGAAGGATTGAAAGATTCACAATCTTCCTGGATGTTAGAAGCTACTACTACATGGAGGAGTCTTCAGCAAAGAGATGAGGACTATGTGAAGAGTTAAGAATGGCACGAGGAGAAGAAACTTGGAGCTACTACAAAAACTACACCAAATGTCGAGTGTAGATAACTCGATTGATAGTGTGAATAACATGATAGACACTTCAAAGCTGGAACATCAACTTGCAAGCTAGAGAACACCGTGAAGAAGCTCCTAAGAGATCTGGGTTCTACTTTGCATTTCTCAACGAGCTTCGAGAAAACCAACAATCTAGCCTTCACGAGCTAATTCGAGGAGGATTTATTGAATATTTCCTTTTCGACATCATCTAAACAAAGTGAGCACAGAAGATTTAGAATTTGGGTACGACATCGATTGTGAAGATGAAGAAGATCACCCCACGAAGTGTCATCATCTCTCAGCACGCGAGTATGAAGAGCATCTACGAGCTAGTACTACACATCAGTGAGTCATTATTGTAATATCTCTTGAAATAAATATTTTTTTATTTTATTTTATAAAAAAATGTCTCCTCCAAATTTACTCTTCCGATGCTCATTTTCCTAAAGGGCCTAATTTTGCGGCCTAGAAGACAAAAATGAGGATAATCCTTCGATTTGAATGATTATGCGGCTTTGTCACAGAGATCTCGTGCCCGATCCTACAACCCTTGATGAATTAATAAAGTATGAGATGGCTAGTACCAAAGCCTTGATACTAATAATGCTCAGTATCAGTGATGATGTGCAAATGCATGTTTGGAATGCGAGAAAACCAAAGGAGGCCTAGGAAAAGCTGGAAACAATTTATGAAGCCAAAAATTAGACTAAGATCCTCCATCTTCAGTCAAAGCTGCACACCCTCTCTATGGGTTCAGATGAGAAATTTGAGGAGTTCTTATGTCACGTGGCTGAGCTGCGATCAGATTTATTAGCACTTGGTGAAACGGTGGATGAAAAACTTCTCATGCCGATCACCTTGAGAGCACTCCCTTCTCAATTTCGAGTGTTCGTTATGACATTGAATGTCTCTAAACAAATAGTGTCATTCGAAGAACTCATGAATTTTTTGCAGCAGGAAGAGGCCATCAATTCATCCCAAGAGGAGTCTCAGGATAAATCCCTATTCTCAAAGCCATACCATGGCCAAAAGAATCAGAAGGGTCCCCCAGAGAAGAAAAATCAAGCACAACCAAAAAAATAGCAGAAAGATAAAAATTCAAAGAGGTGGTGTCACATTTGCAGAACCAACACTCATGACATTGATCACTTCTGGTATAATATCTTGAAACAAAGTTCTTCAATTCAAACAAGCACATCAGGGTGCGGAGATTTTCAAAAGTCCAAACACCGTCCCATTTGAGAAAGCAAAAATGGCATCTCGCACCCTAAGAAGACAATGAGTCTTATGAAGAGACATCGTAAGGATCACATTTGGGTAAGAATCTTTTTTGTATCTCAAACTTCACAGACCATGAAGAGAGTCTGGCTGATAGATTCAGTGCAAGTAAGCACATGTCAGGTGATAAGGAGCTGTTTGATTCACTCAATGAAGAGCCCACTAGAGATTGGGTTCGAGATAGCTGATGAAAAGAGTATGTTGTAGAAGGAATAGGAAGAGTCACCATTCCTCTGGGACCACGAAAATGTACACTTACAAAGGTACTATATGTTCTGGCTTGACTAGTAACCTCTATCAAGTTCTCACTATTAAATCATTACCTGAAGGTATAATTTCTTGTCCAAAATGACATAAAATCATGTTTGATCTCATGACAAGCTAAGATTATTGCTAGAGAATTTATAAAAGATAAGTTATTTTCTTTAGATATTGTTTCATCTTCTGCAACAACTTTATCTGCATCAATAGTACAATCTACTACACTTTGGAATTTTAGATATGGACACTTGTCAACTAGTTCATTACATCAGATGAGTTCAAAAGCAATGGTTCATGGACTACCCAAATTGTCCAGTTCCTTGCCTATTTGCCCTGGCTATCTTGCAAGAAAACAACATAGGGATTCATTTTAGGCAAGCACCTTCCATGCCAAGAAGCGTCTGGAGGTAGTTCATACCGATCTGAACGGCCCTCTACCTACTTCATTTTTAGGATACAAGTACTTTCAACTATTTGTGGATGACCACTCCCGTAAGATGTGGGTGTTTTTCCTGAAGAAGAAAAGTGAGGCTCTTCAACACTTCCAGAACTTCTATCATCGTGTTGTGAAAGAGACCGAGACAACCTCTTCTTCTACTTCACTCAGATCGAGGGGGGGAATTCACATCAAATAAGTTCTTGGCATTTCTAAACCAACAAGGTGTTAAGCAGCACCTGACTACTCCCTACATGCCCCAGCAGAATGACATTATTGAGTATTGCAATCACACAGTGATGGATATGGCTCACTGCATGTTATCAACTACAAAGCTAGAAGAACACTATTGGGCTGAAGCAAAAATATATGTATATCTTCTCAACAGGGAACTGACAAAGATTCTACAAAATAAAATGCCTGAATAGGGATGCAGTGGTAGAAAGCCATCAATTTCTCATTTGTGATTATTTGGATGCATAACATACGTGCATGTCCCAACTCATAAGAGAAAGAAGGTTGAGCCAAAGACACTCTTGTGCATGCTTTTGGCTACAACACTACCTCAAAGGTGTATCGTGTTATGGATCCCGAGAAAAGAAAATATCCGAGAGTCGGGATGTAGTTTGTGACAAGTCATCCTTTGACTCAACAATATCAACAAAAGATCCACTTCCAACCATCTTTCACCTACTAGTCTATGAATCATATGATGAGTCGAGGAGACTACTCGAGAAAAGAAATACTACTTAGAGAGCTATTTGTTGACCTTGAGAACTAGAGAATGCGACTCCACATCAATCCACATGGTAATGTCTTAGTTCTTCTCAAAAGCAGCTAATTTCTTGTCCAATGTGGGTACAAAGCACCATCAAGGTCTCACATTTACAACAACTCCTAGATACATCATCTGGAGTTAAAACAAAGAGTGAAACAAGAAATGAGGTAAACTTTACACTCATGAGTTCATTGATTAATAGCTCCGAGCCAGAAAATGTTCATGAAGCACTCGATTAACGTCAGTGGAAGGAAGCCATTGAATTATAATATGACTCACTCATGAAAAATCAGACATGGGAACTTTTTGATCTTCCTATAGGAAAGAAACCCATAGGCTACAAATGGGTTTTTAAGACAAAATATAAGGCAGATGGATCCATCAACAAACATAAAGCACGTCTTGTAGAAAAAGGATATGCTCAGAAAGAGGGCATCGACTATGAAGAAACCTTTGCACCCACTACGAAGATCAAGACCATTAGAGTTGTTTGCACACTAGCAGCACAAAAAGGATGGAGACTTCAATAGATGGATGTCAAGAGTGCTTTCCTAAATGGTGATCTAAAAGAAGAAGTGTACATGACCCAACTTAAAGGATTTGTTGATGAAGAGCATCCTAAGAAGGTATGTCATCTCATCAAATCACTGTATGGACTGAAACAAGCTCCAAGGGCATGGTATATCAAGATCGACGATCACCTTTTATAGCATGGGTTCACTCGTAGCCCCTCAGATTCAAATTTGTATATAAATAAGGTAGGAAAAGAAATTTCCATTCTTGTTATGTGTGTAGTTGATCTTGTGATCACTGAAATTTTAGAAGATCAGGTTGATATTGTGAAGAATGATCTCAAAATAACCTTCAACATTACATATTTGGGGATACTACATTATTGTCTTGGCTTGGAAATATGGCAAAAGGAGCATCACATTTTTGTCTCCCAGATAAAGTATGCTAAGAAACTCCTGGAAAAGTACAAAATGTCTGATTGTAAACATATGTCCACTCCCATGGAAAAAGGCTTGCAACTTTCAAGATTCTAGGACTCACCTCAAGTAGATGTTACACTCTACAGAAAATTATTGAAGGTCTCATCTACTTGACATATACTAGACCAGATTTATGCTTTGTCGTCAACTATCTTTCCAGGTTCATGCAGAGCCAAAGCAATGTCACTAGACAACAACAAAGCATGTATTGAGATATGTTCAAGGAATATTTGATTATGGTCTGTAATATAATAAAATGATCAATTCTTCTCGTAGGAATACGTCGAATTGGACCACGCCGATCTCATTGATGGCAGAAGTCAACTACAGGATACATATTTCATCTTGGATCTAGATCCATCTTGTGGATAAACAAGAAGTAGAATGTTGTTTCTATTTCATCAACAGAGGAATAATATTGTGCCACATGAGGATCTATGTGTGAAGTGATGTGGTTATGTCATATTTTAGATAATATGTGGTGTCCCAAGATTCCACCTTTAAATTTGGGACTATCCCATGTAAAAACAATTGTACTTTTAAAATAATGGGTCATTTTGTGTTTTTATTGCCAGAAAGTGTCTATATTGTGTCAAGATATTCCCAGAGAGTCATATTAGCCAATTTCACCAAATACCCAGATGCCCAAAATCATTATATTTTGTCACTGGGGTTTACTTGCGGGAAATTTTTATTTAATTATTCTGAGCCTCGTTTGAGGTAAATTGTGCTCTGGTTTAACCTTGTTGTGGTCTTACATGTCAATATTCCCATATACCAGTAGGGTTTTAACCAGGAATGAATCCTGGGCTTTATCTGTGACTTTTGGCAACATTTTGTATTTTTGGTGTTTTCCCATTTTGTTTTCTATGAAATTTCTCTAGGTCATATATGGATGTCGGTATGTTTTCTTGCCTAGGGTATCTAGAGATCATATATGGATGTCATGCCAGAAGGAATTTTCCACAGGAGGTCTGGTTCTCTCTAAAAAGATGAAGTCGTGCACAAAAAGGCCTCTTCTAGGCAAGTCACATTTTTGGGAATGGAAGGTTTTAAGCTACAATGGGATTTTTGGTAACAGGTGGTGGGAATTTTTTACTTACTTGGCAGGTAAAATTTCCCGTGAGAGCAAAGTCACTTAAGTCATAATGGGAAAATAAGAGGCAACAAGCACGTAGGAATTTCTTACCTGCCTTGCAGGGTGAAAATTCCCATTGTGAAATAAAAGAAAATCACTTTAAGGCATTGATGGGATTTTCTTACATTTATGGGGTAAAAATTCCATTATGAAAGTCAAACAACTTAAGTGAATCATGGGATTTTGGAGCTGCAAAGGCATGCAGGTGAATAATCCCATTAGAAATAGGCTTTTAAAAATAAAATTCACCCTTTCCAAAATCATGACCCACCTTGGGTGAATAATAATGCATTTAATAATATTTATTAATGTTTATTCACCCAATTTTGGTGCCCAAGCATGAGGAAAAGTCAACGCATGATGAAAGGATAAAAAGATTGGAAATATAATTCTAAAATTAAATAAATTTAATTTATTTAATGCAGCCCCCTCTCATGCAAAAAAGTGTGACCCATATAAAGGAGAAATAATAATTTTTAAAGTATTAATTAATGGAATTAATTCCTATTTTTGGTGCATAAGGTCAAAGCACACTATGAAGTCAATGTGGACTGAAGTAGAAAGCTAAAATTAAATAAATTTAATTTATTTAATGGCAGCCATGAGCATGCACAAAATAGGCACCCAAATTGAAGAGAAAAGGATGTGAATTAATTAATTAATTTCTAGGAATAGGAGGGGAAATAATTATTTATAGAATGAAAAAGGTTAGATAAACATGGGTTGTCATAAAGATGAATTAATTAATTCTTTAGCAAGGAAGCGCACTAGAAATTTTCTCACGAGAAGGTGTTTTCATTGCGAGTAAAGACTCAAAGTTTGGCGTCTAGGTTTTAAGGAGCTTGATTTATGTCCGATTAATTGTCTGTATAGGGGTACAGGTGCTCAAGTGAATTTGACAATATTCATGCTTGCTTCGCATGTAAACAAAGCCTCAAATTTTAGGGCAGCAGGCTTTATATGCAGATTTTTATGATAAAAATCAAGTGTTCATGCTCCGGATTCCGTCTTTGTCTGAATTAATTGCAGGTATTCATTACATGTGCTTATATAATTGAAAGGGAGCTTAAATCAATGTCCAATACATTGAATATATCTTCCGAATCTGAAGAAATTCCCAGATCTGCACCAATTGCAAAGAATTCTGGCATAATTAAAAGAAAAAGAATTACTCAAACAAAGATTGCTCTAGCCATGGCAAAGCATGATGAAAGAAAAGGATCAACAGAACCATGCATAGCGTCTAGATCTAGATCAATCCATTCCCAAATCCATTTTTCATTCCGGTTTGGTGAGAATCAAAGGTAGAAGAATCAACTGCATGCAAAATGTGAAAAAGGAAAAGACTGCAAATTTCCTCTTACTTCTTCTTTCTCTTATTTCCTCTGACAAAGTAATTGAGCGATCAATTAAATTATAAAACCTAAATGATTGTTTTAAAAGCCATTACTTGAAGAATTCAACTACTTGGAAATAGGTGGCAGACATGTAAAATAGAAGGTTTTACCTTCAGTTACAAATCATGCATGTCATGAAAAGAGGAATTCCATGAGGAGATTTCCAGTTGTTTCCTTTTCGACGTCCACATGTGCAAGTTCACTAAAACCTTCTCGACTTGTAATTTCCCCTCTACATTTTATAAGTAGAGGAACCTATGGGTTAAATAAGGAGAATTGGTAAGTAGCATTCTTGTGTTCCGACTTTGTGTCAAAACCCTTGATAGCTATTTGAAGCAAAGGAATACAAAGGAGTATATTTCATAGAACTTTGTGTCACGGTGCATTTTGTTTCTAGATTTTGTCTTACATCTACTTATAAACTTTGTGTTATTATATATCTAGATTTTAAAACTACCTTTGCTTATAATTCTATGTTTAATATCTATTATTTTTGTCTATGTGCATGCAATCAACTCATTATCTATTGATTTTGGTGCACATCTTCCCTCTTTCTTTCCTGTGTTTTATTATTTCCTTGTTTTTATATATTTCATTTCTTTGATAGCTTCTTACTTATTGCAAAAGTATACATATGGTTCATGAGCTGCATGGTTAAAAGTAAAACCCCAAAATCTATACTAGCATATTTTATTGACAAATCTTACATGGGAGCCTCACCGCTAAATGAGGGATATTTATCTCATCACCGCCTACATTTTTAGCTATGCAGAAAATCTAGGCAACAATATGGGAATTCTGAAAAATATTCACCTATTCTCTATTGTGACAATCAAAGTGTGTTGAAGCTCATGCAGAATCCTATTTTTGATGAATGAACAAAGAATATTGAGATTGATTGTCATTTCATTTGAGATAACATCTTGAAACATCACTTTCATATCCCGTCATCTGTCCTACGTAAGCACAAGTTGTTGACATTCTCACAAAATCTCTTGGAAAAGTGAAATTTGAACTTTTCATGGGTCACATTTTTAGGAATAATGTAATAAGGGGGAAATGTTAGCATAGTCTATGTACTTTTTTTTTATATATTAGACTAATTGTTTTATCTATTCCATTATTCTCTCCTTTTTATTTGTAATCTCTCCATCCATTTAGGGAGTGTTTATTCCCATAACTATAAATATTGTGCGTGGTTCCTTTGTTTAGTAGAACAATATGAGATGACATATCTCTATTCTTTCTCCTTTATTTTTGCCTCAACATAACAAGAAATGTAATTTCAGTACTTTCAATATACTTTCTTTTCAATAATGAAGGAGAGACTATTTCCTTTCTTCAACATAATAAGTAAATGACAACCATTTTAAATAACAGGTGTATTTTCAACAACAATACCAATTATTTTAATATGAACTTATAACATTTTTAAGGCAATAATTTAAGTTGAGTATAAGATTGGTTTTAGATAGCTTAAATTTCATTTACAAAACCATTTCAAGGTTCTTATTCCATCAATAATACAAGACTTGGTAACTTCATTTTTACAAGAACTAAACCATTTAAAATGTTTTCATTCCATAACCTCTTGGTAAAGTATACAAGATGAAATGGTTCTCATAGTAATAAATACAAGGTTCTTTTGATTAATTTCCAATATTCATACATTTTGAAAACTTAATACAAATCAACCATTTCTCAACACATTTACAAGAAGTTGATAATCTTTAAAATACAAGTTACAAGCCCTCCACTTAAGTGGAGACAACATGGTAAAATTATTTTAGAAATAGGGATCTCTTCTCATTTTCTTCAAGTTGCTACAAAGACCAAAACTTCACTTGAGCTCCACCATCTCCTACAAATTCAAAACATAACAATAAAAATAGGTGAGTAGGAAACACTCTCCACCCAACCAATAATCCAATGAGGAAGAGAAACCTTCTTCCTCATTGGCCACCGATCCCCAACAATGAAGCAATGAGGGGTATAAGTCAACCAAGGCAACATTACAAGGCTTAAACAATCAACATTCAAACAAAACAATCAACACAATAAGAACAATAATAAAAATCATATCAACACACACAAGTTTCCCAACACAAAGGCTCTAAACTCAAGCCAAGAAGGAGAAAGGAACATGGGGATCTACTTATTCCTCTCAAGGGTTTGAGTTCCCACCTTAAATCCTCTAATAAATCAATTACATATGCACAAAACTCTTGTGCCTCCCTCTAATAAAAACAACTCTTATGCCTCCCTCAACTCTTATGCCTCCCTCAATAAAATAAACAAGATAAGCACAAATTTCACTTATCAACAAGGTGGGACACCCCAACCCAACTCCCTCCTAAAATACCCAATAATACTCTTATGCCTCCCTCCAAAATATCCCATTTCCATTTTCTCCTACACAACCTAAAGGCCATTCTATTTCCCAAAATCACAAACATGCAACAATCATCCATTCACATTCATTTACACAACAAGATAGAAATAGAAAACATGGGTGAAGTCCCTACCTTGTCATTCAAGAGTTTCCAATCCATAAGAAATCTCCAACCTTTTCCAAGTCCAAATCAATCACAAGCCAACTCCAAACTCAAACAAGCACTCCAAAAGAAAGCTTCTCCCAAAATTCAAGAGTCCAAAATAAAATAAGTAACCCCAAATCATCAAACAAACTTGAATAAATAGAAAAGAGAGGAGGGAGAGGTGATGTGGTTCCATGTAGGATGCCACATCATTTCTCCTCCACTCCACATCACATGGTCAAATCCAAACCCCAAAGCACAATAAATTGGTGGTTTAGGGAATGAAAACCCTCTTACACACACAAATTCAAGCCCACACCTCCAAAGGACAAAATTAAAAACTTATGTAAGAAAGTGCAATAAATAGCACCTTTTTGTCTTACAAACACATAATGGGGTATATTTTTGACCCCTTAACCCATAGGGGTAGTTGGGAGGTGAAATTAATGTTAGGAATTTAGTTTTCATAGTGTGAACATATGGTTTGAATATTAGTATTATTTAATATTTAAATAATATGTGAGTGTGCACAATTAGTTGTCATGCACAACTCGTAGAGATAGGAGTGTGTGAGAGTATCTTGGGATTGGGAGTAAGACTAGGGATTAGAGGAGAAATATTGGGATAAGATGATGAGACTTGACTCCATGATTATAGGAGCAAGCAATTTTATAAAATACCCTCAACTAATCAATAGAAATTGCTCCATTATTCTCTATATTTTATTTGTTTATGCATTTTCTCTATTTTTATGTGTTGATCTAAAATTATTGTTTCTTAAATTCATTATCAAATCTAGAGTTTTGATATCATCTAGTATCAAGCAAGTTTCCTTCTGCAAGTGTAGAAGAAGAAGAAGAAGATGGTTGAAGGAATCTCGTAAGAAAATTTCCATCCGACACATCACAATAAAAAGACCGTAGTTTACTCATATGACATCCGATTGATGTATCATTTTTTTCCTAGAAATATAATAACAAGACACACAATATTGTAGTTTACATCAGCTTCATATTTGTCCTATATTAATACGTAAATTTCTATATAAGTTGAGTGAATTTTTTTTTGTTTTTAAAAAATCATTTTATAGATTGATTGTATCTAAAATACCCATATTCAAAATATTACAAAATGTATTGGGTTTGTTTAGATAATATCTAAAAAACTTGGATTAAAATTTTACAAAAACCCAGTTTCCATTTTAATAGAAACATGGAAATAAAAACAAGGATCTTAAAAAAATGTGGTGAATAATACATTTATGTAATTTTTTAATTGGATGCATTTTTCGCTTGTACGCGACGTCCATAGTGAGGGGGTGAATTATAGGTTGAAACCAACACTAAATAGAATTTTAAAATGAGCCTCAAATAAAATTCAACTTAGTTGGTATCACAATGGAGGCTGGAGGAAATAGAGGAAGGAGGTTAATCAATGACCTCTCGCTAGCCACAAGCGAAGGGGCCACATAATGAATTTGTGGCATTTATTTTTGTTGCATTTAGTTTTCACTGTGTATTGTAATGAGAATAGATGATTTATTCCTGTTCGATCTTGTAATAAGTGAGCTCATGTGTGAGTGATATTTCTTGTATTTTTCCCTTGAATGTAAGGATGCGGGTGGGGAAACATGTACACTACTATGAAAGTGGTTAGTGGTCCACTAGAAAACATATTTTAGAGTTTGTGAATCTATTAGAAAATCACATACAAATTGGTTAATGGTTCCACTATAGAACCTGTTGGAGTTGATGGTACTCTTTGAAAACCATCAAATTATAGAACATGAGCAGGTACTAGATAGAACTCACCCATGTTCACACTAAGGGGGTGAATGTTAGGAATTTAGTGTTCATAGTGTGAACATATGGTTTGAATATTATTATTATTTAATATTTAAATAATATGTGAGTGTGCACAATTAGTTGTCATGCACAACTCATAGAGATAGGAGTGTGTGAGAGTATCTTGGGATTGAGAGTAAGACTAGGGATTAGAGGATAAATATGGGGATAAGATTATGAGACTTGACTCCATGATTATAGGAGCAAGAAATTTTATAAAATTCCCTCCACTAATCAATAGAAATTTCTCCATTATTCTCTATATTTTATTTGTTTATGTGTTTTCTCTATTTTCATATGTTGATCTAAAATTATTGTTGCTTAAATTCATTATCAAATCTAGAGTTTTGATATCAATTAAGAGGTGTGGGACAAGCTTAACTTGTCCCAAAAACCTCCAAAAATGGCCATTAAGCCCAAATCCAAATTTGACATGCAAGGTGGAGTACACAACACTCAAAAGTAATAAATCCTTTCAAATCCATCACAAACCAAGAACCACCTACTCACATTAATTTCCCCCTTTGGTCACATCCCAAATTACACTAATTAATCAAGTTTAATCACTTAAATGGAGCACTATAACTAACAATAATAAAGGTGACTCACAATACTAAAATAATACAAATACTCACAAAATAAATAAACAAAAAGGAAAACAACCTATTTACCCAAGTTCACATTTGAGGCCACCCCCAATGGGGACATCCTAACAATATAACAACAAAAACATACAATTACACAAGTTGGTAAGGTGACCTGTTGGCAATACCCCAAATTCCTTCATTATTGGTCTCTTATCCCCTTTTGTTTGTTGTGTTACAATTTCTGCAAAAATCAAAACAATACGTTTATGACCTCATGGCCATATTAATGACATCAAGATAATAAAACACACACATATACATATAAATTTACATCATCAATATCATAGCTAAACCATCGCTAAAATCAAATAATTCACCAATTGTTCACAATTTCAAATATTTTGATTATATCAATTCATTAATTAGCAATAAGATCTCAAAACCAAACTAAATCATCTAGCGAAATCTATATATAAATTCCAATGGATAAATTTAGTATTAACTCTAGATAATCAAATCCTGATACGTTAATCCATGCATATAATCCATCATGTAAATCACATAATGCCATAAGTCTAAAACATCCATATTGTCTATCAAATAGGGTAATCAAATATAGCAGTGTCCATCTAACTTTGTCTAAAGATAAAATATGATAACAATGTCTATGGATCCAATCCAAATTAATAATAATCCTAGTAATATAAATTTCAAAGAGGAGTGGGCACTACAAATATCAGGTGTTTCACTGAGGATTGTTTATTCTTACAAGCCTATTCAGGTGACCTAGCTAGCCTAGATGATAGTGCATGGTGGTAAGAGATTCTTGTTAACTTTAGAATCATTTTGACATGATGGAAATAGTTATTGGATAGTTATAGATCACTCACATGAGTATTAGGGTGCAGATACAGGTTGATGACCATGTTGCAGTGTTCATTTAAACTAGGTATGGTTGTTAGAATGTATGAGGATGAGTTGTGGATCTATCGAGCTCATGGATACATGTAGGTAGTTTATTCATGGTTTAACATGTATTTTAGGACCTTTTGGAGTGTTTCTTTGATGAGTTATAATGTTATTTCAGTTGAACCTATCCTTTACAATGTAGAATCCTAAGGGCTAGCTATGTAAATGAGATATGATGGAGAAATGGAGAACTATTTTTGACATGGTGATGATTGGAGAAGTATGTAAGGTGTCTCATGGTGATGTGGGAAAATTTTTAGGTTTCTATGATCAATTTTTCATATTATGTCAATTTTAATGAAACAGAGTCAAGAACAAGGTCATTTCCAACTCGAATTGGGTCTTTTGATGATCACCAGAAATTGTGTGCTTTTCATGGGACCTTATGGATTTCAGGGATGTTTAAAATTTATTTTATAAGGTTTCACAAAACTAATGAGGTCATTTCATCTTCATGTTTTTATGAATGAATGTTAATAAGGTAAACAACTCTTTATGTGTTTGAAACCCTAGCTCAAAAGTGATATGAGAGATATTACAACTAAGTGATTAGAATTTATTTCTAGTTCATGGCTGATTATTGGATCATGTATAGAAATTATCCAAGTTTCCAAAAGGTATGGTAGAGCTTATGGTGATAAATGGACCCCACTCAAATAAGCATGTTTCTCAAGAAGTTCAATTTGGGACAAGGTTTTCCAAAGGCATTGCAAACTAAATCAACATTATGTGATGTATGAGAGTTTTTTTTATTTACATCATTTTTTTTTAGGTCATGGTGATGTAGTTAAATGGTCAAGTATGCTTCATTTATGTTAACTGGTCAAAGGGCGTTTTGGAGTAGTTTTAGGTAGTTTGCAGAGATTGAATTTATTAAAGGCCTTAAACTAGGAGTGGGAAGGAGTTCTAATATTTTATGCAAATTTAATTAATATATATTTCCAATGGTATAATTTTTGTCTCATGATGAGTTGATTGTATATTGTTTCCAAGCCAATTTGTGAGCAAGAAGATTTCTTTCTTTTTAGGACAAGATTGCTTTTGCTGGAAGATTGAGTTGGTTAGTGCATGAAATCAATTGGGTTATGCTTGATACCACCTTTAATGTGAATAGGGAAAAATTTTAATCCATTTTATCCATTTATAATTATTGAAAGTTTTAGGAAGGGTGTTAACTAGTTTCATTTGTAAAACGCCTTTTTAGGCAACTTGTTTTAGTTAAGGAATAAGTTGACGTGGTTTGAATATATTATTGTTTCATGAGCTATAACATTATTATAAGTGTTATAAATTTCTAGTATTTCCATTGAGTGGTCACATGCCATAGTTGATATTTTCTGTTTAGGGTTTTGAGGCCCTAAGGAAGATTCAAGTTGTTGGAACCAATTGTTTTGTGAAGGAAATGAGCCACTAGGGCACATTTAGTGAAATAATTTGATTTATTGATGTAAATTTAGACAATTATGATGTTTAATTGTCATGTTACACATGTGTAGTGATTCGTTGAGCTTGAATAAAACTATTTTTGGTGGTAGAGGATTTTTTCAATCTAATGGCAACAATTTTGAGGATTTTTGGTGAATTGTAAGAGGGTTTTGGCTAGGAAAACCTACTTGGGTTACTTGTGAATATTATGATAAATTTTATGGGATGTTTTAAAGAGTACGAGGTTGATATAATGGATGGAAACTAGCATATTTTGAATTTGAATCAAGAAGAAGCTATAAAAATAATGTTTTGGGTGTAAAGTCTAACTAGTAGAGTGAGCGCAAAAAGTGCTACCTATGTGTGAGATTTTTGTAGGTCTGTGAGAATGATTTTAGATATGATCAAGTTTTGAAAGGTTTAATAATGACGTAAAGTGTGTGTGCAAGGGTTTGAAGCTTTGAGAATTAAAGAAGGTGTATGTTTGTGTAAAGTTAAAGACCTAGGGTTTGAGCAAGGGTTTGAAGGTGTTTGGAGCTCAATCTTGTGATCACTATCAACTAAGTTTTTGTATCATTTTATTAGTGATATTCTCTTCAAAATATTATGTGATGAGTCATATTCATGCAAGTCTTTTTTTGTGAGTAATATCAACAAGGTTTTATGGGTTGGTGTTCCTTGTGGGGTTGGTGTCTCACCAACAAAATATCTTGTGATATGTAATATTAACTTGATTCTTTTTTTGTGTAATATCAACAAATTTTTGGTGGGTTTTCTTCCCCTTGAGGTTTTCCCACTTATATCTTGTGTCATTTTGTTGTTTATCTCACTCTTGGTTTAAATTAATGTCATATGTTGTTGTGCACACACTAATGGATGGATAATTGATAAATGGTTTATGTGAGTGATCTAAAATTGTAATTAAATTGTAAGGAATGATTCACCCCCTCTCAGTCCATTGTTCTTCAAACATATTTGATCATGGATAATGTATAATGATTCTAGATCCATCAGTAAGATTATCATTGAGTCCAAATTTCCATTTCCATGCATGGATTATTTAATGCATTGTGTAAGTGGATTGCAATAATTCACAAAGATTAAATTTGAGACATATGTCACTATTTAATGATAATATAAGGTGATGAGTATAAAATATAATTTAAAATATAAGATGGATTGTATTAGTGTTTATTAACTCCATTTGGGATAAGCTAATACATGAGCATGTTTATGCAACATATATGAATAAAGTGTGGAATCCATTTCTAAGAAATTGTATTATTGTGTATCTAGATGATATATTAATTAATAGTAGAATAAAATCTAATAGAACTTGGATCATTTTAAAAGACTTGTCAACCTGAATAATTTTAGTTTCATAAAGATGAAATTTTTAATATGCTTTAGATTTTGATATATCAAACAATATTAGATATGGATCGATAGTAAATGTGAACTCCCATTACATGGTTGTAATCAAGATTTACATTTGAATGAAATTTTCATGTGACTTGAGAGATTCTATATGAATTTCATAAGACAATATAGTGGGAGGTGGGTGAGAACCATGTAAGTTATATGTGGAGATATCAAGAATATATTGTGGACACTAGACACAAAATATGGATATTAAAAATTGAAGAAATTCATATAGAAAATAGGGTTATAATTTCCTTATTTCACTAAGGTATTTCAAGTTTATTACAATGGAACTACTATCACTATTGAAACTATAATGATAATTTAAAAAGGTAAGCCTATTGATTTCTTTAGAAAGGAACATAATGATGTTAGGAGTAAGTATTTATTTTATCATTGGGATTATTATTATTTATTGCAAGATATAAAAATGGTAAAGGCATCACTTATTTTCCTAATAGTTAAGTCATATAATAAACACTAAAAAATATGATTCCTCAGTAGTTAGGGTATACTGAATCATACACACATAAGGAATGGGTGAAATTTCTATATAGTTACTCGTTTACATTGAGACATGGAAGCATGAAATAAAATTGAGTTACATCTACATTAGTATAAAATGTACCTTATTGAGTGGGATGCATATGAAGGCATAAGGTTTGATTGAATGAAAACTCCTATGTAGAAGATGATGATTTTAGGAAGCATGAGGATCATGCAAAGAAATAGATAGATTTGATCACATCCATTGATTATATTACATCCTACATGATGTTTTTATAAAGACATATAGTTGTGCATACTGATAGGATCTATGTATGAGAACCGAGTTCAAAGAAGCATCTAGTAGATTATTATTTTGTCATTTTGTATTGATAATACATATCCACAATAAAAGGTTATGTATGTTTGGCCATGCATGGTTACATACATGAAAATGATAAAATAAAGAACATAAGTTTAAACCAATCACTTCTAGTTCCTAAAATTCCATGTGAACACTTGAGTATAGATATTGTTTTAAGGACTTTGAAAATGCAAAAACATCATTATTTTGTCTGATTAAATTTTAAAATGACTTATTTTATTTCTTATTAAAATTTATTATATGCTACACATGTGACTAACATAATTTTAGGGGAATAGTGAGGCCATCATTATTGTCACATAACTTTATGTATTAAAAAGAGACTAATTTTGTGATACTGTTATTTCGTCCAAATTATGGAAAAAATTAAATAGTAAGTTATATTTTAGTTTTGTATCTCATCTATATAAATACTTCAAATAGAGTTATTCAATAATATTTTTGGATATTCTTGGTGGAGGTATGATACGAGCATTGAATTTAGTTCTTGAATGAAAAACATTTGCATATAATAACCTTCTAAACAAGGGCACTTGAAATAAAACCTTTCCATATAGTATATGGAAAAATTTCAAATGGTATCGCAAAATTGTGTTATATTGTAGAAGAAAGAGGTAAGAGAAAAAATACAAAAGTAGAGAGGAGTATCAAACAATAAAAATAATACATGAATTTAAGGAGAATATATATATATTTTTAGGTTAGAGACATGGTATTATCACACCTACACAAGCAGAGGTTCCAAAGAAGAACATATGAAAAGATGAACTAAAATAAGATTAGAACATATAAAGTTCGAAGGAATTTTATGTCTAAAAATATGAGATAGAATTTCATAAAGGGACAGCTATGTCACCTATTTTTAGTGTTGTGTATTTATATCCCTACAATGAAAGCCAAACAAGTGGAAATACTTTTAGAAAATAAATTGATTGGAAATGGCAATTAATAGATAATTTTTTGAGAAATGAGAGACAAACTTCATTTAATCCTTTAGAATAATTTTATTGGGAACGAAATAAATACTATCTGGTGAAGTGGAAAGGCCAAGAATTCAAGGATATAACATTGTCAAGAGTGCTCTCAAATTTCTAAACAAGGCCAATCCATCAAATACCTAATGGAACTTGTGTAACAAGGGCTCATGTTTCATTCTTATCTAGGTTGTATGATGAAACAGGTCCTATTTTCATAATTTATCTTGCATAAACAAGTTAAAGAACTAAACAAAATTCTCTTTTTGCACCCTTGCTTATTTTGTATTTATTATAATAAAGGAATAAGAATTTTGTATGCACTTATATTTCTATGGATGACATATTTCACAAAAATATATTTGAAAGAATTTGAAAATTTTAATAACACCAATGGGAATAACACCCTACAAAATCTCTTACACATTTAATTTGATACATCATGTAAAACATGCAGGACATTTACTGAGATCTTCTGTCACAACATCTCATTGTGTGTGCATGTCTATACTACATAACTATTTCCTTGATTTGGTGTTTTATAATTTTTATTCATTCAATTGAATTACATGGAAACCAAAATCATTATAGTCATAAGTGATTCCCCAATGAGTAATTATATGTAAACCAATTTATCGCATAATATGGTGATTTGATAAGGTAAGGATGTATTTATTGAAAGGGGTGTTTATTTTAACTCGATGATTGTTATATATGGAAGGGAGATTATTTTAAGAAGCTACATGAGCTTATATGCTTATATCTTATGATATAGAGTCTTACGATTATATTGCAATAATGATTATTGTACATCTAGTCTTTCAAGAATTTAATAAGATTTCAATGCATTTTTACCACTCTCTTTAAATTTCCTCAATGATTAATTTACAAGAAGGTTATTTTTCCATACATGTTGTGCATAGGCCTTTAAATATCTACAATTTCACCTTATTTGTAAATATTTAGGTTGCATGGTATAGAATTTTTTTCACTGAACCCTTTAATAATGAATGCATTGCAGAGGGGGATGATTTATGGAAGATGCACGGGACCTATATTATTTCAATAAAATATAGGGAAGAAAATACAAAAGTCTAAGGATCTCCTTAAAGCTTAAGTGTTTAATCTTTATTATTATGTTTGTTGGAATTGTTCTCTAGAAGTATTCAATAACACAAGTATATCCTTCGATATTAGTATACTAATGATATTATTTCTTATTTGATTGCTCTTGAATATCTGTGATAAGATGGTCTTCTTCCATTTCTTATTTGATTTATCTTTATGATTTGTAACTTATGAAGCTCCTTCTTCTTCATCATCTTTCTTTGTTGCTTCTATGGTCATCTTGGTCATTCATCTTGGTCATTCCACTTGGTCATGTGCATTTGTACTTGTATTGTTGTGTACTTTGTGTTGCGCACCCAACTTATGACATCTAATTGTGGATTAATTTTCTTTGGAAGGGGATGATTTTGATCTATGTCTACATATCTCCCTCCATAATTAGTTTCCTCTCTACCTCTTGCATTGTTTGATGATAGAGTAAATATTATTATGAAATTTCTCAATACTGTTGAAAATATAATCTATTTAGAATTAAGGAACAAAATGTATAATCAAAACCATGGCTCTTCATTACACTTCCTCTATTAGTTTGAATCTCAACTACCAACATATGATGACTAGACTTTCATTACATGGAACAACTACAGACCTCCATGAAAGATCCTTTCATGGTATCTTTAATTAAAAACTACGATAAAATAAATTCGTTCATCTGAAGGGTTCTAATACACTCAATCTACAAATCTTGAAACTTTTAAGACATTTGGAACAAAATATGATTGTATAAATGGTTATATCTCAAATCCGCTTGAGTTATCCATTTCATTTCATTTCACTCATCGGCTTGAGTTATCCACTTTTCTATTTGACATTCATAAAGTTAATAAGCCCGCTTTTTGCAAATATCATAATAGTGTTTCTTAATATGCACATCCCGTTCAAAAATGGGCTCAGGTGTGCTCTTGATGCTCTTATGCTAGTTACTTTCTTGATAGTGTTTATCAATTTTTTTGAAAGTGTTTCATATAACTTTTTAGATTGAAAGGTTTTGAGTACTTATGAATGAGGCATTTAAAAATATATAACAGAGACAATTCGTATATAGTGTAATAAATAGAGTATAATAAAGCTTGTACTTAGACACAATTGCACTAATTTTTTTGATATTACGAAAAACTAAAAAGGGAAAAAAAAAACGAACATACCAACCTAGTAATGCCCCCGACCAAACGAACATTATATTTTTGAGAACGCCACTTCCATTGATGCGTTATCATTATTTACAAATCGGAATAATAATCGAATTGCAATCATTTTGTTTTTTTGAAAGATCCTTTAGAGCAGAAATTATTTTTTTATTTTTAAATATTTAGACAAACGATAGGTAAGCTTTATCTAATAAAATTGTGGAAACCGAATTACTCGATCGAAAACGAAATTTAGGTGGGGAAGTGAAAGTAATGACAAAATAGGACAGACGGTATTCTCAATCAACGCTTTTGCGTCCCTGGAACAATTTGCAGGTCCTCAACTATTTAATAATTAAGGAAGTACGAAATTCGACTTGACAATACAAAGGAACAAACCTAGTGGCGGTTTTGTGTTTGTTTATCTTCTTATGCCCTACTCTGCTTTTTTACCGTACAAAATAGAGAAAAATGGGGAGGGGGAAGGTGGAACTGAAAAGGATACACAACCCCATAAGTCGTCAGGTTACTTTCTCCAAGCGCAAGTCGGGACTGTTAAAAAGGCGAAAGAGCTCTCTCTTCTCTGCGATGCTGAAATCGCTCTCATGATTTACTCGCCAAAGGGAAAGCTCCACGATTTTGCCAGCCACAGGTAGGGAATCCCTTTTCCACTTTCAAGATTTCCCTTTGAAATACGTGAAGAATTTATTATTATTTAGATTCAACCAGAAATGTTTGCTGTTCATTTTTCAAAAATTATTTCAGTGATTGAGATATAGAAAATACAAATAGATCTAGAAGCAGTACAAGTAATTTTTTTATTAAAACACTTGCAAGAAGGAAAAAAGAAAATCGTTACAATGTAGCTAAGAGTGAGTAGGCATTCATTCCTCTTCAGCCTTTATTTAACCTCTATCCACATTTTTGGCACACTTTCTCGCCCTTAATATTTTTGGGAAATAAAGTTTCAGATTAAACACACACAAAAATCTATATAATAAATGTAAATATTAATCAATAACTTTGAAGATCATAATAATAATAAAATAAGAGGGTTTACGTTTATCCTTTTTGTTGAGAATGATTGGATGTTTATTATCAGATTTCAATTTATCTATATATATTTTGGTCGCTTCATTATGTTTTTACGTTTAATTTTTATGAGAGTCTACTTAATAGACTTGAGGTTTCCGCAACGAACAAACTGTTTAAATAAATCCACATTTTTGGCACACTAAATAAAAATAAACACATTAAAAACTTCTATATAAAAATGTAAATATTTTAAAGTAAATAAAATAAAATAAGAACTTTAAAAATCTTTTTGTTGAGAATGATTGGAAGATTAGATTTGTCCATAATCCGTTGTTTGAACCATGAAGTTAATATTTTAAAAAATTGCACCAATCTGAAAAATTATTTGAAGACTGGATTCACCATTTTCCTCCCTCTTAGAAACCTCGTTTAAGTTTTTTTGAGATATCACTTCAATCTTTGTGTTTCAAATCTTAGTGCAGTTGTTGAGACTCAAACCATAAGGAAAACATCATGTATTTGGGATGCTCTTTACACCATGGAACAATTAAGCTATCTTTAAAGTTTTCATACCTCTCAACGTCGTACAAAATAGAAAAAAACACACCAATATATGCAAAGATACTTCTTCAATGCAATGTACCTCTATTATAAATAGTGTCTTGTTCATAAGATGCTCATGGAATGGTCATTTAATAGAAACATAGGCTTCCAAGTGACAATTGATTCGACATGATTACTAGTTTCTAAAGAAATAAGCTAATATATGTGAAGGATACAAACTAGAATTTTTTTAATATGGATCGATGTCGATCTAGTGAATTGGTGTTGATCTAGACAATCGATGCTAATCACTATTAAAACCGGGTTGATCAAATGGGATTTGGAAAGTTTAGAGTTCTTTTTGGAAAACAAAAGTTTATTTTGTGAAGTAAGGATGATGGTTGATATTGAATTTAAGAATGTAATATAATTGTCAAAAGCAAAAGAGACTTACCTTGATGAGGAGGAAACTAGGTTGATTGGTAGATATGCAGATAGATTGCTCCAAAGGGAGATTGGGACAACAAGAGGTTTGGACCACTTCTTGTATGATGCACACTCGATCTTGGAAAGCTTGGACTTATCATGAACGATCTTTGAAGCTAGATGATAAGGAATGAATTCATAATCCTTGGGCAAAGGCCTAAGATGGTTTATATAGAATCGAGGTTGTTTCAACGGATCATTGCCGATCCATTCCGATCGGCACCTGTCACGGGATTTTGTTTTAACTACTTCTTTGTATAAATTTTTGGTTTCCTAATGGGTTTTAGGTTGTTTTAAGTTCGTGGGAGGGTTTGTTAATTTGTTTGATTTATTTTGTTTTGAGTTTGTTTTGTGGTATAAGTGGTTAGAAGGTAAAATGGTAAAGTGTGAATTCTAAAAGGGGTAAATGACCATTTGAGATTATGAAGGGGTGTGTTAGAATACGTACATACCTATGGGAATTATGGTGTCCTAATTCTTGTGTATATATTTTCACCTTTTTATCAAGTGTTTAATGATAGACATGCCACTGGACAAAAATGAGTTAGATAATTGGACTTATGCTAGAGAGGTAACCCCCCTGAAACTGGGGGTCGTCATGCAAGCCACTGTGATGGTCACCGGTTTGAATAAATGGATGGATAGATAAATGCAAGAGCATATATTCTTTGTGCAAGATTGCATTTATAAATAGATGTGTTTCAATTTGAGATGACCCAAAACTGGACATGAAATTATATTCCCAGAGAGGTGGGCTTACGCGAATGAGAAATCAAGTGATAGAAGGGACCAATGGGTTCTCCACCTATAGACATATGACTTGTAGGAAATTGAGGAAAGAGGTTCCCGAGAGGATGTGGAATCCATGGTGGATTGGAAAACACAGAGTCAAAAGATAAGATACAATTCGGTTTGTAGGGGGTCCTAGGGACCAAAAAGAGGGAAAACAATTGAAAGTGTGCAATTGAATAGAGGATCGATATTGATAAGTTAATCATTATTGATTCATCATGAATCAACAACAATTAGGAATCGACGCTGATAAGTGGTGGATAATCGTGAGAGGTCATTGTGCTCATTGTGTTTTCTATGATAAGCTTGTTATAAATTTTTGATTTTTTCTATTTGAGACATAGAGGCTAGAGAGAGTGAATAGAGGAGACAATGGTTGTCTCAGATAGAGGTAGGTGCATTTTTTTGTAATTTTTATGTATATATTATTTCCATGCTATATTGTGATATAGGATTGGTGTTGATCACTTGGATCAACACAAATTAGATAGGATCAGTGCCAATTTGATTTCTTTTTATTAAGTGAATTGAGTATATTTTTGAATCGAAATAAACTAATAATATTTGTTGTTGTGTTTGTGGATGTAGGCGAAGAGGTGCTTATTGATGAGAGATAGAGTTCCACCTTTGTTGGGGTAGTTACGAGAGTCTATGGGGAATGAGGATTGGGAGATTTTTGAGGTATTGGGATTAGGTGGATTCACCATTACAATTGTGTTTACCCTGACTTGGAGATGATGGTGGCTTTCTTTGAGAGGTGGAGCCCAGTTACCATGACATTGTAGTTACCTACAGGGGAGATTACGATTACCCTAGAGGATGTTTACATGATCTTACAACTACCTATAGGTGGTGTGCCAATTATACTGATTGATGAGACTATACATGGGCAACGATGATGAGGCTATATGGGGATGTTTCCCTTGACATGAAATATGTTGATGGGGGTTTTAATTTTGATATTTATTGGGATGACAAGGTAGCATGGAGTACACTGAATACTATGATAATTTTAGTCATCATCTCTTATGGTTTACCAGATTCTAGTAGAGGTTGATTTCCATGTGCACTAGTACGGGTTGTGGCAGATATGATTGAGTTTCAAACATTTTTCTCTTGGGGTATAGCTCTACTAGAACATGTGTATAAGGAGTTGTGGGAGTGGTTGGCGGGGAAGACGTTTTTGTTGGATGTGACCTTCGTCCTTCAGTGCTGGCCCTATGAGCATATTAGAGTGATTCTGTCATGTGGCCTACCTTGGGCCAAGTGGCACAATAGATATTTTTGTGTCAGGTTTTTGTGGTGGGGTGAATTTACCAATGATGATGTATTACATTATTTAGAGTACTGTTATGGTTTATTGGATGGGTTGGGGCATAATGATGTTATATGGATGCCATATATGGGTTTCCTTACATGGTCGGAGAGGGAAAGGAGTTGTGGATGATGCAGTAGGAGAGATGGATACATGGGAAGAGGGCGAAGATGGTGGAGGTAGTGTAGTTTCGATGGCTACAACAAGATTTTGTCCTTATATAGTATCAAATAATCCTATCTTATATAGGAGTGTGGAGGGAGACATAAAGGTCCCTGCAGCTTAGATGAGAGATATCCACAAGATAGTAGATGACATAACACTCGTAGAGATAGATGATTTCAGGGTGACACCCAAGTATGTGATGTGGTGGTAGGGGTAGATGATATCCTGAGCGGAGAGGATTGCGAGGGTACTAGAAGAGAAGGGATTGGAGGATGTGGTAATGGAGGAGATAGTTGCAAGGTAAGTATGAGGTGTAGAGGTAGAGTTGGGTAGATTACATAAGTTGTTGAATGATAAACATGCTTGAGTAACTTCTATGGAGAGTGAACTGATGAGGTTGATGAAAGTGGTGAATGAGAGGGATAAGGGTGCGGGTAACCCCAAGACAAATCTAGGGAAGACTAAGCAAAATCGAGATAGATATATGAGCAACATGAGTTGTTGAGGAAAGGGTTTGGTGTGAAAGGTAATACACTAGTAATTGTGGGGCTAGTTGGGCCTAGAGTGGGAACACTGATGGGAGTAGGAGCATCTGGTTGCATTGGTGGAGTGGTGTCTGGAGGTTAGATGGGGCCATACAATATGGTGAGAATGGATTAATACCAGGACTCATGAAAGGAGATGAGGTATTAAAAGACTGAGGTGTGTTAGCAGAGAACTGAATGTAGAAATTTCTTAAATGAGTTTATTCATAAGTGTGAAGTGTGTATTAATATAGAGAGAATTCAGATTAACCACCTAGAACTGATAGGTGTTATATATAGCTAAGATAAATCTTTATGTAGGCATACCCCTGTAATATGGTTTTGAGTATTCCAACTCATATATGATGATTACTCATGGATGGGTATATTTTCTAGAGAAGAGTGAGGATTTTGATTTTATATATAGGATGATAAGAATCCTCTCCTTTCATTCGCTCAGATTTAGGGGGAATTTGTGATCGAAGAAGTTCTTAGCATCCTCTTGATTCAAGAATGAATTACACCCTACACTATGGGATTTCAAATAACACAACAGACTATCATGAAGATGGCTTGTCAGTGAGATAGATCACTTTTTGATGAGATAAAAAGTACTATACTAACCGGGCACCCATAAAGATCTTATAGAGAATGTGAAGACACTGAAGAGGTGTGGACTGACTGGGAACCTTATTCATCATTTGAGAGGGTAGATGATATGTTCTAGAGAGAAAAGGAAGAAGATAGACAATACCACGTCTTTTCTCGGGGTATAGTAGACCTTAAAGATATCTTCATGGATCCAGAAGAAGATCTACGAGAGTCGATATGTGGTGTGTGATGAGTCATCCTTCGACTCCCTACAATGGAGATCCAAAATACAAACCTCGTAACATAGATTGGATGATGGGAAAGATGATTATTCTCGAGAGAGAAGAGGCAGGGAGACTTATTGATCTAGGCAAAAACACATCTTCACATCAGAGTAAATGGGTCCGTAATACTATTAGGATGATACTTCCGTGTACTTCTAAGAGAGTCGAACACAAGTCGAACCAGACATGAGGTAAATTTTGCACTCATGAGTTCATTGTTATTAGAGCACCGAACCCGACACTGTCGTGAGGCATTAGACCAACCACAATGGAAATGGGATATGGATGCTGAATATGATTCCCTAATTCAGAATTAGAGTTGGATCCGCCATGAAAGAAATCCATTGGCTGCAAATGGATTTTCAAAACAAAATATAAGGTAGATGGTTCAAATGATGAAGAACAAAGAACGATTGTTGTGAGGGTTATACCTAGCAGAGAAGGAATCGACTATGATGAGACCTTTCGCACCCACTATGATCAAAACCATCGAGTTGATTCATATGCATGCCGGGCAGTACAAAATGGATGGAAACTTTAGTAGATGGATGTCAGAGTTTTTATGAACGGTGATCTAAAATAAGTATACATGGCCCACCTCAAGGGTTTAACAAGCATCAACCACATAAGGTATGTCATTTGATAAAGTCTCTTTATGGACTCAAACAAGACATAGGGCATGGTATATAAAAATTGATGATCACCTATTATAGATGGATGGATTCACTCGTAGCCCCTTAGATACAAATTTGTATATCAAGGGGAACAGAGATTTTCATTCGGTTTTCAGTAGAGATGATCTTGTGATCACAGATAAGTTTCACAATCTTGTGGAGATGTAAAGAATGTCTAAATAAATACTTCGACATGACCAATTTGGGGGATACTTCAAGATGATCTAGGCTTAGAGATATGGAAGAATAAGAATCATATCTTTGTCTCCCGATGAAATATGCCATATGGTGTCAAATGGTAAACAAATGGATTAAAAAGGTTTGCAATTATATAGATTCTAGATTCACCATGGATGGCACTCACTAGCAAGATATGAGTCTCATTTACTTAACTTATACCAAATAGATCTTTGATTTGCAGAAGTGAGCTATCTCGCCAAATTTATGTAGGAGCCGAAGAAATGTCATGGTATATTTTAAAGGGTATTGAGAGACATCTAAGGTACAGTTGACTTTGTGTCGGAGTATCAAAAGAACACTCAGAGGATATAGACTTGGACTATGCAGATCCGTTGATGATAGGAAATCTAATTCAGATATGTTTTTCATCTCGGATCTAGACCTATCTCGTGGATTAGCATAAACTATTATTGCTCTCTCATCCATCGAGGATGAATCTGCTGAGGAGCTATGTGTGAAGTAATTTCGTCAATGATAGGGATCTTATATATAGGGATTCCTAAGAGAAACCTCCCATCATTAAACAAGCAACAATCAAGGTGCATCAATTGAAGAATCCTATTTTTCATGAATGAACAAAGCATATTTGAGGTCTAATGTCACTACATTCTAGAATGATCTTGAACCATCAAATTCAGCTAAGATTTCCCCTACTAGGATTAGGTCAGAGATATTCTCACTAAGCCTCTCAAAGAGTGAAATTTGATTTGTTTAGGGGGTACATTTGTAAGAGCATGTATTATAGGGGGAATGTTAGGGCAAATATACATTATTAGTTGTTAGTTAAGAAAAGATGATTTTTAATGGTTCCTCTCCTCTCCTTCCTCATGTAGCCTATATATGTCTTGATTTTCCGTAGGACACACATTGACTAATATTCTCTCCTTCCAGAAGGTGCATTTCTTGTATGTATCGATCTAGCAATGAGATGGTGTCATAACGAATCCTAGGGTGAGCTCGGGAGTGTCGGTGTCTCGAGAGGAATCCTGAGGGTGGAATTTGTGGTTTGAGGATATATGATGTATAATTTATGATGTGATTATTATATAGGCCATAGATCCTAATCATTGATGAGATGTACATCGATTTTTGACACAGACACACACATATGATGTTTTTGGATATTTGGATGTGTAAAATGCGTGTTGATGATTTTGGTGTGATGTTTTATATGATATTATAGATAGATTTTAGATATGATGATGGCTATGTTATAATGATTTTTTCTTTATTTTGATGGTTTTTAGATGTGATTATAGTGTATTGATGTTGATATTTTTTATTGATGTATATATGATGATGGTTAAGATGTGTTTCATTTATTTAATTTGGTATGTATATAATGGTGATTTTAACATGATCAATGATGAGGGTCATCAATCCTCTTCATTAAAGAATGTCAATCCAAGGTTGGTTTCCGAAGGTTGTATGCAAAAGGAGAAAGAGATATTTGGAAATGGTCGCTTCTACCAAATCCAAACTTACATAAATTAAAACATGCTTATGGGAATCAAAACAAACTTGAAGAAATTGAAACACACGTAGAAAATTAAAAAGCACACTTTGCAGGAATTAAAATGCACACATTGTAGAAATAGAAACACACTCGTAAAAATTGAAAGCACACGTTGTAGAAAAGGAAATTGATGAATTTAAAAGGAAAGATAAACATAAACAATACACTTGCAGGTTTACAACAAACTGTACATAACAAGAACAATTACAAGGTGAAAAAATAAAATAAAATAAAAATATAACAAAAATAATTACAAAATAAAAATAAACATAAATATACATGTTTATTGTCCTTGGAATAAGTGTCCAGATTATTCCTCGGAAGAGGATTTTAATCAATACGATAGAATGGAATTACAAATGGATAGAATGGAATTTTGGAATTGATAAGAAAATTATTGATTACATTCAAAGGTGTGGGAGGTTACTTTTATAATTGCATGCTTCCAACCCACTCCTTATTTTAACGAATCCATCTTTATCAAATAAATTTGCAATCTATCTAAAAAGCATCAACCTCCACAAAATATGGAGAGAGCTTATCTAATTGTAATAACAATCCGATTATATTAATTTTCTTTTTGAGAATAAAAATGAATATTGTTTATTATTTATTTTACAAATACTAAAACATAGAAATATATTTTACAAATACTAGATCTAAAATATGCCAATAGATTTTTGAATGCTATGACTCCCGATGCCATTTCTCACCCTAACCATAATTGCTATGGGTTTGAGTCGTGGCATTGGCTTCAGGGCGGTGGGGAAGTGTTAGGGAGCCTGTCTATTTTTGTAAATGGTGTGGCTACCAATGGTGCTTAGGCATATCTGTTTGGATGCTCGCTAGGAGATGGTTCCCTTGTTGCGGGGACTAAGGAATGTATTCATTATCTTGAATCTTTCTCACTGGTGAGCGGAAAGGTCTAGAGAGTCTATTTTTGATGGTAGATACTATGTCTCCTGGGGTTGGTGGCGCCAATCCTCAGTCCATATCCATTGTTGGTTTCCCTATTTTTTGGGGGCATGGAAGATACGACTAAGGAAGCCAACTATATTAACTCTCTTACTCTGGCTACCCAAAGCTTTGAGGGACTTGTGGGGGATGGCATTTTGTCTCAGGTGCAGTCAGATCATAATGTGCATTCAGGAGCACCGGTTTGTGGTAGCTTGGCAGTGTATGAGTTGTTACATGGGGATGGTCCTATGTTGTCTAAGTCCCAGCCAAATCTACTGATTGATAAAACCCCTGATCATTTATCTTTCAAGGATGTGGTATGAGGGGATGGTAATAGAAACTAGGGTTTACCATATTCCAGGCATATTAATCCTATGGTTCATGCTAAATCAATCCCTTTAGTGAGTTTTGGGGATGAGGTGGTTCAATCCAAAGGTGCATTAAAGAGGAATGGTCTGATTTGTCATTTCAACAACTTTTTCCTGAGTTGCGTGCGCTTCATTCCTAGATTTCGAGTCATTGGGGCCCTTTCTTGGAAGGTAGGAATGATTTATTTCCGATTACACGTGGTTTTTTCATTGTTGCATTTGTAAGTGCTTCTTATAGGGATTTAATTTTTGGGAAGGTTTGGGAATTTCAAACCCATATGCTATTGATGAAACCATGGTTTCCTCTCATTAACCTAGTTTTTGACACTTTCTACATCAAACTGGTGTGGATATGTCTTCCTTGCTTGCCCCTTCAATTATGGTTGGAGAGTTGTTTAATTGTCATTGGTAACACTTTAGGGAAATATTTAGCTATTGACCCAAAAACCAAAGATTTTGAGCACACCAATTATGCCAAAATTTTGGTTGATATGGATACTATTGTGGACTTCCCTACCATTATTGAACTAAAAGTTGAAGATAGAACTTGGATTTAAAATCTAGATTTCGAAGGGTTTCCGTTTAGATGAAAAACTTCTTTTTCTATTGGCCATGTAGTTGCAGATTGTCACTTGTTTATAAAACATGCTAAAGGTATAAGCTCTTGGTTGAAGAACTCAATCCATATTCACCTAGTTGTGAATGATACATTGGATTGTGAATCTGATTCGGTGTCTAAGGAATTGATTGACCTTGATGATTTGGAAGTGTAATAAGTTGTTAAAAATATTTTGGATCCCTTAACTAGATCCCAGGACCTTGTGGAACAAATTGAAGTTTTGATTCCAATCCAAATCAATGAAAACGTAAATCCAAATACAGAAGGGGATTGGAGAGTTGTCTGTAGTAAAAATAAAGGTACAATCTCCCCCTTAAGAGGCCATATTGTTGAGATTGCTGCTGGTTTTTTAGTTAGTTGTTTGTTTGATGTATTTGTTGTTTTGATCTACAGCGCTGTTGGAAGAGGCTTATTTTTCATGTTCCTCATTGTATCATCTTTATATCCACCTTTGTATGGGGTAGGGTCCCCTTAACCCTCCTTTACAAATAAAAAAACATAGAAATATATATTTTTAGAATGACTTCCAAAACTAGATAAAAATGCAACCCTTGGAGTTATGTTCACTTCTGTAACTCTAATATTCATCCCCAAATATTTAATAACCAACTCCGAAGTTATAATAATCAACTCTAAAACATTCTTAAATAGACTCTAAAGCATTCCAAAGAGACTTTGAAGTGAGTTGGAGGAACTCCAAAGTGAGTTGAAGCATTGTAGTAAGACTCCGAAGCAAGTTGGAGAAACTTCGAAGTGATTTGGAGCATTCTAGGAAGACTCTGAAACATTCTTAAAATGACTATAACTTTTGTATACGAACTCGTGTCAAGATAATTTTTTTTAACTTGCATAATTTTTCAAGAGGAATCTGAATATGTAATCAGATTTGTGATTGGGTATATTATTGATGATTGTTTTTCATTTTTTCCCAAACACATGCTTAAGGAGTCACTCATAGAAATGTTGAGAATTTGCAGAACTATTGAAAGAACCTATGGAGCTAATGCAATGACAAAATAATAATCTATGGAGATGATATGAGAGATTTTGAAGAGATTCCAAGGTTGGTTGTAGTTGGTGCTTAGTTCTTAAAATGTCTTATTCAACAATGATAGCAAAGTATGGACTACATATGCACAAATTGACATCTTTTTCCCAATAATCATTAGAAATAATTAATAGAAAGATAACAATGAATTATAAATAAATAACCATGATATATAATCTCTATTTTATCCTAGATAAACCATAAGTTCAGATATTACACTTAGATCCACTTTATATAATGCACTTGCAACATTAACTACTAGTAATATATAACTAGCAATAGTTAGTCCATTAAGGTTGTGTGATGGATTTTGGATGTGATGAGGTACATTATTTAAGTTTGTGGACATACTTGGGAGTTTTATTTATCTTATTCAAGGAACTATGTGTTCCTTAGAGGTTTTAGGTATGACCCCAAATTTTATTTTGATAGTGTGTAAGCTAATGAATGTGGAAATATTGCATCTTTTAAGGGAAATTTTATCGATGCAGGAAGCTTTCTAGGATGATAATGATTTTTAAAAATGTTTTTATAAATTTGATCCTTTTTGGAAAGATTTTAATTTTTACCACACACAAACACACACACATGCAGAGAAAATTTTGGTATCCATCCTTCGAGGGAGTGTTGTATGATCATATTTTAGTTTTGATGGTGATGGCTTGATAGTTGTACTTCGAGGGAAAAATCTATAAGATTTTTTTCATCCCATAGTAATTTTGATCTTCTTTTGTTGAGGGTAGGCCTAAAATAACATTTGAGGTGGGTGGGTTTAGTATACAAGATAACATGTGTATCCTTAACATGTGTTTTGATGGATAGGGTGAAGTGGGGAGTAATGATTATGGGGTCCCTTAGTTATAAAAGGGGCTTGTCCACATGGAATATGTTATGATAAGGGCCGTAGTACCCATATTTAAGGTCGTATTATGTATAGTGATGGAAGACCACATGATTCCAAATTATTACATAAATAGAGCAAATTTGTGTTATGTTTGAGAATGGTGGGTATTAGTTGGACTAAGGTCTAGTACATAAATATGTTAACAGTATAAATGTTTCAAGTGCAAGGAATTAAGAGAATATTTTTTAATTTTACCATCAAGAGAGGCTAGGTGGTAGGCTTCAGATCCATATTTGTGAGTGATGATGTAGGGTCCAAGACAGTTCGAACAACATTTCCACGTTTACTCTTTTCCATATTTTTGACACACTGATTTTCTTTAAGGACAAGATGAACAACATTAAATTAGCGTACTTTAAGTAGTTTTTCATATGGATGTTTGATTCATTCTTGATTAATGTTTATGTGTTCAAGGTCAATTAGTATGTGTTCGTCTAATAATTCAAGTTATGATAGGCATTCTTAACAATATTCTTCTTAATCATTAAGTTTTTAGGAGAAATGTGTAAGGCTAGGATCTTGAATTTGAGGGGAGAAAAAATTTAGTGATGTCAACTTAGGAGAAAGGGTTAGCACCCATAAGAGTTTCAATACTAGTCCAATAATCCACATTGTAAATGGAATTTGAAGGTGTCTATCTTTACTAACATAGTTGACAGTTTTGATATGGTTCTTATTGAGGGTTTTATTAGATGTTTCAGCTTGACCATTGCCTATGTGGATAATAAGGTATGGATAAATTGAGTTTGATGTCATAAGTATCGTAATTTTTTAAAACTTTCTAATTTTTAATGATTTACCATTGTTTGTGATGATTTTATGAGGGACACCAAAGTGATAGATAATACGATGATGGATGAAGTTGAAAATCTTATTTGGTTTACTAGAGATAAGAGGGATAAATTCTAGCCACTTCGTAAAATATTCCATTACTATGATGATGGAATAATGTATTTGAGAAGATCGAGGGTTAATAAGGCCAATGAGGTCAAGTCACCATTTTGAAAAAGGCCATAGATCTTGAGTTGGTTGAAGAACATGAGTTGAGATGTTTGTAGGGTTTGAATGTTGTTAACATTTTATGCACTTCTTGATAAAGTCAAAACAACCTCGGTTAAGTGTAGGCTAGTAGTTGCCAATATGCATGATTCATGCAATAAATAGGCCATTGAAGTGTCTTCCACATATTCCATCGTCGACTTCTTGAATAATAGAATGAGCCTTTGGAGATTTAAGACATCAGAGTAGAAGGCCATCAAATCTTATTTTACAAAGGATACCCCATAGTATGACGTAGCGGGATGCGTGTTGTTAGAAGGATCTATTACCATTTATGGATAGATTCACGTATATTTTGTTTGTTGGGAGGTAATCATAAATTTGAGTCTATAGCAAGTGTCATATTGACTATCTTCTATATGGTTGATCTTTAAAGAAGATCAATGATGTTATAAGATAGTGATATAGGGTAATTATGCGAGGGATTTCATAAGATCTACAAATTTATTAGATGAACGTCAGGTAGATTGAATTTCATAATGATCAAAGAGATTCAAAATATCATCGATGATGGTTTTATATGTTTACAAGATATCAGTTTTACACTCATATATTCCTTCGATTTGATTGATGAAAAGATGGGAATAATTGTATATGTAAAGGATTTCTACACTCAGAAATGTAGCAATTTGAAGACCTACAATGAGGGCCTCATATTCTGCCATATTATTTGTACACTCAAAATTTATTCTGAAAGATAGTAGAATAGGAGCTCCTCAATGAGGTATTATGACTATTATGACACCCCCTATTTGTATTTGCACCCATCAAAAAATAAGCTCATCTTGAGAGGAGTGTTGTTGTAACCCAAAATGTTGATGGATTCCTCATAAAACTATTCACAAGGCATTTGATTAGTGGTAAGGGGGATTTTGAGAGACGATCATCAAAACCTATTATCACCAATAACAACACCCCCATTGTTTATACAAGCGCATATATTGAACTCACGATGTGATTGGATAACATGGGTACTATTCCAAGTTTTGGGAGTCACTGAGATAGACCTCCGTGAGAAAGTCGGGTTCTTTCTTCAAACTACCATTCTACTCTAATGCAGGGAAACTAACTATTCTAATCTAAATTTCCAAGGGACCAGGAGAGAGAATGCATAAAATGAAAGCCTACACTACAATGGTGATACAATAGAAAAGGAGGGTGTGAGAGTAGTCTTCAAATGCGTGAGATACGTACAAAAGTGCACACTAGAAGGGGTGATGACATGTTCCATAATCTAGCAAAATGCATTCACAACAATATTTCAAACATACACAATGATAATGGATTCTTGCAAGAACATAATAATCGCACAATATTCTTGTAATCAAGGTCAAGGGGCAAGAAGAATGCAAGAAAAAAAAGCAGGGGAAGATGATCCACAAACTTATATTTTATCGCTTCCCGATATGCACACTTCAATTGGTTACAAGATAAGGGCCTGGATCACCATGAAAGGAGTCCACAAAATAGGCCTATAGAGATTGGCTTCACAAAGCAATTTTGGTAGAGCTTTGATACAAAGACTACCCCCATTACAATGAGCCCAACACTCCAATTTATAGAAAAATTGAGAAGAGAGAGAGAGGGAAAAATGGAAATCCTGAAATCTATCCTTCAACCACTTGTAAGAGGAATTAAATGGAGTAAAATGATTATATATTACTTGAAAAATGATCCCCATATTGTCCCAGGTGCCGTAGCAGAGAAAGAATGGTGACCATGCCTCTTAATTGCACTCCCAACTACCAAATAAAACACCGTTATGAACTACGTTTTATGCAAAATATCCACCGATTTTTCATAAAATATGGAATTTATTGATTTCTCGTGTCTCAGGCTTGCAGCCATCGATTCCAACGTACCAATTTTGTGTGATTTTGTTGAGAAATACAAAAGTTATGGCCTTCTAAGTGCTAAGATGGTTTTTCTGGGTCTATTTTTTTCATTTGAAATGAGAATTAACTAACTAGAGCTGAATATGTTTCTTTTAGTGGTGTAGAGGATGTTGTGCTCATTCAGGAAAGTCTAATTTTGTGAAAATCAGAGCTTGGAGTCAAAAGTTATGGCCGTTTGAAGTTCACGGGTCAAACGTTGACTTTTCTTCTTTCACGCAGCCTATTTGGCAAATCGATTTCGCAAAGGCCCCGCGTATTTTTGTCCTCGGCTATCCTAGATGAATTCTCCCACATCGATCGATTTGGGCTTTCTTTTCCCTTTTGAGACCTTTTCACCTTTTCGTCCCGCATACTTTTTTTACCCCATGTCCCTAACGAAAATCTCCGAATCGCCCGCAATAGACCGGAATCGCATTGTAGGCCAATTGTTCTCTGCGTAATTTTGTCCTGCAGCTGTCCCAAACCACGTGAAACAAAAAGACTTGGCAATTTTATTGCCTACGACGTTTCACCTTTTCGAGTCCCGCGCGTCCCCGGATCCCAACCGTCCTGCATCCTGGGACAAAAATGTCTCATATTAGCCAATTTTCTTTGTATTTATTGAAATTGGTACAAAAACCTCTGTACAACCCACACCGGTATGATCCACACCCTTCGACCTGAGCTTTAAAACAATCCTACAACCTTATTTTTGCATTTTTCCCATTTTTTCTAACTCGTAAGATTTTTTTGATGAGTTAGAAAGAAGTCAACCCCAAAATGTTGATTTCGGATTCCTCAATCAATCTACTTTCACAAGAATTTGATGCATGTTATCAAAATTACCTTGAGGGATGAATTTTGATAATCAAAACCTTCCCCTTGATGGATTTTTGAGAGATAAATTTGATATCAAACTCTATCATGAGCATGATCCATCTGGTTATGTGATCATTATGGTATGGTTTGGATTGCATAAAATTAATGGATTAACATTTGTGACCACATAAGTTTTGGGGTTGAGGAGATAATGAAAACTTTCTAAGTTGTGAAGTACAAGTCACAACATGACTTTTGTACTTTTGAATAATGGGTTTTTAATCATGAAGGGAAGGAATTATATAATAAATGACTTACTCCCTACCTTATTTGTCCCAATGCGCTAGAATGTTACCCAAGGCATGATCAATAACATCCCTTCATGTTGAGGTGTAAGCACTTTTCACAATACGAGATATCACTTAAGGGCATTGAAATCCCATTGACAGTCATCATCCCACTTAAAGTGGATGTCCTTTCTAAGAAGGTGGTGGAAGGGTTGACATTGGTCTAACTATTGAGAGATAAAACGATTGATAGAGTAAAGCTTCCCTTGGGTGCTACAAAGTTGTTTAGGATTAGATGGAGGAAAAGTTTCAATAATGGATTTGAATTGGATTGGTTTGACCTCAATTCCCTTGATAGATACAATAAACCCAAATATTTTTCACTGAGGACTCCGAATACACATTTAACAGGGTTAAGTTGAAGGAAAAATTGTATGAGATGGGAAAATATTACGTTGAGGATAATAAGATGGTCATTTCAGTGTCTATATTTACCCAAGATATCATCTACATAATCTTCTACATTACTATGGATAATATCATGAAATATGTATGTTATGGCATGTTGATAAGTCACTCCTACATTTTTAGGACAAAAATATTTACTTTATAGCAGATGGTTCCCCACGGGGTGATAAAGGATATCTTATGTTGGTCTTCTAGTGTGATGAGAATTTAATTATAACTAGATAAACTATCCATAAGAGACAACATTTCATGTTCTACTGTTAGATCGATGAGATGAACAAAGTTGGGTAGGGAAAATCATCTTTTGGACAAACGAGGTTAAGGTCTTGAAAATCTATACAGATGTGTGATTTCCCAAAGGACTTGGTTACTGGTATGATGTTGGAAACCCATTGAGGATATTTAATGCATAGGATGAAATTGGATGGAAGAAGATGTTGAAGTTCTTCTTTGTCTAACAAGGAGACACAGGTATGCATTATACAAAAATTTTTCTTCACAAGCTTAGCACCGAAGATAGTGATGATAATATGGATAATGATGTTAGGGTCTATACCATGTATATCATTGTAAGAAAATGTGAAGGCTTGGTTATGATTGGATGAGAACATGGTGAACTTCTAGAGTTCTTGTTTTTCTAAAGCTTAACTGATCTTGACTATGTATTGCTCTTAGGATTTACCTATGTTAATGTCGACAGTGGATTCATTTAGGATTACAGACATGTCATGTGGGAGGGACTGTTAGAGATAATGATCTTCAACACCCATATAGACTAGGATGGTCTTGTCATCGCGATAGTGGACAATATCAATAATGGTAAAATCCTCTTCTATCGTGTCTAGTAAGGTTAGGAAGAGGGATTCGGTCTTTCCGTTAGTTTGGTTAATTCATTGGTCCCAGAGTGATAGCATTGATTAAAAAGCTGGGAGGGATATATATGGTATCGTCATTATCATAGGATACATCTGATTATAATGACTCAAATGGTTTTGTCTCAGATGGTGGTGGTGGATTTGAAGAAGAGATTTTGAAGCCGAGTCATTATTTTTTGTGAGGTTTTTAAAAAAAATTAAGAGGTAAATCATGTGGGTCTTGATCATATCTACCTAGACCAAAATATTTCCATGTGCAAGGATGAAGGTAAGTCCAAGAAAACTGAGGCTTATCTAAGAATGAAAAATTTGAGGTGAAAGGTTTAGCGTGTGGTTGATTATCATGATGAGAAGAGGAGTGGTCAATGCCTCCATAATTGAGTTGTGTTCAAAGCTAAGGACAACAAAAAAATAATATTTCCAATGTTGGGTTCATAGAGGGGTTTTTTATTAGGTCTTTCATATATCTTTGGCATAGGGAGTGTATTAAGGGTTAAGAGTCCATACTCCCCCATTGAGAGGCGTTGCATTATGTCCTCGAAGGATTGATCCTCTAGTAATTTATATGTGGGGATAGAGGAACTTGTGGATGTTTTATTTGAAGATGAGGTTCTCTGTAAGGGAAGTAACATGTCATTTGACCTATATGTCATGTGAAATGATTTGAACAGATTGGGATAAGCGAGAACCATAAAGGTTTTACCTTCATGTTCATATTTCAAACACTGATGTAATGTGAAAGGGACATAGTGTATAAGGTGGATCTAAGGACATCCTTACAATATAGTATATTAAAACTCGCCTTATACAATATACAAGAGTTCATGGAGGAATTTCACACCTATTTTGATAGGCAAGACTACTGTGCCCATGGTAGGAGTGATAATATCATTTAAAAGCATGTAAAATGACGAGTAATTTAGCCATAAATGTATCAGGTAATTGGAGATGTTTGAAAGATAGGGATGTGATTTTGTTGATGTTAACACCATTGTAAATCATTTCTTTTTTAATGTGTATCATTGATTTGGGTGGTGAGGAACATGGGGAGGTCATGATCCTCAGGTTGTAATGATGGAATCTCATAATCATCGAACCTGATGGTTGCATATATTTTCAAGGCACCAAAACATTTGGTAAAAGGTTGGGGCTCATCCAATGGTACCAAGATTTCATGAAGGGCTTCTATCATAACTTTTCGGTATTGAGGGGAGTATTAGATAGATTCATAAAGATACATATTGATGGGTGCTTGATCTAACTGTTTGAGAATGGTATTTAGTATGGAAGTCGTAGTTTGAGTCTTAGGGGATGCAAGGATGGAGATCCCTGTTTTAGGGGATGATGGATAAGGTTATTCATGGGGGCACCGCAGAGATAGAAATTTTAGGCCTATTTTGATTCTAGGATTTCAAATTGTGTGTGCGAGATCTTGTGGTTACATAGATGATATCGATTTGGAGGAAGGGGGTCATTGGGGGATTCTATGTATTTATTAGATGGGCCATAAAACTATGCTTCAATATTGTTATGTTTAGGGATTTTAGGGATAGGTTTGACTTGGTTCTTTGATTTTGTTGTTTTGGGATTAAAAGGTGGACTAAGATGGTTTTTGTCTATTGGGAGGAGACCTTTCTTTTAAATAATTTGTATCACGATAGTCCAATGGATTTACAGTTTTCAGTGTGATGCCCTAGTGTTATATTATAAGCACAAACTATATCACATGTATACACAATATGTTTCCACCCCTAAGGATTAGAGGGATTGATAGCTAGTAGGGATATGAATGATTGGACAAGCTTCTCAAGATTCATGGTATAGTATCATGATGGATCTTGCTAATATGGTGATGGGGTTATAGGGCTATAAGTTTCATAGTATGGTTTAAGAGTGTGAGACATAGGAAACATGTCTTATGCAATGCATTTAGGTGTAGTTTGGATTTGGATTCTAAAATAGTGACTAGAAGTTTTGATGAAGGATGTGGTCCTAAGATGGAGGGTAGTGGTGTTTTATTCTTATGTACATTGGGTTTTGTTATCCATTTTTTCCCCTTAGGAAAAATGGAAAAACACGACCTTGCACACTGAGAAGATGGAGGGACCATTCAGCCATGGGAGATCACATTTCGATTCTGAAAATCAGGTTGCAGGTGGGCTATGAAATTGGAAATGAAAGGTAAAAAAAAGGATGGCCAAGGGAATGTCAAAGGAGATCAAACCTCCAAAGAAAATAATGGAGGCCTAAGCCCAAAGTTTACGGACTTCGGGCATTCAACAATTTTGGCATGCTTGATGGGATGAAGAATTCTTTCCACAAGCTTTGAAGGCGTTATTAAGAAATTAGGATTTATAAAATTACAGAGTTCACATTTTAGACTTTTTACGTCTCAGGTTGAACTCCAAAATCATTTTTCAAGGGCTTAACTTGCTCAAAACAAGTCCAAATTTTACCAGTTTATAGATCGGGGGCCAATATTCAAAAGGGTATTTTTAGTTTTTTAAAATTTTGATTTTCAAAATTTCAGAGTTTTTTAGATTTTACATTTCGGGATTTATGGATTTCAGACATCTCAGGGTTTTAGAATTTCAGCTTTCAGGATTTCAGAGTTTTCCAAATTTCAGGTTTTGGGGTTTTAGACATTCGAAGGTCTAACACTTTCGGTTTTCGGGGTTGTCATTCCCAAACAAATTTCAACCTCGAGATTATCAAATATACAAGTCCTTAAAAGTTTTAATTTTAATTTTTTCAAGTTTAGTGTGTGACTTGGCAAAATCTAGCCTCTTGAGGCTCATCCCCAACACATCTGGTGACTCCGAAGGGATAAAAGTTCAGTGGTATACCAGCACAGGTTGCCCAAGTACATGATAAGAATTCTAACTAGGTCTGATACTCGAGAAGAGGGACTATTTGTCTACTTGTAATTATCACCAGGTAGAGGAAGGAGAGGAAGAAGACAACAAAGATCACCATCTCCACCTAATAGGACTTTGTCTACACCTCCACTTGGTAGACCTTTTCTTTAATCAACGAGAGTTCTTTGACCAATTAGGATGGTGCAACCCAATCCCTATGTGAACTTCACGGGCAGTAGTCCACTTGCTCTAAATGCTCAAAATAAGGTCTCGGTTGCAGCACTAAATAATATTCCCTATTTCATAGGAGAAAACCATACTACTCCTATTGAACACATCAAGGACACCGCCAATGTCTGCTGAAATTAATGAAATCAATGAAATGGATATTGCAGTCAAGTTGTTAGCTTCATCTTTTAAAGGTAAATCTTTGTAATGGTTTAGGAGCCTAACAAAGGGTCTATCCATAATTTGGACCATTTGTGCACAACCTTCTACAATCAATTTAGGGAAAAGGGAGATAATATGTCTTTATTGGAACAATTGACAACAATCAAGAGGATCCTAATGAGCAAATGACAAATTTCAATTTTCTTTTCCAACAAACATGGGAGAGGATTTCGATAACTATTAGACCAACTTCCAAAGGAGAATTCCTCTATTTCTTGAAGGCTATAAATTTAGATATAGCCATGATGATCCAATCAATGGGAGGAACAATTCTACAAGAGCCTATAACATTGCTATTAGAGCTGAAAACTGCTTGATTCAAGCTAGTAAGATAGCACAAAGGCCACCAATGCCTCTCTATCCATACATGGGAGCTTCTACAGCTAGTAAAACACCAGAGTTGAATCCCATTCCACCCCCTAGAAATCAAAGCAACAATGAGGCATCGAATTTTTCAAGCACTTCAAAAGAGTTACAAGAGGTTATGAAATAACTACATAACCTAGCAAATGAGCTAATGACTATCAAGAGAGAGAAAAGATCAAATTTATAGACCATATCATCCTCAAACTCAGTATCAAAGCTAGGCCCCCATACTAGCAAAATAGACCACCAAATCAGATTGCAAATCAAAATCAGAACTAGGGACAACCTCAAGTATCAGGCCATTCCGACCATATGATCCAAACATGGCTTCAACATCGAGAGCCTTGGTTCCAACAAAAAACAACATGGCACAAGAGTACAAATGGTGTTACCCCTACAATCTACCTCACATTCAATCAATATGTTTCAATGGTGCACTGATTCAGGATTTGATGGTATAGACCATTGGTGTGTCCCAAGAACCAAGTCAAGAGGGAAATCAGTAGCAAGAAACTCAACAAGAGGAACCTCCAACAGAAACTATGTTGGTTAATTGGAAAACAAAAGACTTCTGTGGAGTTAACCAACAACCTTTTCAAGGCGTGGCTGCCAACACACGGTCAAATAAGAGGAACATAGAGGAGGGAAAACTATCTAATCCATTTGTTTCTCATCCAACTCCTACACAACAAGGAGTTAGTAGATCAAATGCAACATCAAATGTGTAAAATCAGCCTAACGCATCCGTTGCAGCAACACATGTGCTTGTTCAAGCTCCAGAAAAGGTCATGCCAAGTAAAGGGAAAAAAGGATAATTCATCCCCTTTCAACATCCTCGACCAAATGAAGAAAACACATGTGAACATTTCCATGTGGGAGTCACTTGAAATCCCAGGATAACAAGATTTTTTGCAAGTTGCAATGGCCAATTGGTCTATCTCAAATGGATCAAACCAAGGACAGGAGAAAGTTCTCACTAATGCAGTGTAACAGGGTGGGGTTCAGCTAAGAAAAAATTTGAAGCCTCCACCTTTCTATGTGTCATCGATTATTAGGAACCACTTGGTACATAATTTCATGATCAATTCAGGGGAAAGTAGCTCAGTAATGCCGAAACAAATAGGAGATCAATTGGGACTAAACTATAAGCCAGTGCTGAAAGGAGTGGTACAACTAGATGGAATAGCAGTGGGAATAGTTGGGATCATCAAAGGTTTAACTCTTACACTACATGATTGTCCTAATGTCACAGTCTTGTAGGATGTGTTTGTAATTGACCTTCCACCACTCTTTGTGTTGTGTCTATCAAGGGACTTCACAACAAAAATATGTGGGTATCTATCTCAGTAGATTGGTCACACATGATTTTTAGGATGAGGTATGAGCACATGTGACAATTAGATCAGAACCAATTGAAAACTTTCACATTAAGCCTCATGTGTCAAGTCTTATCAATGAAAATTTCTCATCCTTTGATCAAGAAGAGTGTTCAAATGATCTAGAAATAGGTACCAAGGTCGAGGGTATTCCAGATTTAACTTTGGATGAATGGGAAAAAAGGCATGCATTTGACCCATACAAGGAAATGGAAGAATCTGAAATGGGTGTATATTTTGTACACGAAGAAAATTCACCCATTTTGAAAATTCACAATGAAGTATGACAACTATTTTTCAACGGTTCAAGAAGAAAACTAGGTGGTGGAGGAGGTGCAATGTTGGTTTCACCACAAAACATCAAGTATTATTCAACTTTTCATTTACAGTTTGCATGTTCAAACAACATAGCTAAATACGAGGCTTTGATTCATGGACTTCATTGGGCTAGGAAAAGAGGCATAAAGAACTTGCAAGTATTCGGGGATAGTGATCTAATTGTTAACCAAGTCAGAAGACAACATGCCACAAAGAATGACCTACTCAAAAGCTACAAAATAGGGTATGGGACCTAATTGAATATTTTGAAGCATTTAATATTGATTCCATACCTAGGAAGAAGAATGAAGCTGCAGATAGGCTTGCAGTAGTTGGAGCAACTTTTGATGTGGTTGACAACATCAAAAGAGTCAAAATGTAGCCACATATCCATGTGATTATAAAGCCAACAGTTCAAAATAACACAAGTTGGTAGGTGTTTGAGAATGATCAATAGATCGTCAATTTCTTGCGATAAGAGGTTGAATTCTCAGGTAGGAATCAAGTCAAATTAGAGAAGCAGTACGGGGATCAAGTAGTACAACTATGAAAAAATAAACTTCCCAAGGGTCTAGTAACATTGGAATCCATATTCAACCTAAATGATCAATTTTGTAAAGAGAAAGCTAACATACAGGTCAAGGGAGAGGATTCAGAGCCAATTTTGGTAGGAAAGGCAAAAGACTCCAAATTGGAAAAGTGGCCATTGAGAAAAAGAGATATGAGTTCATACAACTTTTCCAAGAGTTTCCAGATGTATTCGCTTGGAGCTACGAGGACTGTGAGGATTCAATCTGAAACTGGCACAACATACAATAGAACTGGATCACGATGCTAAGCCCATCAAGCAAAAGCAAAGACCATTCAACCCACACGTTGAGCCTCTTATGAAGAAAGATCTAATCAAGATAATAGAGGAAAACATTATATTTCCAATCAAGCATTCAAGATGGGTTGAAAACTCAGTATCGATCAAAAAAAAGAATGGAGAAATCAAGTTTTGCATGGACTTTCGAGACTTGAATAGGCATCTTTCAAAGACCATTACCCACTTCCTTCAATGAAACAAATCTTACAGGTAGTAGCTAGATAAGAAATATTCTCTCTCCTAGATGGATACTCGGGGTATAATCAGATAGTGGTGAAAGAAGATGATCATTTCAAAATGACTTTCACCACTAAGTGGGGCACCTATGCCTACAAGAAAATTTCCATTTGGATTTTCTAATGAAGAGCCACTTTCAAAAGGTGATGGACATGACATTCAAAGGGTTAATCAAGAAAATAGTACTAATATATCTTGATGTTATCACTGTGTTCTCCAAAAACGTATCGATCACCTCTTTCACCTGAGACATGTCTTTCAAAGGTGTAGGAGATTTGGGGTATCATTGAATCCTAAAAAATGCATATTCCTGGCTCACGAAGGACAAGTCCTAGGCCATATTGTGTCAAACGAATGGTTTATGATTGACCTAGAAATATTTGAAGTAATTCGAGCATTTCCCTTGCCAAGCCATAAGAAGGCTCTTTAAAGCTTCTTAGGAAGGATCAATTTTGTCCATAGGTTTGTATCGAACATTGCCGCTCTTATCAAACCAATAACATTGATGTTGAAGAAGAGCATGGAATTTAAGTGGAAAACTAAGGGAAAATAAATTTTTGAGGCTATCAAAGAGGCTATATCCCAAGCTCCAACTCTCATCAATCCAAAATTTTCCAAGGATTTTGTGCTCTATTCCTTTGGTGGTGGGGACACAATTTCTACAATCCTAGTACAAAAAAATGAAGAGGGGTCTGAATAACTAGTTTCCTTCTTTAATCAAAGTTTGGACAACTATGAAGTGAGATACTCCTTCATCGAGAAGCATGTCCTCGCGATAATCAGGAGTCTAAAGAAGTTCAAGAACCTAATCTCAAACAACAAGATCCAACTACTAGTCTCTCATGTGGGAGTCAAGGACTTCCTTCTAAACAAATATCTGAATGAGAAATGTGTAGGATGGATCACTTGTGTCATGGAATATGACATTGAAATTAAGGTTTCTAAGCTTGTCCATGGAAAGGGATTATGCGAACAATTGGCCTCAAGTCAAAAAGTTGAAGCAAGTAATGAAAATGAAGTTGTCTTGGTACTACAAGATGGTCAAGAGTGGGAAAATGATGATGTGCCCACTCCTTGTTGGACTTAGAACATGATACACTTCCTACAAATAGGACTATGCCCCTAAAAATGAGAAAAGAAAATAAGAGATACTTCATATTACAAGCCATCCCATATGTGCTTGTTGATGGTGTTTTGTTCAAGAAAGACATCAATGGTGTTCTATTGAGATGCATTGGAACATGTCAAATTGAGAAGGTGTTACATAATTTTCACGATGAAGAGGTTGGAGGAAATTTTCCCCATGGTAACATCTCTCAAGATAATGAAGGCATGTTATTACTAGCCCACAATGTTCAATGATTGTTATACATGGATCAAAAAATGTAAAAATGTGCATTCATCACAGGTAAAGAAAGACTAGTAGCACTTCCATTGCATCTAATTTTGGTTGACCAACCATTCATGCAATGGGGATTTTATTTCATTGGGGTCATCAATCCAAATTCTAGCCAAGGTCACAAGTGGATTCTCATAGCAACAGACTATTTCACCAAGTGGATTGAGGTGGTAGCACGTAAAAAAAACGAGTCTAGCATACTAGACTTTTATGAAGGAATAGTGACTAGATTCGGTGTACTTGCAACCACTATCATATCAGATAATGCATTGGCATTCCTAGGTTCCAAGATCAAAGAATGGGCTGTTAAGAATGGAATCTACTTGAGACTTCTTCAAACTATTACCCTTAGGGTAATGGACAGGCAGAGTCCACAAACAAGAATTTGTTAAGAATCATCAGAAGGACTCTAGATGAAGAATCAAAGGACATGGTATACCAAGCTCAAATCAGCCTTGTGGGTGGATAGGATCACACCAAAGATGTGAATATGTAATTCCCTTACAAGTTAGTCTATGGGGAAAGAGGTAAAGTTTTGCCTATACTATTAGAGCTACTCGCATTGGAGTTCATGAGGTAATTTGAGTTGTCGAATTTGAACCAATGGAGGCAAGGTATGTAGAACGATAGAATTGGAAGAAATAAGAGAACATGCAGTTCAAATGATGGAGAAAGATCAAGCCTTAGTCAAAAGATGGTTTGATAAGAAAGCAAGAGAAAGGACCTTTCAGGAAGGGGATCTAGTTTTAAAGTGGGATGCACATCGGGAAAAATGGGTAGACATTCCAAGTTTAATGCCATTTGGAGTGGCCCCTCCATGGTCACAGATGTAAAAGTAGCAATGCCTTCCAATTTTCTACATTAGATGGAGAGAGCTTCCGATTCCGGTTAACAGAATCTATCTTAAACACTGACTACTAAAAAGAAATGGTATCACCCTTGTAAATATTAGCCTAAGATTTTAATTCCTCTAAGTGCGTATGCATATTGTCTTGTTGTAGTTTAGGTTTCAATTTCCTAAGTGCTTTGGCACACATTTTATTTCTCCAGGTTGTATCACTATGCGGTTTAGTGTGCCTCTAGTCCATTTCCTAGATAGGTGAAAGCTCCAAGCCAACAAAATTTTCTACTCTCACAAATCTCATCTTTAATATTTTCTTATAAAAATTGAGAGTGCAGAGCAACGGAGTAGGTTTAGGATCAGCAGGTTATAAATAATTGGGTTCAAGTTTCAAGTACAAGATAAGTATTATGATATCATTCATGACTCCATGCCCAATGGATACTTAAAAGCAACTAATCTTTCTACCTAGTAGGTAGGTAACCCCACAAGTCACCAAATTGTTATCCATTTTTCCCCTCAAGAAAAATGGACAAACACGACCTTGCACACTAAGAAGATGGAGGGACCATTCGGCCATGGGATCTCACATTTTGATTTTAAAAATAGGTTGCAGGTGGGCTCAACAATTATAAATATAAGGTCGACAAATGGATGCCCAAGGGAATGTCGAAGGAGATCAGAGCTCAAGCAAAAGAATGCTGGCCCAAGCCCTAAGTTTTTAGACTTCGAGCATTCAAAATTTTGAAAAAAATTGAAAGCCCGAAAGGAAAAAACTCTGAAATTTAGAAGCCCAAAATTTTAGACTTTCAGGTTTTGGAGTTTGGAGAAAGAGAATGACCAATTTGAAAATGGATCAAAATTCCTCAAAATCGAATTCTAAAAGTCCAAAGGGTTCATATTTTAGAGATCAAACTTGGTTTTGGGGTCAACGCAGAGGAAATTTTGAGATTCAGATTTTAGACATCTCAGGGTTTCAAAATTTTAGAATTTCGTGGATTTTAGATTTTGGATTTCAAATTTTGGGATTTCAGTATTTTAGGATTTTGGAATTTTAAGATTTTGGAATTTTGAAATTTCGAGATTTTGAAATTTTGGGATTTCAAGTTTTGGGATTTTGGGGTTTCAGAATTTTGGATCCCCAATATTCAAAAATCATTACAAAAGTTCACAAGTTCTAAATTCCGAATGTTTGAAATTTTTGACTTCAAACTTTCAGGTTTCAAAGTTTTCACATGCCCAAGTAGATGAAAAGTAACCCAACTTTCGAAACCAAAATGTGCAAAATTTTGAAGATCAATATTTTGGAGGTTGCATGCATTTCATGACTACAAAAAGGAAGATCAATTATTCACATTTTTTGCTTAATGACCCCCAACCTCCAGATGGCCATTACTTTTGACTAGGAGCTCGAATTTGCACAAGAAAGGACTTTTTGGAAAGCTCATAGGGTCCTCTACTCAACTACCATAATAATGGTGTGGAATTCCTTTCTTTCCTAATAAGTAAAAGTACAATGAGGTATGGGTTTTGCAATGGCACCCATCATTATTTTAGGTGAATTCAATGCATTCTAGGGTGGTTGAAGCAAGAATTTGAATTCTTCTCTCCCCCTTTCTCTCATTCTTCATATATATTATAAGGAGGGTCATTGTTATAATGTTGGATAATTTTGCGTTACACCCTCCATTCTTCTCTTGTCTGCAAGTGAATTTGTGGAGTAAAAACTCTCATTCAAGCTATAATGTAAGTTTGTACCTCTTGGGCCATTGTAATGCACTGTATCAAATTCATGGAGCAATAACAGAAGTTTGTGGATTAATTTCAACCCTATCTTATGTTCATTGCATTTCTTCCCGATCTCTCATTATAATCTAGGGTTATTTGTGCATGATTATTGTGTTGCATATTTGATTGTCTTTGTTTAATGGTGAATGAATTAGTGATAAGAATTTGATCTATGTTGATGTTCATCCTATTTAATCTTGTTTCACATTCATTTCCATGAAAGGAAAGTTATTCAGCATTCCTTTGGTACATCACCTCTGTTATTTTAGGTTTAATTCCTTGTAAATTTCTTAACCCTGTCTCCTTGGCAAGTTAGAGTATATTTTAGGGTAGACCCTCTACAATTTGGAAGTTCACATCATAATAGAGGAATAGGAACCAACCTTCATCCAGAGAGATTTCCCGATTGTGATGTCCTACACTTTGGGAAAAGATCCATGTTATGCAATCACACTAACAGTTCTAACCATCGAGTTGCAAACATTCAGGGCTGCTGTGATTATGCATCAACAGGTTTATGATTACTTTGTGAGAGTTCAAGTTTCTTATGAGGGTGACTTGTTGATTTTGGAGAGACTACGAAGGTATTAGAATTGATAGTTAGGAACCTTAAATTAACGAGGTAATTAATGATTTCCATAGTGGGTTTTCTTCTTGTGATCCCTAAGAGGTAATATCAGGGTAGTGATGGGATTAGATACAATGAAATTAGAGGTTGTGATGTAAGTGGGTTTGAAGCCTTACCATTCGTGGAGGTCTAAAGAGTTTTTTTGGCATGTGTAGTATTCTATGAAGGTTAAATTTAACTAATGGTATTGATAATGTGAGTAGTAAGATTTTGGGATCCTAGGACATTAGTATGAGCTATGCCATTGGTCAAGGAATGGTTTGTAAAATCTTGTTTAAATATGTCTATGGCTTGATTAGGAGGTGCATTGTGAATGTAAATTTGTAGATCGCCTTGGTCATTGAGGTCTTGTAGAAATTTTCTAAAAGAGTGACATTTGTCTATGTCATATCCCTGAACTTGGTGATATTTACAATAATCATCTTTTTGATACCAAGAAGGCTTAGGACTAGATTCATCAATAGGAAAGATTAGAGGGATTATCATCATACAAGAAGCCATAAGTTTGTCAAAGATGGAACTATAGGAATCCCCTAAAGGTTTGTATTTTTAAAGAGGTTGATATCATTTCGAATCCAAACACATCTTAGATTTATTTTTCACGAAAATTGCATCTGCCGAACTCTTAAATTTTTCAATGTCAGAAAGACTATTATAAGAGTCGGATTTGGACTTTTAAATCATAGTTTAACTTTACCATCTTTTACGGCTTAGAGTTCTAATTTCCTGGACATGGTAAAGGCTTTGTCAAAGGTTTGAAATGATTAGATTTGAGGGTAGATATATGTTTTATGCAAAACCGAGTGAATAACTGAATTAATTCGGTCTAGGGTATAAAAAGGATAACTGATTTATAATTCCTCTCCATCTAGTGATGAACTCAATAATAAAGTCATCCTCAAACTTTTTGATAACATATAAGTTGGTAATGGATATCTTACACGTAATGTTGATAGAGAAAAATTGTAAGATATTTTTTCTAATTGTGCAAATGAATAGAGAGAGTGTTGAAGAATGCTATTTTACTAATCATGAGTAAGACTAACTAATGAAATTGGGAATTTACTTAACACGAGGTCTTGATCATCAACTATGAGATAACAAGCATGACGAAATACCTTGAGATGTTGTTTTAGATCTTCCTTACTATAGAATTTAATAAACTTTAGAAGTTCTAAGTGAGCAAGATATGGTTTGAAAGGTACTAATGGGTTCATTACAAATCTGTTCCTTGGAAAATGTGTTTTAGGTCCTATTATGTTGGCTTATTTATTGGTGATTCTACTCATCAAATCTTATATAAGATCATTCATAAGAGGTTGGATATTTTAGGAGGAAGGGTTATCCTATCTATAGATAAGGGGATTTGATTTTTAATGTTGATGGTGTGGAAAAAGAGGAATAGAAAAATAAGGAAAGATGCCTAGTATGTTTTAAGTTTGTTGAGAAACTAACGGCTTTGAAAAGGAGTGGATATACTGATATGGATGAGGGATAAAATTGTTAATAAGGGACTACAAAGGTTGTGGATTCTATTGAGAATAGATATAACCATATTTCAGGACACCAGATGTAGGGGCTGGTTTTGAGAGTGAACAAGATCTAAAAATAGAACTTGTATTGATAGGTTGTAAGGATGCAGGAACATATACATTTTTGTTCTAAATAAAGGATGTGAAATGTCATGGGACAATAGGATGATATGTGACTAGAATATTTTTCTAATAAGGTATACTAGTGGATCATATTAAAGGAGGAGGAGAGGTAAAAGGGGTGAGATTAATAGTAAGTGATCAAATTGTAGTTGAGCTTTGAGTACCTTAAGGGCTAGTTGAGGATGTAGATGGTAAAATCCATTATTGAATAGATTTGTTTTTAATGAGATAGTATTGTGTTCAAAACTTGTTACAAGTGTAGATGAGGAAGATTTGGATGTATCTATACGGCAAGTGGAAAGATAAGGAGAATTTTTTTGCTAACCGATTGATAAGATGTGACAACAAGATTTGGATGTAACTCATATTTTTTTGCAGACTATAACATGGATGGAAGATGGCTCAAGAAGTGAGGGAACTGCTGAGAGTGACAAGGTTGGAGTTTAGGAGTTATTTGAATACTGGGTCACCAATATTGAAGAATTGCATAATGGATGGATTGGGAATTATTGATGTTTTTGACTAAATTTTTGGAGAGTGTGGGGACTCTTGGGTGGTTTCTATGTTTTATTGTGATGGGTATGACATTCTGCAATGGTCTGAATATGATATTGTTTTCTAGTTAAAACCATGAACTAGTAAATAAGAAATAAAATAAACATGGTTTAATTAAAAACAAAGACCACACAATAAACAAGATATTTTAGATTGTCTTGATTAATTAAAAATATCTGAAAAGAAAAAGATGGCTTGCAAAGAGGTACTAAGAATCATGGCTACTATGACTTGTTTTAGGTGTGTTAAGGATGGATTCCTTGATATATCTGAGGGTACGAGAGGCCCAACTATATTTTTGGTGTTTGTATGAGGCATGATATTGGGGCCTTCCCCACACTTCATGAAAAAACATGATAAAGGTGTCAAGTGCATTTAGCCAATATACTTCCCACCAATTATTTATACTCATTTATAATACTGATTCGGATTCCCCCTTGGTGATGAAATCCAAGTAGGAAACTTGAAAGGAAGAATTTAGGATTAAATTTTTATTATACGTGATTTGGTTGTGTGAGGGGAAATACTGAATTTGAAGTTTAACCACTATTTAAACTAGATGATCAGGAAAGGATGAAAATTCAGGTTCATTTTAAGATCCAAAATGAAAGTTTATATTTTATGAATACAACACACAAGATGCAATGTTGAAAGAGAGTGAAAAGCAGGGAAGAAAGAAGTACCTTTGTTAGCTAGACACTACTTTTTAATTATTTTACGTATTTTAAAAAAATGTTAGAGAACTCTAGGCTATGTAGTTAGATCAGATTCCATGAAATAAACAATAAAATTATATTATATTGTGGAAATGTAGAATTTAATCAAAAAGGGACTTGGGTTGCACCAAGCTTGACATAATGTTTCAGTAGATCTTGAATTCAATTTTATTATATGAATTAAATCACAAAAAAATCATAAAACAATAGGGTTTAACAATACATATGTAGGTGAAAGTGGAAGGATACAAATTTGAATTCCCACATGAAGCTTTAGTTCTAAAGATTTGATGTCCTACACATACATAGATAAATTTGACTAGATAGATATTAGATAAAGGAAACTGCACCAATATGGGGGGAAAAGGGGGTCTTAAGGGGACACTTTTTCTAAAATATAAAAATCTTCAACTTGTACAAGCTATTTTAAATAGTTACACTCAAAGATGGAAGATATTTAAAGAACATGAATTGTAGAATGTAACGACCCAAAAACTCACACACACGAACAACAAGTAAAAGATAGGATAATTTTTTTTTACTTGCTCACATAACACGACACAACATGTCATCACAAAGTTACAACTAACTCGGGAACCACTTGTTACGGGGATGACTACAAGGTCAAAGACGAAACGATCACACCCAAAAGGATAATACTTTTTTTTTTTTTTTTTTGACAAGACAACATGGAAGTCCAATCACGTAACACACTTACGCTTAGAGCCAACCACAATGAGATATTCTTGAGGGTTATTTATTTTAAAAAGACATCTTGCAATTCTTAGCTTACGTTTTCAAGGAGGCTCAAGATATGATTCGTATAATTCAACTTGCCGAGCCAAGTTTATTCCTTTGACACTTTGAGTAATTATCTTTAAATCTTCTCTATTATGACATTTATTTGCTTAATTCGTTTATCAAGAAAAAGGAGTATTTAAATTCCAAAAGGCCATATGCTCACCACTAACGCTACTAAGGTTGTTCTTGCCCACAAGACAATATGGTTTTAAGTTAAACACACTTAAGAGAAAAGATACAAGGTGCCTTGAAAAGGGTTAGAGGGAGAAGGTCGAGATGAAACATCTTTAGGACCTCATTAGTTATTGCCGTATTTAATTGAAGCTAGGGCTCTTAACCGAATTATCAACAAATTTACTTAGGCTTCGCTTAAAAGTATTAACAAGGAGTAAAAAAATTTACTTTCCAAATGGCGGTGAGAAAGATGGTGAGGTCTCCAATTTGTTTTCTACGGCTTATTAAATCTTATCATCTTCAAAAACTAACAGTTCATTTCACCTTAGGGTCATTTTACAAATTTCACCATAAAAGGAAAAATGTTCACTAGAGGAGCTAGGGTTATCATGATATAAAGTTTACTTGAATGATAGTCCCGCCTTTGTTTACTTAAAGAATTTCTTGCTCTCAAGTTGGTGACCTCTACACCAATTTATTTGCAAAACAAATTTTAGTTTAACTTCTATAAGTATTAAACAACCCATTTTATTTTACTTATAACACACTATTACTAAGTATTAGAAGATTTAGCTCAACATTTAATCGCAGGGATAAAGTTTAACAATACTCATTTACGAAAAACGAAAATAAGGTTACTCAACAAGCGGTAAACAAATTTTCTTATAATTTCAAAGATAGTCAAACAATTCAAGGTTCCAGAGTTAAGACGACATAATCCACGATACAATCTACTAAGACATTGATCCTCTTCTAAATTTTCCACTAGATGTTATCAATAGTTGAACAATATAAAGAGGATTCATACAAAATAACTTCTCACTGAGGTTGATGTAAAAATCTACAAGTCTATTCCTCATCTACTCGCAAAATCCATCTGCAACAATTTTTTCCACAAGAGTCAGTTTGCGAGAACTGAGCAAGATAAGGCTACACAAAACCACCATAACTATTATCTAACAATACCACGAAAAGGAAGCACTTTATTACAAGAATTGGTTCAAACCTCTAAACACTATCAACACATCAAGTTGTAATAAAGTCTCCATCATGCCAATCAAGAAGGAGAAGATCTTGTACTTCAGTTAGGAGTAAAAGCAACGAAAGTATAGCAATCATATGAGAATGGCCCTTGGCCCTATAAGGAGAAAACAAACAATCTAGCAAAAAAACAGAATTCTCATCAAATAAGTAATTAAACAATAATTACAAGATTGAGATTTGATATATAGACCAACCATCTAGAAATTTTATTAAAGGTACCAACGCATAGGCTAAAATAATATATTTCTAAAAGAACAAAAGTTAATCGGCCCAAGAAAGGGGAAGCACGGTTCCAAAATTTAACACAAAAAGTCATGTATAATTGATTTTCAAACCGGAAATCAAATAGAGTATACACACAACATAAGTTTCGAAGTGACGGAAAAGTATACTAGTTTTGATCATAACTACAAGGATTTTCCAATCATTTAAGAAGGGTCAAAGTCTTACAGGATAGTAGCAAACACGCGAGAGAAGAAGGTAGTTCCGTCAAACAAGAGTATACAATAATGTCATCAACAATTTTATAACACTAAAGATTTGCAAACTTCCACAATAATTCTAATGTTTGGTTAATTTAAAATAAATTATCCATTTCCCAAAACAACCAAATTTTAAGGCAACCCTTGATAACACACAATCAACCGTCACACAAAGATACAAACATAACTTCTAAGTGACATTATCAAAACAAAACCTTCCGCTATGAATCCATAAGACTATCAAATGAAAGTTGAGTTTTTCCCAAGATTAATCACATTTAAGGAAATTTCCATCACAAACTATTATGGTAATTACATGCATTAAAACCGACCAACATTAATTAATAGCGTTAACATTACAAGGAGAAAATAATGCAAGTTAGGAAAAATAGAAGAGCGACATCAACAATAATTCGAGAGGGGAATTAGACCAAACTATTCTAGTGTCAACGAGGTCTTGGATTCACACAATGAAACCTCTAGCTTAATTGGCCCGAAAGGCTAGTTATGGTTCAAGTTGATAGGGATGGTCAAGGTACTTCTTGAGGATGGCCTTAAAAGCCAAGAAACAAGATGAAAGATAATATAAGAGTCTAAACATGTGATCTAGAAAACACATTGCACACAAACCTTTTCATTCTAAAAGTTTAATACCGAAACTCAAGCTGGCTAGCCCCAAGCATTGATCACACAATCCTACAACCTTTCTTTCTCAATGCCAAAAGGTTATCAAAGGGACTTGCGAAGGAGCTAACAAAAAAATGTCAAAAGAGAACTTGGGTGCTAGGGAGGAATTTCATAGTTATCATAACTTACTTCCATGATATCGAAAATACTAGTTTGATCAACATAATAACTTGCAACTCAATCGCAGAGAAGAATTAATACATAAACAAACAGACGAAGGTCTATCACTCGAGCAAGAGAAACATAACATTCAGGGGAAAGGGCACACGCATCCTTTCGACCAACATACTGTCAACGATAAAAGCTAAAACAAGAAGAAACAAGCAGAAAGGGAAATCTCCCATCATGACATCCAACTGAAAAATCAATGCAAGGAAAAAGTGGTTCGATTTCACAATAATTTTAAATAAAATAATAGTAGAAAAGTGTAGAAATATCTTGCCTTTTCTCCAGATTCAGAAGGTTTCATGGACACCGCCCGACTAAGCAATAAAGAACCCAAGCCTAATTCCATTTTCTTGAATCTCGTTGGGTGCCAAAACATCGACCATCTCCATATGCATCGATTGTTTCGATTTAGACCTCCTAACCTTGGTACTCTCATATTAGGAGAAGCCCTAGTCTGAAACGAAGCAAAGAAGATGGCTTTATAACCAAAAAAAAATCTCTTGGTACAGACTCCATATCCATAAAATAGTCCCTAGACTTAGCATCCTCAATCAAGGCTGACCAGTCACTAGATTGCTTCAATGCAGCTGCTTTGCCCTTAACCCAAAGTTCTCTGCGAGCTCGTGCTAGTGCCACATTCATGTGGTGAATATCAGCTACAAACCCAACCCCATGATTTGAAGCTCGGACACAAGACATAATGATTACATCACGCTCCTGGCTCTGAAAGGCCTCTACCATAATGATAAATAAACCTTTTCCTTCATCAGATTTGAGGACAACATCAAACTCTCGGTGCAAACATTTCAGTTGTAGCTTGTAAGGTGTGATAATTCCAACAGAAACCTTTATGCCTGCCAACTTAGTGACTCATTGAAGAAGCTCACATAATCGTAAAGAAAATTGTGCTTCATGAATATACTTAAATGAAACAGATCCGCCTCTATGAGATCCTCTTCCATGGGTTACATCGTAAAACAAACATAAAGGTTTCAATAGATAATCTTTGCCATAAAATTCAATCGAGTCTCCAGTAACACTCTTCTTGTCACTTAATCGATTTTGATAAAAAAGAATACCTTGAAGGAGAATCTGGAATTTGAGGATGCGGTCGATGATTTGAATGATATAAACATAGTTGGATAGCCTCGCTTGTTGGAAGCGCTAAAAAGAAGGGCTTCTACTACACTCGTAATACACTGCCGCCTAGTTACTCCGTGTTGCAGTCATTGCTGTGGATTATGACAAGAGCACACCTTGCAAAGACCCAAGGAAAATGAAGGTAACATGCCCGCTTCACTAGCTAGAAGCTTCATCAAAACCACCATATCAAACCCAACAGCGCGGACGAGGTCAACCCACCAACAAAGAAAAGCCGAGAGCACACCCAGACACTCCACAATCATCCAAGAATGGCTTGAGCAAGAAACAGGGAACAAACCTAGGGCAGACTTGAAAGAAAGCCTCCATTACAATGAAGTGACCAGTCTCCAGAGAAGCCCACACGGCCGGGGAAGAAGGAAGGCATCTAGGAGAAACCATGAGAAAACACCTTGACAGACAAGATTTCGATGGCTTCTCAACCGCTCCACACATGCAGACTATCCAACGGAGATCTCACGCATCCGAGAGGATAAGCGGCGATCAAACAAGAAGCAAGGAAGATTTGCAAATCAAAAAAATCGGTGAATGCGGCCACCGCAAGAAGGAGTCCATCACGTCGACTTTAATAACTCCACCCTCCATTCCAAGAAGGAGATAAAGTGACCGTGACATGATTTACAAGTCTATGATGGGTAACGTGGCCTAAAAGGCTTTAATAATTGAACACAAAATTTTATAATTTATTTACACAAATAAAACAAATATAACCGACATGAATTTATTACAATAGTTTTCTCCATAAAATTCTCATAAGCTAAGAGGTATAAGAAATTTTGTATGATTTACTATTCAACCTGAGAAGATTAAATCGCATGCAGATGAGCAAGCAAGAGGAAGAAAGAGTCGAATTATCCATTACTCCCAATGATTAAAACAACTTGCGAACAGGCTTAAGCAACCAAGCGAAGAAAACTAGAGGTTGACATTCCAAAGTGAACACGAAGCAGGGAACGACCATGGCACCAAGACGGGTAACCACTTCTTCAGCGCAGGACAGGGTAAAAGTCACCTAACGATAGAAAAGGGAGTTCAATTCAACATTCAATGACACGCAAAAGGACAAGGACGTAACAGTGAAAGTCGATGCCGAACAGGGCATTACATTCTCCTCCCCTTAAGAAAAGCATCATCCTCGATGCGACATAACACAATGGAAAAGAAATGGTTTGCAACCAAGAACAGGTACAGGAGAAAGTACACCCTATGGTTTAAAATTTTAGTTGATTAAAGCACGGTCACAAGGTAGCCTTAGGAACATTTGGTAGAAATTTTAACTTTCAAGGTTCTGTGAAGATTGGCAGTTCTTTCTTATTTATTATTTTCATTAGTCTCTTTCCGTTAACATTATTCTTAGTTTAATTTCTTTTAAAATTTCATCATTGAAGAGTTTTGGTTTATTCCTTATGGTGGGTGCCCAACATGAACTGCTAACACAACACCCTATCAGGTTCACAAGACCCTACAGATTCATAAGCACACAAGTATATACTTCATGATTGTATTACACCACAAAAAGGTTACTCAAATACGGAATGGAATAGGCACAGTCCACATAACATAGTACTCGACACACATCAATGACTGACATACCAAAATACTCAACCAAAAGAGTACTACAATCCACCAGACATTTCCTCAATTTGCATCGATGAAACAAATTCACATAACACCAAACAAATGCTACAGGTACATAGTGTCCACAAGGGGATCAATGACATGTCCACAACATCACAACACATATCCATCTGACATGAGTAACACATACATCAAAAGACCACTACCAAACATCACAATAACTCAACATATATCCTGAAACATCAACCATACAGACAAATATCATAAACCTCCCTCAAACTCTTATGCCTCCCTCAAGTCTCTTATTCCTCCCTCAAACTCTTATGCCTCCCTCAAGTCTCTTATGCCTCCCTCAAACTCTTATGCCTCCCTCAAGGAGGCTGGTTGACCCTATGGTCCAAGACACATAGAGTTCGAACACTCCTAACCCAAGTGACATAATAACGCGTGGTTCAACAACCCGCTAGTTATCTGTACTCCTTGGGGCATACCCCTATACAACAAAGCGGGTCCATAGGTCCAACCATTCCATGGTGCATCCCATGACCCTATTCCACACATCATGACAATAGAACCAGCACAACAATCCAATCTAAGTGCCAAGTGGCAAAGTACAAGCCTTGGGCAAGGTGGTAAAAATTCCAATTTTAAAAGAAGACCCAAAATCAAGCAAAATAAATGGCCAAATAGCCATAGTTAGTATCAAAATCCCCTTGTTAGTGCCACAAACCAAGGAAATGCCCAAAATTGTAAAGCATGGCAATCAAGAAAAGCTACTGGTCCTTACAAAATAAAGTAAAAAGCTCAATTTACGAATAAAATCAACTTATAATAATGTCACATTATGATAATTGTGTGGCCTTATCTAGCCACCAAAGGGGTACTCAACGAGTTGCTAGCACTCAGAACATCGAGCCTCTGCTCGCAAAATACATATCAATAATACAACTATCATCACCTCTATCTGAATCATCCCGCCACCACTTCGACAAGGCTAAACATAGTCATAGTTGCACTTAGGTTGCGTACATACAACCACATAGGGAGAGAGGAAAGAATCACATGTTATCTACAAAACCGAGTTTTGGCTCGAGTTATTGACCCATGGTACACCACTCCTCACTCTCAACATACACTTCTAACGATTTCCCTTAGGGTCAGTTAGCGTAAGGTTCACAACATAATATACAACAACATCACTAACATAATGGTGGCACACACATAACTACCATAACGTCTTACATATGGTACATATACAGGGTAGATCACAATCATACATTCACTGAGTGTAACACATCACTTTACCACATTCTGCACCCAAAGTGCAATCACCATACGATAGGGTTCATACACTCACCGTATGACCCCAAATCACAACATGAAGCATTACATATTTACACAATTCATACATATGATGAACATAGTACATCACAACATAACATCCATTGCTACATAACAAGGTGGTATACACATTTCTTCAAAAGATGGTAAAAACATCATGATATAACTCATTTCTTTTAAAATCAATCTAGTCATACAACACATTGATACACCTACATATCACAATATGCCACAATGCTCCAACACTATGTCATCCACATTATAATTCTTTTCACATGCCACAAATAGTAATTCACAATATCCCAATTACGACATGGATCACATCACGCTTAAAGCACATTACTCTTCCAATATCTACCACCATCATGCAACATCATCATCATCATGCAGTATCATCATGTAACACCATCACCATCATGTAACATCACCATACAACACCAATCCGGCCCATAGGTTCGAGAGCATGAACCTACGCTCTGATACCAAGTGTAACGACCCAAAAACTCACACACAAACAACACAGTAAAAGATAGGATAAATTTTTTTTTTTTTGACTTGCTTCCACACATAACACGACACAACATGTCGTCACAAAGTTACAACCAACTCTGGGAACCACTTGTTACGGGGATGACTACAAGGTCAGCACGGAAACGTTCACACCCAAAAGGATAATACATTTTTTTTTTTTGACAAGACAACATAGAAGTCCAATCACAGAACACACTTACAGTTAGGGCCAACCACAATGAGATATTCTTGAGGGTTATTTATTTTAAAAGGACATCTTGCAATTCTTAGCTTACGTTTTCAAGGAGGCTCAAGATATGATTCGTATAATTCAACTTGCCAAGCCAAGTTTATTCCTTTGACACTGAGTAATTATCTTTAAATCTTCTCTATTATGACATTTATTTGCTTAATTCGTTTATCAAGAAAAAGGAGTATTTAAATTCCACAAGGCCATCTGCTCACCACTAATGCTACTAAGATTCGTTCTTTCCCACAAGACAACATGGTTTTAAGTTCAACACACTTAAGAGAAGAGATACAAGGTGCCTTGAAAAAGGGTTAGAGGGAGAAGGTCGAGATGAAACATCTTTAGGACCTCATTAGTTATTGCCAGTATTTAATTGAAGCTAGGGCTCTTAACCAGAATTATCAACAACTTTACTTAGGCTTCGCTAAAAGTATTAACAAGGAGTAAAAAAATTTACTTTCCAAATGGCGGTGAGAAAGATGGTGAGGTCTCCAATTTGTTTTCTCTGGCTTATTAAATCTTATCATCTTCAAACAACTAACAGTTCATTTCACCTTAGGGTCATTTTACAAATTTCACCATAAAAGGAAAAATGTTCACTAGAGGAGCTAGGGTTATCATGATATAAAGTTTACTTGCAATGATAGTCCCGCCCTTGTTTACTTAAAAATTTCTTGTTCTCAAGTTGGTGACCTCTACACTAATTTATTTGCAAAACAAATTTTAGTTTAACTTCTATAAGTATTAAACAACACATTTTATTTTACTTATAACACACTATTACTAAGTCTTAGAAGATTTAGCTCAACATTTAATCGCAGGGATAAAGTTTAACAATACTCATTTACGAAAAATGAAAATAAGGTTACTCAACAAGCGGTAAACAAATTTTCTTATAATTTCAAAGATAGTCAAACAATTCAAGGTTCCAGAGTTAAGACGACATAATCCACGATACAATCTACTAAGACATTGATCCTCTTCTAAATTTTCCACTAGATGTTATGAATAGTTGAACAATATAAAGAGGATTCATACAAAATAACTTCTCACTGAGGTTGATGTAAAAATCTACAAGTCTATTCCTCATCTACATGCAAAATCCATCTGCAACAAATTTTTCCAAAAGAATCAGTTCACGAGAACTGAGCAAGATAAGGCTACACAAAACCACCATAACTATTATCTAACAATACCACGAAAAGGAAGCACTTTATTACAAGATTTGGTCCAAACCTCTAAACACTATCCACACATCAAGTTGTAATAAAGTCTCCATCATGCCAATCAAAAGGAGAATAACTTGTACTTCAGAGTTAGGAGTAAAAGCAACGAAAGTATAAGTATAGCAATTGTATGAGAATGGCCTAGGCCCTATAAGGAGAAAACAAACAATCTAGCAAAAAAACAGAATTCCCATCAAATAAGTAATTAAACAATAATTACAAGATTGAGATTTGATATATAGACCAACCATCTAGAAATTTTATTAAAGGTACCAACGCATAGGCTAAAATAATATATTTCTAAAAGAACAAAAGTTAATCGGCCCAAGAAAGGGAACCACGGGTTCCAAAATTTAACACAAAAAGTCATGTATAATTGATTTTCAAACCGGAAATCAAATAGAGTATACACACAACATAAGTTTCAAGTGAAGGAAAAGTATACTAGTTTTGATCATTAACTACAAGGATTTTCCAATCATTTAAGAAGGGTCAAAGTCTTACGGGCTATAGCAGCAGAAACACGCGAGAGAAGAAGGTAGTTCCGTCGAACAAGTGTATACAATAATGTCATCATCAATTTTATAACACTAAAGATTTGCAAACTTCCACAATAATTCTAATGTTTGGTTAATTTAAAATAAATTATCCATTTCCCAAAACAACCAAATTTTAAGGCAACCCTTGATAACACAAATCAACCGTCACACAAAGATACAAACATAACTTCTAAGTGACATTATCAAAACAAAACCTTCCGCTATGAATCCATAAGACTATCATATGAAAGCTGAGTTTTTCCTAAAGATTAGTCACATTTAAGGAAATTTCCATCACAAACTATTACGGTAATTACATGCATAACAACCGACCATTATTAATTACTAGCGTTAACATTATAAGGGAGAAAATAATGCAAGTTAGGAAAAATAGAAGAGCGCCATCAACAATAATTCAGAGAGGGGAATTAGACCAAACTATTCTAGTGTCAATGAGGTAATTGGATTCGCACAATGAAACCTCTAGTTTAGTTGGTCCGAAAGGCTAGTTATGGTTCAAGTTGATAGGGATGGTAAAGGTACTTCTTGAGGATGGCCTTAAAAGCCTAGAAACAAGATGAAAGATAATATAAGAGTCTAAAACGTGATCTGGAAAACACATTGCACACAAACCTTTTCATTCTAAAAGTTTAATACCGAAACTCAAGTCGTGCTAGCCCCAAGCATTGATCACACAATCCTACAACCTTTCTTTCTCGATGCCAAAAGGTTATCAAAGGGACTTACGAAGGAGCTAAAAAAATGTTAAAAGACAACTTTGGTGCTAGGGAGGAACTTCATAGTTATCATAACTTACTTCCATGATATCGAAAATATTAGTTTGATCAACATAATAACTTACAACTCAATCGTAGAGAAAAATTAATACATAAACAAGCAGAGGCGAAGGTCTATCACTCGAGCAAGAGAAACATAACATTCGGGGAAAGGGCACACACATCCTTTCGACCAACATGTCATCAACGATAAAAGCTAAAAAAGAAGAAACAAGCAAAAAGGGAAATCTCCCATCATGACATCCAACTGAAAAATCAATGCAAGGAAAAAGTGGTTCGATTTCACAATAATTTTAAATAAAATAATAGTAGAAAAGTGTAGAAATATCTTACCTTTTCTCCAGATTCAGAAGGTTTCATGGACACCGCCCGGACCAGCAACAACAACCCAAGCCTAATTCCATTTTCTTCAAGCTCGTTGGGCGCCCAAACATCGACCATCTCCATATGCATCTAATTGTTTCTGATTTGGACCTCCTAACCTTGGTGCTCTCATATTACGAGTAGCCCTAATGCAGAGATGAAGCAAAGAAGATGGCTTTATAACCAAAAAAGAAATCTTGTACAGAGACTCCATATCCATAAAATAGTCCCTAGACTTAGCATCCTCAATTAAGGTGACCACTCACTAGATTGCTTCAATGCATGCGCTTTTAACTTAACCCAAAGTGCTCTGCGAGCTCGAGCTAGTGCCACATTCATGCTACAAAGCCAACCCCATGATTTGAAGGTCAGACACAAGACATAATGATTACATCATGCTCCTGGCTCTGAAAGGCATCTACCGTAATGATAAATAAACCTTTTCCTTCATCAGATTTGAGGACAACATCAAACTCTCGGTGCAAACATTTCAGCTGTAGCTTGTAAGGTGTGATAATTCCAACAGAAACCTTTATGCCTGCCAACTTAGTGACTCGTTGAAGAAGCTCATATAATAGCAAAGCAAATTGTGCTTCATGAATATACTGAAATGAAACAGATCCGCCTCTATGAGATCCTCTTCCATGGGTTACATCGTAAAACAAACGTAAAGGTTTCAATAGAGAATCTTTGCCATAAAATTTGTCAGGTCTCCTGGTAACACTCTTACTGTCACTTAATCGATTTTGATAAAAAAATACCTTGAAGGAGAATCCCGAATTTGAGGATGCAGTCGATACTGAACAGATAACAACATAGTTGGACAGCCTGCCTATTGGAAGCACTAAAAAGAAGGGCTTCTACTACACTGCGTAATACACTGCTTTGCCTAGTTACTCCTTGTTGCGAACATTTGTTCTTGGATTCCAACAAGAGCACACCTCGCAGCACCCAAGGAAAGTGGAGGTAACACGCCTGCTTCACTAGCTTGAAGCTTCATCAAAAACTGCCATATCAAACCCAACAGGCGCGGGCAGGAGGTCAACCCACGAACAACAAAAGCCAGGAGCACACCCAGACTCCACAATCATCCAAGAATGGCTTGAGCAAGCAACAGGGAACAAACCCAGGGCAGACTTGAAAGAAAGCCTCCATTAAAATGAAGCGACCAGTCTCCAGAGAAGCCCACGCGGCCAGGGAAGAAGGAAGGCATCCAGGAGAAACCATGAGAAAACACCTTGACAGACAAGATTTCGATGGCTTCTCAACCACTCCACACGCAGACTATCCAAGGGAGATCTCACGTGGTCTGAGAGGATAAGCAGGCAGTCAAACAAGAAGCAAGGAAGATTTGCAAATCAGAAAAATCAGTGAGTGCGGCCACCAGCAAGGAGTCCATCACGTCAGACTTTAATAACTCCACCCTCCACGCCAAGAAGGAGATAAAGCTGACCATGACAGATTTACAAGTCTATGATGGGTAACGTGGCCTAAAAGGCTTTAATAATTGAACACAAAATTTTATAATTTATTTACACAAATAAAACAAATATAACTGACACGAATTTATTTATTATTACAATAGTTTTCTCCATATAATTCTCATAAGCTAAGAGGTATAAGAAATTTTGTATGATTTACTATTCAACCTGAGAAGATTAAATTGCATGCAGACGAGCAAGCAAGAGGAAGAAAGAGTCGAATTATCCATTACTCCCAATGATTAAAACAACTTGCGAACAGGCTTAAGCAACCAAGCGAAGAAAACTAGAGGTTGACATTCCAAAGTGAACACGAAGCAGGGAACGACCATGGCACCAAGACGGGTAACCACTTCTTCAGCGCAGGACAGGGTAAAAGTCACCTAACGATAGAAAAGGGAGTTCAATTCAGCATTCAATGACACGCAAAAGGACAAGGACGTAATAATAAAGTCAACCGAACAGGGCATTACATAGAATTTTAAGTCTACTTTATAAGATACTAATTTTTTTGAAAATAGTTAAGTTTTAGTGAGTTAACGAACTAAAATACCAACATGTGCTCATATTTTTGTTAAAAACATAGTAGATAGTCGGTCAAGCCCCCACCATTTATTGAGCACTATTTAGTATTTTTAAAAACCCTTTGGTAGAAAGATAGATAGGATCATCTAGTTTGTGATAGAATTTTTTTAATGTTTTTTTAGCAGTGTATATTTTTATTATTTTTAGTATAGAAATTTTAAAATTTCAAAAATAACAAAGCTTTGACCATGCCCCCTAACTACTTCAAAAATTATGTTTTTTTATATGTATAGAATTAGTCCTAGTTTGTGCCTAAATTTTTTATTCAATTTTGACGAGTCGAAAAAAAGATACACGATGAAAGATAGATGTGTATAAAATCCTAAAAATAGCTACAAAAAGGAATAGTTAGAAAATAATTAGTATGGAAACCTTATATTAGTTAGAAAATTTGAAAAATTATATTTTTTTAAAGAAGAAATTTTCTTGACGTCATAGTCATATTTTTATTAAATGTATCGATCGTTTTAGTTTGATTTATCATGGAGGAATAGCTATTTTACCTATATTCTACAAAAATACACTATTTATTGTGTTTTTATATGTCCATGCCTCAAGTTGGGGATCCAAACGGGATCCAAGCCTAGAGACATTCCTTGGAAAAAGGAAAAACACAAAACATGTACGCGTTATAATGCGGACACATTATAATTTGTACGCGTTCCTCTGAGTATAGTTATTATATGTGTTTTTGACATGCTTCTATTTACAAAAATAAATGTTTAAGTATAATTTTTTCATTTATTATTATTTATTTTAGTAAATATAAGAAATTAGGGTCACTCTGCTCCTTATAGAACTAGTCTCACAACTCCATGAGTCACAGTTTAGGAGATAGTTATTTATAATTTAATCTGGTCAGTACATTGGTAATTTTTAGGATTTCAGCATTCATCCTAAATCTTTTGGCATAACAATTGATATCTATTTTGGCAATGAATATTGTCATTGTTTAGGTTTTGGGGTCTTTTAGATTGTTTACTGAAATTTGAAGGAGTGTTATATGTGTTAAAATTAGATTTTACAAAGCTCAAAAATATCAAATGAAACAACTACTCAAATATATGCACTCTTGAAATACCTTATAATACATAACAAATCAAAACACATGTGTTGGACATAGTGTCATTGGTGTTGTCATTGATGTCAAGTTGCATCGATGGAAAAGGGTGTCTAGGTGGCGTAGGAGTCAGCATGAGGTGTCGATCATCAAGATACATGAAGTTTGATTGATAGTGCCCTTTTTGGTGTCATGAAGTGTTGCATTGGTGAAGTGTTGGTTGGAACAAAAATGGGAAGCTTCACTATTTTTAAATTCTTCATGACACCTTCAAGCCTTGGAGAAAATGGATGTCTCCAATATGTAGAGGATATACGTATCTTTCCAATGCCTATTTGTTTCCTTTTAACTCCTTACAGAGCTCATGGAATCTTTCAGATAAGTTAGGTTTCACCATTAGAGTGTTTTTTCCCTATAGTTAGAAAACCTGATGTTAAGTAGATAGTACTTGAATGATAAAACCTTTCCTAAATCTTCATAAATTACCTTTAACACTTCCAAGATTCCCTAACATCACCTCTGGATGCTTAATATCTTTCCTAAACTCTCATGGAGGGTGTTTTAATAGCTTGAGAATGGAAAAAATAACTAACATAGAAATTCAATATTTTGAAGCATGAAAACTAAGACCTTAATTGAAAATAACAATTCTCAGTCACTGTGCATGCTTCCTCTGGTGATGTAAGAACATCTTGTTAATAATAAATTTCTGCTTTCTTAGTTGACTTGGGGTATCTCGTCTCCAATTGAGATGATCATAGATTGTACTAGCCCATTTCAACTACACATGAAAGAATACGGAGTTTCCCTCCAAATTTATAATTTGAATATTTCAAATAGCTCTAGGTATGTTGTAGGCTTAGGTGTTAAGTGACATAGTCCTCTCAGACTGAGATATAAGATTTAGCAGTTATATACTATTTTGTAAAGAATTTTCATGTGTAAATATCTTGTTTTGGATTGTCTTCTTATCTATAATGGTGTTCAAGGCTTCATGGAACCCTCACAGTGTCAAGGGAATGGAAAATAGATAGAAAGACTTACTCAAACTAGATTATACCCTGTTTTAGAAGTTTAGTAGTATGTAACATGAACATAATGATTCAATTGAATCCTTGAGTTTATTTAAGGGCATCGATCATAAGGAAACAACGTTACAAAATTACAAAAAGGTAATAATCCATCTAAAGGAGGATTTCTTAAATTAAATTTTCGTTCACAATCCTAACTATGTGTGCCTAGTCTTAAGGGCCTAGAGTAGAACATTCATTGTAATAGTTAATACTTATTCTTAGTAGAGTCCTTAATAAGTTTGGAGGAAGGTAATAAGAATACCAAGAGTTTCAAATCATTAGTACAGGTTGCAATAAGAATAAAATCAAAGGAATGTGCAAATAATGTATAACATTGTTAACGTCGAGTTTGAGGGATAGGAAAGATGCACTTTTAGAAAAATAGTCTTTATTCCATTTGTTTGAAGTTGGTGGAGCCTCTGAAAAGTTGGAGGAATGCCTAAGGGCATTAAGGACTCATAAAATTAGGTCATAAGGACAAAGTATTGAGTGGTTAGTAGGTAAAGGAAGTAATGTACAATCATGTTTATTTCTTGTGACTATTAAGACCAACCTTGAGAAATAGATGTCTTATGAAAGAAACTCATAAGGAAGTTGTATCTATCATTAAGGGAGTGGTGTTAGAATGTTTTGAATCCTCAAGGAATAGGGAAAATCCTTATACAAATTTAATCAAGTAGACCTATTTATTTTCCTGCATAGTTCCACAAAGAAGCCTAGAGAAAGTAAGGGTTTGTATGAAAAGAAGTAAAAGAGGAAGAGTTGAGTGATTTGCATTATTGATTAGGAGAGGGGTAAGCATAGTTAGATGAGTGAAAATAATATTGAGAAAAATTCAAGGTGAACTTGAAAAACAAAGTTGAGAATATTGTTTAGAGCTTGACCAAACACGAAGTCTTAAAAAGCCAAAAGATAAATATCAAGAAATATGATAGATAAATGAGTAATGGAGCATTTAGGTGTGCTTGAGAAAGTTGTATGGGTGTGTTGAAAGGTGGAAGTAATGATGAAACAGGTGGTAATCCATTAAACCCTTAATTTTTCTTTCAAACCCTAACTAGACCTACTTAAAACAATGGAAAAGGATAAAGTTTAATTGAGGAAGCTATTTTTTGAGCTAAAGTTATATAAAGTGGATTATAGGGTACTATGTATCATGTAGACAACCTATCACGAGTTCAACATTTACCATGCTTAAAATTAATTCCTAATAATAACATTTAATGTATCGGGAATAGTGGCTAAGGTGTTTGATCAACTCATTTAATTTTGATGAGATACTATTTCCTTTAAAGATCTAAAAAGGCCATTTTTGGCTATTATGTAGCTAATTGAACACCCTTTGAAAGTTTTTAGAGAAAATATAAAGAATATGAGGGTGATTTAAGAGAGAATTGAATATTTCTAAGTAAATTTAGGAAATTTTAGGAAATAAAATCTCATTCAAGAGAAATTTGTTTAAGATTGGGTTTTTAGGTGTAGGGAATAAAAGCTAAAATGGTGAAAGATGAATTCTCTGGATGATTCCAGAGTTATGCAAAGATTTAGGATTAAAAAAATAGGCATTGGAATGATATTAGAATACTATACAAGGTGGAATAATCAATATTGATTCAAGGATTAAATTTTTCTTTAGGTAATGAAAAACACTTCGGATGCCCCTCTAGTTCAAAATGAAATAGGACCTAAATTTTGTGTTGCATGCAAAATTCTATTTTTATAATAGTTTCATTGATCATTAAATGTTGATTTTAGTGTTTTAGTGAAGTATGGAGGTTGATAACATGTAACTCATCATCAAATTTCATTCAAGGATTCATACCCTATTTGGAGGAGGAAACCCATTTACATGAGAAACAACTTGAGAAAAAAGGTGTCCAGGTACCTTAAGCATGCTTCCAACCAAGTGTCATCTTGGTAAAAAAATTAAATTTTGAAGAAGTCATCATGTTCAAAGGTGAAATGTGGAGCTCAAGAAGTAACTTGATGATCATCATATATTAACATTGTCATTGTACCCAAATCACTCCAATGAACAAGCTCACATGAACTAGTCATCATGCCACTGAGGTATCCAAGACCATCATGTGTGAAGTATTAAGGAATCATATATCTCCATGAGAGACATATGAGAAAAGATGTGTATGAGAAGAATGAATTTGATTTCATCAAAGGATGATTTTAGATCCATGAAAGGTGAGGGGAAGATGTTCATATGGAGCACCCTATTTCCAAACATGACCAATCATCTTAGTTCACTTGATGTAATTAACTTGATCACACCTTAAGGAGGAGGCACATTACAATCACCTCATTCTGTTCATAGGACAAAAATACCATTCAGGGAGTAATAATCTACCGAAAAAGTGAGGACCATATTTTAGTAAGAAGTAGACAAACATCATAGAGTTGATTCATGATCACTAAAGTGAATTGTGGACCAAATTTCAAAATTGGCACCAATTCGAGCAGTTGTAGTACCAAAATCCAATCTAGAAGGTCAAAAAACCTCCAAAATTACTATATGTTGTCCCGAAAAAAGACCGACTACAATATATATGCCCTAAAGCTTTAGGTCCTTGCTAAAATATTGAAAATTAGTAAGTACTTCTACCAGATTGGATTTTCAAAAACTATCTTCTAGATTATAACTGATTAGAGCTATGGGACCACTTCCATCAGGTGCAGAGTGACCCTAGCTTCTTATATTTACTAAAATAAATTTAAAGTATAATAAAAAAAAATTGTATAAATAAATAATAAAATAAATCTTATACTTTAACATTTATTTTTGTAACTTTACCCCCCACAAACACATATACAATCCATAATATACATAACATGTACGCATTATAATGCATGTGCATTTTGAATAAACTAAAATGTGTACACATTATAAACCATACTTTTTTAGGGTCGGGAAACATCAAACCAAGAAAAATAGAACACGTTCACATTTTCATGTTGTCAGATTTTTGTCCACTTTTCGACCCCGAGATTGGTGCACTTACCCATAATAATGAGATGATTTGCTTGTAAAATGCCAATCCTAGGAACCAAAGGGCTTGCAGGTGTCAACTTGTTTTTAGTAAATCATGCTGGATAAAATTATAACAATATTGATGATATAAAAAGGTATGGATAACATGATGTAGATGTATACTATTCAGATAGAGGGACTCAATCAACGTGCTTGATGATAGGCTTAGTAGGGTTGAAAACATATTCCAGTAGAGGTTGGCATTGTCACTTTCATCAAGTAGAAATTTCAATTTCTCAGTGATGTCATTTATATTAGGTGTTAATATAATGATGCAAAGACTCTTCTCGTCGTCAATGTCATATTATTCCTAAACAAATTGTTTTCATACAATCAACAGGTCAAAGATAGTAACTAGTTCATAAGATACTGGAATGGTCATCTAAGAGAAACACAGGTTTACAAACAACAATTAATTAGACGTGATTACTTATTTTAAAAATAAATAAGAAAATATATGTGAAGGATGTAAAATAGAAAACTTACAATATTGATCAATGTCGATTCAGTATATAGGTGTCAATCTAGACGATCAATGCTGATCACAGTTAAAAATGGGTTGATCAAATAGAATTTGGAAAGTTTAGATTTATCTCTAGAAAAATAAATATTCTTTTGAGAACTATGGCTAATGGTTGATGATATTACACTTGTGAATACAATATAATTATCACAAGAAAAAGACACCTACCTTAATGAAGAATAAACCTAGTTTATTCAGATATGTAGATAGATTGCTTTAAAGGGAGATTGGTACAATAAGAGGTCTCAGTCACTTCTCGTATGATCAAAACTAAATCATTTAAATCTTAGAACTGTCACGAATGGTATTTGAAAATTGATGATTGGGAATGAATTTTTAATCCTTAGCCAATGGCCTGATTTGGTTTATATAGATTTGATACAATTTCAATGGATTACTGTCGATCTGGACCGATCGACTCCTTGCAGGATTTGGTTTCAACTACTTCTTTCTATGGATTTTTTGGTTTCCTAACAGGTTTTGAATTGTTTTAATTTATTGGGAGGACTTTTTATGTTGTTTGATTTATTTTATTTTTATTTCTTTTGAATTTTTTGCGGTTATAGGTAGTTATATGGTAAAATGGTAAAATGTGAATTTAAAATGGGTAAATGACCATGCGTGATTACAAAGGGGTGTTTTAGATTGTGTACACACCTATGGGAATTAGGGTGTCCTAATTATGGTCTCTACACATATTTCATGTAAATATCAAAAATGTATTTATGCAAAATAAACACACTAATAGATGTATTTATTTTTATTTACTATAATCTAATTCCCTTACATAAAAATCTTCATCAAGTAACTCATAAATTTGGGGAAGAATGAAAAAATAGAACCACCCCTATTTTTATTCTAATTGTCCGTCATAGAAACACACTTTGATATCAAATTCAAATATTTTTTCATATTCACATAGATTATTAATAAATCACTAACTCTATATTTCTCTATTCTTGATTAATTCATATGGGAAGAACAAATTACATGCATATAGGCGCATAATTCACCTTATTATAAGGATCTATACAAGAACTAAATTCCTAGTATAGATCCATCAAATCAATAATAGATATTTAGAGTTCAACAAATCAATATTCCTTTATAATAATTTAATATCTCACAAAAAAATTGTATTTGATATTATGATGCGATTTCTTAATATATGTCATAGTATTTCACTCTTACTATACTAACCTATAAAATTATTAATAATCATGAACCAAACAATAATGTAATGTGAGCATTAAACACATATTTTCCCGTCATGACCCCTTATCAGGTCTTTTGCAAGATGGTTTACCAGTTTCATTTAGAAAGGTTATGTTAGGAAAGGATATGAGAGAATTTGGAATTTTTTATTCATCTAAACTTGTAGGATGTATGTTTTTTGTAATGGGAGATTTACCACATGCTTTTTGAAAGAGAGATAAATCTTCATATTAGATGAAGATGATGGTGTTTGTGCTATCGAGAGTAATGGTATTGGCGGATGTTTTTTATGGATGATGAGGGTGGATAAGCACCAGTCAAGGGGCATGATGGAGAAATGCCATGGTTCTTAAGAATAATATTAGAATAGGAAGGATATGTCATGGGAATAAGACATTAGAAGAGGGAATAATATTCTCCTATGAATATATGGTATTGTTAAAATATTTTAAAGGTTAGGGATATGTATGGATACAATGGATAAGTCCATTGTGTCGATTTTTAAAAAATTGATGTAGTTGAAGCCAATCAAATTTGGCAATTTACCCTTTTGACACTACTAGTTTCGAATGCATTCCTTTGCTAAGAAAAATATCACATATGATTCCCACTAACTACATCTTATTTTCTCTCTCTAAACTTACATATTCTCCCACATCGATGTGTCATCACATAAAAATATAAATAAATAAAATCAATACTTAACCTCCACTTATCATCACACAAATTTTATATTGCACTCATTGTCACCTTGTCTGAAATCGTATAGTAGGGTCAATGATAAGATAAATATTGACTTCATATCCCCTATAAGTACATATTCTTATCTCTCTCCCAACTTTCTTATTCCCAAAAACTATTTTTTCTTCAGATTCTAAATATAAATGCATAAAATCGGTATTTAACCTCTACTTATCATGATACAAATTTCATATTGCACTCATTGACACCCTATCCAAAACCATACAAGAGGGTCAAGATGCAATATCGAGACCTAGCTGACTAGTATGGTACTAGACCAACATATCGTCTAAATTTTCTTTTAATTCTATTCTCTTTTGATTCTTTTTATCATCTTTGGTCAATCTTGTCATAATGACTTACCTTAATAAACCAATATAAGAAATTTTATATCACCTCATTTATTGACCTGACAATCACCTAACATTTTTACGAGTTTTCATTGTAAATAAAAATGCATAAGGCAATGAAGTCTTTATAAATCTTTCCAAATTTGATGCACATCCATTAGGGTAGTCTCTTGTAATCTTTTAAAGCACTGAACCATGTCAACGAGTTCAACTTCCTTCATTTCTAACCACCCAAATATCCTAGTTCAGTGTCTTAGACAAAAATCATCTGAAGCATTTTAAAAGTGATTCAAATTACCAACAACATGCTTTCATATAGATATAAAATGTCAAGTGAAGAACTTTGTGTGTTTTGAGGCCTCTTTGGAGTAGTTTCGACATATGTACTGCATGGATTATAATTCAAACCTAACAGTAACATTATTACAGATTCTTCCACATATGGTTAGAGTTTAATTTTAGTTCATCTTATTCATATTGTTTTTGGAGTAGTTCCGACATATGTACTGCATGGATTGTAATTCAAACCTAATAGTAACATTATTACTGATTCTTCCACATATGGTTAGGGTGGTTTATATTCACACATATTTCACTTAGGTAATATTTCAAGGTAATGGAAGGAAATAGAAAGTTACAAAAGCCCACATTAAGTAGGTATAAGAATGTATTGTAGGTCAAGGCCATTTGTGTGATCCTATAAGAGTTGTACAGTTCAAAACTAGTGTGGTTTCTAGTTTAAGTATCAGGAAAAAATATTTTTTAGGTTTTGTACTCCAATATTATCTAGTCTATGTTCCTAGATCTCTCCTATATCACTATATATAGTTGAGTGCATCTCTCATCTTGTGTTTTTCGACTTATAACATATTGTTATCAATAGTTACAAGTATTAATGCATTATTCTAATATTGCATGATTAATGTTGGAAGTTAATTAATTATAATAATATCCTATAGCAAACCTTACATCCTCCTTATTTGTTATGCATACCCATAACACCATAAAATTAATTAAAGTTTTAAATAGTTGTATATAAGGGACATATTACATAGTGTTAATCTATATACACCTTAAAAATATTATACTATAAGTCAACTTCAGTAACATAAAATGGTGTTAAGTATTTTAACACTTAGCTTTCTAAGAAGGATGATTTTTCCTAATCATGCATAGGTTGCATTATTGAATTCCCATATTTAAAGTATGGTAATGGATAAATGAGAAAGAGTAATATAAAGATGAAAAAGAAAATAACATGTAATAATTTATATGCTTGAGTTGTTATCGATGAGACATTATTAATGAGCCCCTCCATTTTTTCCAAAATGTATGCAATAAAGTGAGAACATATATACAAGGGTTTTAAATTACAACTAAATACTCAAGTAAATTAACATATGACACATGACCATCCTTGAAATAAAGTGGCCTTGAATCATTTTGAAGAAATATGGTTTTTTAAAAAGGATTGATTAGTGATGTTTGGATTTGAGGCATACATAATAGAGGTTAGGAAAAGCACACAAACCATGAGTGTACATAATAATGAATAACTCTCTCCTATTTTTTGATGGAAGGTGACACATTAGTTCTTAGATGCATATAAATATGTCGTAACTAGCTAAACAATTTGATAACTTGATGTAGGGGAAGAAGGATGTAAAACAAACAACTAATTAAATTTGGGAAAGGTGGAAATTCATGTATGGAATAAGCTGTATCCCCTCAATTGATTAGCTAGAATTTATTGGTGGCATCAATTTTATTTCAAATTGAAAGCATCCAATTAAATTTGATCTGGTGGAAATTGCATGTAGGTATTCTAGACATCAAGACTAGATATCAATACCTATTATGGGATTCCTATAAATATAAAAGTTCGTAGAGGGTCAAGTTTGTTGTAAAGTGTTATAACTTCCCAAATTGTGAGAGCTACTAGAAAAATTGTAAACTTGAAGAGTTAGTGAAGAGAGGCCTTACCTTAGTAACTTGAAGGAGGTTTTGTATCTATTATTGTAACTCCTAATCACCTATAAAATTTTAGAGATGGTGAAGCATGTATCTTTCTCTCTGACATGGTATGTAATTTGAGAGATAATAAATGTTTTTCTATATTTTTCTATGTCTATAAGAGTGAAGTGAGAGTGATAATTAATTATAAGGTTGTGGCATTCCATCATTGGAAACTAATACATTGATTTCATCAAGTTAGTATAAGAGAAATTGCAAGCCAGATAAATCATGGAAAGGATAGGAGTCACCACGTAGGATTGTAAATTGAATAGTTACAGTAGTAGGATGTGGATAGACAAGTCAAACAAATTCATAGAAGAGTTGTGAGAAGGGGTACGGTCATGAATGATGTGTTCAAAAATGCATATAAATCTTTGAATCATTTCACATAGTTCATACATGATTATATGTCACTATAGAATAAAAATGTCATGGGAACAGATTACCACAAAAATGATGAAGAGGTAGAACATCACGCAAGAGAATAAAGTGATTCTATAAATGTTGAAGTATGGAACCCAAAAGAGAGAGAATCTTGATAGCTATATTAGAAATAGGGTAATGCCTATAAGTAGAGGTATGTTATTTCAAAGGCATCTTGAACTATGAAGATATTATATATTGGGTTACAAATATGGTTGTGTATTTGAATTTATCGGTGGTAAATGAACCATAATGCATAAAAATCATGCAAATGAATTTAAAGGCCCATTCAACATTATAGTGGAAGAAAATATAAAACAAGTGAGGAAGGAGAGGTAAATATACTTGATTATGAGATATGATCATATGGTTACGAATATAAAGTGAAAGCTCCTTCAATGATATTATAAAATTGAGAATACTAAGGATCTCTACAAAAATAACTATTATATTAGGTCACATTGAGGTGGGTTGGTAAAAGCTGTTCTGATACTTGTATAGGTTGAATTTATCCATGGAGGAAGATATAAGCATGGTGTAGATAGAGATGGTCGAAGAATCTTATTACTATGTACGTACGGTTCTTGCTAAAGAATTTTTAAAAGATAAATCATTTTCCTTAGATGTTGTTTCATTCTTTGTAGTAGATCTATCTGCCTCATTGGTAGAATCTACTACCCTATAGCACTACCATTATGGACATCTCTTTGTTGGATCTTTGTACCAACTTAGTTGAAAGGCGATGGTACATGGACTTCCCAAGTTATCTAGTTCCTTGCCCATTTTCTCTAGATGTCTTATAGGTAAACAACACAAGGATATGTTGAAGACAAGAACCTTCCATGCCAAGAAATTCTAGAGGTTTTCATACCGATCTTCTCAAACCATTACCTACTTCATTTTAGGGATACAAGTAATTCAAATTGTTCCTGGATGACTACTCTAGGAATACATGGTTTTTTTCCTTAAGCAAAAGAGTGAGGCCTTTCATCATTTCCAATTCTTCTATTAGCATGTGGTGATGAAGACCATCCAACCTCTTCTTCTACTCTGCTCAAATGAAGGGGGGAATTCACATAAAATAAGTTCTTTACATTCCTGAAACAACAAGGCATTAAATAAAATCTGACTTCTCCCTACACGCGACAACAAAATGGCATTTTTGAGTGATGAAATCACACTATAATGTAGATGGCTCACTATATAGTGTCAACAAAAAATTTGGTGGAATAATACTGGATAGAAGTAATACAGACAACCATTTATCTTCTCAAATAGGGCAGCAATGAAGATTTTATAAGAAAAAACTCTTGAAGAGGTATGGAGTGGTATAAACCCATCGATTTCTCATCTACAAGTATTTGGTTGTACAACATATATTCATTTTCCATCTCAAAAGAGGAAGATGATCGAGCCAAAAACACTCTCCGTGCATCCTATTGGTTTATAACACTACTTCAAAGTATTTCATCTCATGGATCTTAAGATGAAGAAATTATACAAAAGTAGAGACATGGTTTATGACAAGTCATCCTTTGACTCAGTGATGCAATAAAAAGAATCAACACCAACCACCTCTCACCAATTGCTCTCCACCTCAGATGATGAGAAAACAAAGACTTGCCATAGAAATGATTAGCTACAAGGGGAGTTGTATGTTGATATTGGACAATTATAAAATGTTATCATACATCCACTAAGAAGATATTCACATTAGGCAAAAAGTTCTCGTTCCGAAGTGGGTACAAAAATTTCTTTCGAGAACTTATTTAGGAGTCAAAAAAAAAAATAAGGTCAAGTTTGTGCTCATCAGTACAATTGTTGATAACTCTTGAACCTGATAATGTTTGAGAAGCACTAAGTCAACCTCAATGGAAGAAAGCTGTGGATGATGATAATGAATCACTCATGCAGAATCAGACATGGGAACTTGTCGATCTCCCTACTAGAATGAAACCAATAGGATGCAAATGGGTTTTCAAAACTAAATACAAGGCAGACAGATCCATCAACAAGAACAAAGCATGACTTATAGAAAATGTATATGCTCAGAAATAAGGAATTGACTATGAAGAAACCTTTACACCCAATCCAAAGATCAAAACCATTAGAGTTGTATGTACACTGGAAATATAGAATGCATGGAAACTTTAGCAGATAGATGTAAAAATTGTTTTCCTCAATGGTGATCTCAAAGAAGAAGTGTACATAACCCAACCAAAAGGATTTTTTTTATGAAAAACATCCTAGAAAGGTATGTTGTCACATCAAATCATTGTATGGACTGAAACAAGCTTCTTAGGCATAGTACATCAAAATATATGATCACATTTTACAACATAGTTTCCCTTGTAGCCCCTTAGATTCCAACTTGTACATAAATAAGGTGGTAATACAAATTGTCATTATTGTTTTTTTTTTTAATTATCTTTTGATCATTGTAATTTTATAAGATGAGGTTGATATTGTGAGGAAGGACCTTACAAGATCCTTCAACATGATTGACATGGGGCTACTCTATTACTTTCTTGGCTTGAAATATGGTAGAAAAATAATTACATTGTTATCTCCCAAATAAAATATGCCAGGAAACTCTTGGAAAAATATAGAATGTTATATTCTCAACCTCTTTCAACACTAATGGAGAAAGGTTTACAACTCTCTCGATTATTAGGACTCACCTCAAGTGGATGAAACTCTCTACAAACAACTCGTGGGGAGTATCATCTACTTGACCTACACCAGAAAAGAAATATATTTTGTTGTGAGTTATATCTCGAGATTAATGTAGGAGCCAAAGAAGTGTCATTGGAGTGTAACGAAGCATGTTTTAAGATTTGCACGAGGGTAAGTGCACCAAGTTAGGGGGCCAAAAGGGTGTCTTAAGTGGACACATTTTTCCAAATAAAAAAATTCAACTTGTACGAGTTTTTCAAAATAGTTACACTAAAAATTGGAAGATTTTGTAGATATATGAATTATAGCAGTTTGAGTCTAGTTTCTAAGCTACTAAATTTGATTGAAAACGGATAATTTTAAGTGGGTCAAACAACTAAAATACCAATAAATGCTCTTGTTTTTGTTAAAAAACATAAAAGAGTGACTTTTGTGCCCCCCACCATTTTTTAGCACAATTTAACATTTTTGAAAACCATTTGGTAGAAAGATAGCTAGGGGCATCTAGTTTGGGCTCCATTTTTTTAGATTTCTTTAGCAAATATTTTTTTATTTATGATTTTTCTAGTACAGAAATTTTATGTTTTGAAAAATAACGGAGCTCCGACCGTGCCCTCCCCCTAAGTACCTTAAAAAATATCAAAAATTAGATTTTCTTTTTGAATATGTATAGAATTATGCCTAGTTTGGGCTAGTATAATTTTTAAAAATTTTGATCACCCAATAAAAAGATACACCATGAAAGATAGACATATTTACACTTAGAAAAATAGCTAGAAAAAGGCATAGTTAGAAAATAAATAATATGGAAACTTTACATTAGTCGAAAATTTGAAAATTTATATTTTTAGAGAGAGACTCTACTCTACGTCATGGTATAATTTTTTTTAAATGGATCAATTTTTTTATTTTGATTTATCATAAAGGAAGTGACATTTTTACATTTTCTTGTAAAAAAATGTTGTTGGTTGTGTTTGTGTAGTCCATGCCTTGGGCTTGGGGGTCCAAACTGGATCCCAAGCCTTGAGGCATCGCTTGGGAAAAGAGAAAATGTAAAATGTGTATGCGTTACATAATGCGCATGCGTCCTGTGTAGTATAAACATTATGCATGCTTTTGACATGCTTCTATTTACATAAATAAATGTTTAAGTCTAAGAAATAATAAAATATAAATAAATTATTTCTTATACTTTAAATTTATTTATGTAAATATAAGAAATTAGGGTCTTTCTCGCTTACCTTATACTTTAATTAGTCTCATTTGTTAACCCTAAATTTATAAACCCTAAACCCTAAACCTTAAACATTCAGCCCTTACCCATGAGGAGATAAACCCCGAGCCTTAATCCCTAATCCCTAATTTTTCATAAGCCCTAAATATTTAAGCCCTAAACCTACAATCAAACCATGAACCATGAGCCCTAAATGCTAAACCTAAAATAAACCTTGAACCATAAAAACTAAATCCTAAACCCTAAACCCTAAACCCTTAACACCGAATCCTAAACCCTAAACCCTAAGCCTTAAACCCTACCCTTACCCTTATCCCTAATCCCTAAAATCTAAACCCTAAACCCTAACCATATACCCTAAGCCTTAAGCCATAAACCTAAACCCTAAACCCTAAATTCTAAACCCTAAACCCTAAGCCTTGAACCCTAAACCTTAATCCGTAAAAATTAAATCCTAAACCTTAATCCCTAAAAAGCCCTAAAACCTAAACTCTAAACCCCAAACCTTAAACCATAAACCCTAAACCTAAACCATAAACCCTAAACCCTTTTCCCTAAACACTAAATCCTTAACTCTGAAACCCTAAAACCTAAACCCTAAACCCTAAACCTTAAACCCTAAATCCTTAACCTCGATCCATAAAAACTAACCATAAACACTAAACCCTAAACCCTAAACCTAAAACCTAAATCCTAAACCATAACCCTAAACCTTGAACCTTGAACCCTAAACCCTAAACCTTAAACCCTAAACCATGAGCCCTAAAGCCTAAACCATAAACCTCAAACCATATTTCATCAATATTTCCTAGTCTCGTGCCTAGAACCATCATTGAGTCTGCTTATAAAACTACCTTGTTTATGAGAGGTGGGACAAGTAACTAAATGGATATGACATCTACCTTGTGCCTTGTAATGCATATATTACACATCTCTTCCAAACTTGTTTCTCCCCACATATACTTGCGCTCTTGAATGTAAATTTATTCACACTCTAAAACAAATTTCACATTTCTCATATTTCCATGGATGGTATCATACAAGTTAGGATGACCCATTAGAAGCTAGAAAAAATAACCATCACAACAAAAAAAATAATCTTAAAGGAAAGAAAAGAAACATAGAGAATATATCAATGCAAAGGTGTAGGATCATAATTGAATTTCCTGTAGTATCCTCTCCTCCGGAGAAAGATAAAGTTCAAGTGTCCTACTAGAATGGATACTAAATTTGACATAACTTCCTAAAGTGTTCAAAATAAGCATAGAAATAGGGGAATGGCTAAGAACACTAGGGGTTATCAATCACCTAATAAATATTTCTTGTTTAGTTCTAAATGGGAGTTACCTAGCCTACGACTTAGTGACCTTCCATTCATTTATAATTCCTTATATGATAAACCCATGGATGTTTTCAAAATCCCTTGAACAAAATGATAGGGGTAGTCATCAATCCTAGTGAATGGTGTGGTGTGATTTCCAAGCAACTTGAAATTCATATAGATTTAGAGGTCATAACACAAATTTACAAATATCTCTATCATTATAAATGGAAGCCAAGTAACATTGTCTCCCTATACATCCAAGGATTGAGGACTACTGGGGTCTTTGGAAGGATTGGACAGTCAGGAATATGAAATTTCCCTCCTTCAAAATATCAACAGATGAAAAACATCAAATTTTGATGACTCTCTTTGAATGTTTTTCCTACAAATTCAATGAACCCTGAACTCAATGACCTAAACCCTTAACCCTCAACCATGAGATCTAAACCCTAAACTATAAACCATAAACCCTAAAATCAAAATAATAAATCCTAAACCCTAATACTTAATACTAAACCCTAAAACCTAAATCCTAAACCCATAACCCTAAACCCTTGACCCTAGACCCTAAACCCTGAGCCCTAAGCCCTAAATCCTAAATACTAAATGTAGAGCCCCAGATCTAACCCCAAACATTAAACAAGTAATTATAAAGCCTGAACCTTAACCCATAAGCCATGAACCACGAACCCTAAACCCTAATCCCTAAACCATAAACCCTTAACCTTAATCCTTGAACCCTAATCCTTGAGCCCTAAATCCTTAACCTTAAACCCCGAGCCATAAACCCTAAATCTAGAGCCCCGATCTCTAACCCCTAAACCCCTAAACCTTAAATCTCAACCCCTTGAGTGGTAAACCTTAAACCATGCAACCTAACCCATAAACCTTAAACTTTGAGCCCCGACCCTAAACCGTAAACCCTAAACCTTAAGGCTTAAATGTTAAATCCTAAAGGTCCCTAAACGATAAAAATAAATCATAAACCCCAAACCCTAACCCCTAAACCCTAAACTCTAGACCCCAAGTAATAAATCCTAAACCCTAAACCCTAAACCCTAAACCCTAAACCTAAACCCTAAACACTAAACCCTAAACCCTGAACTCTAACCTAAACCTAAACCTAAAACCTAAACCATAAACCTCGAGCCTTAAATCCTAAAACCATAACCCTTTTCCCTAAACACTTAACCTTGACCTTTAAACCTTGAACCCTAACTCCTAAACCATAAACCCCTAACCCTAAATCCTCAACCCTACCTTAAACCCCAACCCTAAACACTAAACCCTATAACATAAACCCTAAGATGTAAAACCAAAACTCTAAACCCTAAATCCTAAACCCTAAACCCTAAAACCTAAACCTTAACCCCTAGACCTTAAACCTTGAGCCCTAAACCCTTAACCCTAAGCCTTGAACCCTAGGACTTAAGCCATAATACCTAATCGAAAACCCTAAACCTTGAACCCTTAAACATAAACCCTAAATCCTAAAAACTAAACCTTGAACCCCGAACTCTCAACCCTAAACCCTAAACCTCAACCCCGATCCCTAAACCCTAAACCCTGAACCCTTTGCCCTAAACCCCAAACCCTAACTTTTAAACATTAAACCCTAACTCTTAAACCTTGAACCATAAACCCTAAATCCTTAACCCTAAACCTTAAACCCTAACTCCTAAACCCTAAACCGTAAATGCTAAATCGTCAACCCTAAACCATAAAAATAAACCCTAAACCGTAAACCAAACCCTCGACTCTCAACCCTAAACCCAAATCTCTCAACCCTAAACCCTAAACCCTTTGCCCTAAAACCTGAACCCCGACCTATAAACCTTAAACCCCAACTCCTAAACCCTCAACCGTAAACCCTAAATCCTCAACCCTAAACCTTAAACACTAACTCCTAAACCATAAACCGTAAACCCTAAATCCTCAACCCTAAACCCTAAAAACTAAAGCCTTAACCCTAAAACCAGAAACCTCAACTCTCAACCACAAACCCTAAACCCTCAACCCCGATCGCTAAACCCTAAACCTTGAACCTTGAGCCATAAACCCTAAACCATCAACCTTGACTCCTAAACCCTAAACCTTGAACCTTGAGCTTTTAACCATAAACACTAAACCCTAAAACCTAAACTCTATAACCTAAACCCTTAACCCTAAACCTCAAGCCTTAAATCCTAAAACCCATAACTTTTCCCTAAACCCTTAACCCCGACCTTTAAACCTTGAACCCTAACTCCTAAACCATAAACCGTACACCCTAAATCCTCAACCCTACCTTAAACCCTAAGCCCTAAACACTAAAACCTATAACATAAATCCTAAGATGTAAAACCTAAACTCTAAACCCTAAATCCTAAACCCTAAACCATAAAACCTAAACACTAACCCCTAGACCTTAAACCTTGAGCCCTAAACCCTTAACCCTAAGCCTAACCCTAGGGCTTAAGCCATAATACCTAATCGAAAACCTAAACCTTGAACCCTTAAACATAAACCCTAAATCCTAAAAACTAAACCCCGAACCCCTGAACTCTCAACCCTAAACCCTAAACCCTTAACCCTGATCCCTAAACCCTAAACCCTGAACCCTTTGCCCTAAACCTTGAACCCTAACCTTTAAACCTTAAACCCTAACTCCTAAACCTTGAACCATAAACCCTAAATCCTTAACCCTAAACCCTTAACCCTAAGCCCTAAACCCTAAAACTAACCCCTAAACCCTAAATCCTAAACCCTAAACCATAAAAATTAAACCCTAAACCGTAAATCCACAACCCCCACTCTCAACCCTAAACCCTAATCTCTCAACCCTAAACCCTAAACCCTTTGCCCTAAACCCTGAACCCTGACCTTTAAACCTTAAACCCTAACTCCTAAACCCTGAACCGTAAACCCTAAATCCTCAACCCTAAACCTTAAACACTAACTCCTAAACCATAAACCCTAAACCCTAAACCCTAAAAAATAAACCCTTAACCCTAAAACCCTAAACCTCAACTCTCAACCCTAAACCCTAAACCCTCAACCCCGATCGTTAAACCCTAAACCTTGAACCTTGAACCTTGAGCCATAAACCCTAAACCATCAACCTTGACTCCTAAACCGTAAACCTTGAACCTTGAGCTCTAAACCCTAAACCCTCAACCCTTAACCCTAAACCCCGTAACTCTAAACCCTAAACCATAAACCCTACACCATGAACCCTAAGCCCTAAGCCCTAAACCCTAAAATTTGAACTATGAGCTTTAAACACTAAACCTTAAACCCTAAACGCTAAACCTTGAGTCCTAAACCCTTATCCCTAAACCCTAAATCTCGAGCTCTAAACCCTAAGCCCTAAATTATAAAACCTCACCCAAAGGAAAGTCCTAAAAATATCATTGAGCGTGTTTCAATGTGTAGGGAATAGTGTTTAAGGTCATCGATCAACTCATTTAGTTTTTATAAGAGATTACTTCCTTTAAAGGCCTAAAAAGGCATTTTTGGCCATTTTGTAGTTAATTGAACACCCTTCAAAACAAGCTAAAATGAGCTAGTCATGTCACCGAGTTATCAAGGACCATTATTTGAGAAGTATTAAGGCATCATTTATCTCCATAAAGAAATATGAGCAAAAGCATGTATGAGAATCATGAATTTGATTCCATGAAAGGATGCTTTTAGAGCTAGGAAAGGTGAGGGGATGATCTTTATATGAGCACCATGTTTCTACAGAATGAACAATCATTTGACTTCACTTGATGCAATTCACTTGCACTATTCACAACAACTCATTCAACACCTAGTAGTGTGATCACACCTTAAGGAGGAGGCACATTACAATCACCTCATTTTAGCCATAGGACAGAATCCCATTCAGGGAATAATCCTCTATCTACAAAGTGAGGATATCTTTTTAGTAAGAAGTTGAAAAACATCATAGAGTTGATTCATGGTCACTAAAGTGAATTATGGACCAAATTTAAAAATTAGTACCAATTCAAGCAGTGGTAAGGCCAAAATCCATTTTAGAAGGTCAAAAAACCTAAAAAAGGACTTTATGCTTTCCCAAAAAAAGATCGACTACAATATATATGCCCTGAAATTTTAGGTCATTTGCTGAAATCCTTAAAATGAGTACTAACCAGATTAGATTTTGAAAAACTATCTTCTAGATTATAACTGTTGGAGGTACGAGACCACTTCCATAAGGTGCAGAGTGACCCTAATTTCTTTTATTTATTAAAATAAATTTAAAGTATAAGAAATAACAAAAGAAATCTTATACTTATGCATGGTCTTTACTAAAACAAAAAAAATTTTTTTAGGTATAAACACGAATGGTCCATACTACACAAAACGCGTACGTGTTTTTACTTGTTTGAAATGTGTATGTTATAGGTTCGGTGATTCACAAGCCAAACAAATTAAAATGCGAGCACATTTTTCTTTTTTCAAATTCTTGTCCACTTTTTGGCCCCCTAACTTCATGCACTTACTCCCTATGTACACTTGAATATGGTGTAGAATAAAAGAAGAACACTCAGTTCTTCTTGCATTAATACACCAACTTGGAAAATGCTAGATGTGTTGATGATATAAAGTCAACGTCAGGTTACATATGTTATCTTGATTTGGACCGATCTTGTGGATCATTAAGAAGCAAACTCTTGTTAGTATTTCATCCATTGAGGAAGATTATCATGCCAAACATGGATTTTTGTGTAAGGCAATGTGGTTACGTTGCATTCTAGTTGATTTTAAGATTTGTGAATAAAGACACCAATCCTTCATTGCGACAATCAAGTTGTGTTGAATCTTGTGAAGAATCATGTCTTTCATGAAAGGACCAAGCATATTGAGGTTGGATGTCACTACATTCAAGAGAAAGTTTTAAACCATGATATCCAGCTCCAGTACTACCCAAAAGATGCACAAATAACATATATACTCACAAAATCTCTAGGAAAGGTGAAATTTGGATTGTTTAGGGAGTACCTTTGTAAAAATAATATAACAAGGGGAGAATGTTAGCGAATTAGGACTCTTGTTAATGTAGAGTGGTGGAAGGTAGAAGTAGACATCTAGGAATGTAGTTCATGATAAAACTGGTAGTTAACTATTGCATCATTTTTTAACAACTGTATTATAATTTCTCTTCAGTTTTGTATAAATTCTCCATTCGTGGTTCAAAATGATTAATAAACATTGCATGTTTTTCTCATAGTATTGTAATAATCATGCTAGACCCCAAACTGTCATTATTAAGAAAGGATTGAACACCTTTCAACATTCCACCCTTTCATAATATGAATGTATGCATTGGTAAGAGGTTTATACAAATTTTAAAGGCACAATTCCAAGTGTAAGGGTTTTTAACTTGAATTTTATATCAAACCCTAATTATAACCCTGTCTCAGTCTTAGGGGCTTCAAAGCCTAGTAAAATAAATTATACTTGTTTTCAAACCTTGAATTTTTTTCTTTAACTCTGTATCAACTTGCTCTCACTTCCTATTCTAACAGTGGACCAAACACTATATGATCAATCTCAAAATTTCATTAATAAGCTTACATGTTTTATCATTGTAGAGTTATTGTTATCCCGTAAAATTGACAAGGGCAATTTTACCGATAACCATACCGAAAATTTTGTTTCGATCCCTCGTTAGGGATCCTTCGCGTTCGAAACGTCGTAAAGTCCCTTCCCGGGAAATTTAGTTTTCGAACTTAGTCTTTTTGAGCTTTTTTTGGCTGGGCGCATGGATTTTCCTTGTAACACGAAGTTTTGGTGCGCCCCCTTAAAAGCCTTTGGCGCATGGTTTTCCATGTTAACACGTCTTTCGGTGCGCCAAAGGATGTTGAATCACTTTTTGGTGCGCCAAAGGGCGCACATAATCTCTCTGCAACACCAAGTTTTGGTGCGCCAAAGGGCGCACATAACTTCGTGTCGACAATGCATATGGTGCGCCAAAGGGCACACACTTTCCCCTGTCGACAGCAGTTTTCATGCGCCATTTCAAAAGTGGTTGGCGCATTGATGACAAGTTTTTCTATAAATATCAGTGCGCGCCCAATGTCATTTTCATTCCTTTTTGTCAAAACACGTGATCGCTCTGGACTTGTCAGCTCTGCTCTGTCGTTATCATCGCCCTGTGGACCCGCTCTCCAATTTTTGATATATATTCGAGGTAAGAGGTTCTCCCTTTTTTTTATTGTGTGCTTGGTCTGTGTTCTTGGTCGGGGTTTTGGTTTGCTGGCCAGTTTTAAATGGAATATGATTAAGCTAGTTTTTCCCCCCTGAGCTATTCCATCACGTTTTCTTTTCCTCCTCCTCTCCCTCCCTCTTTCCAGATCTGCTGGAAGGGGAGCTGTTTTGAAAGGGCTTGGTCTGCAAAACCTTTTTGTAAAAAACCTTATATGACCAAGTAACTTTTGAAGTGGAAGAAAAGAATGAGAGATTTGAGCAGTTAGTGTAGTTCTATGGCGCACTGGCGCGTCTTGTTGCACTTAAGACAGTTGCGCCCCTCGGCGCATCTACCACCCCTGTTGCATAATCAATACCCGCGCCTATGGTGCAACCCTTCCGTCCTGCTGCAGTTAGAATTCATGCGCCCTCAAAGCGCGCCCTTTTTGCATGCTACAAGTATAAATCCCGCGCTTCCTTAAAACCCTTTGCGCACCTTCTTTCCATGTTACATCCCTTTCATGCGCCATAGGCGCACCCAAATTTTCATGCAACACAAGCCTTATTCGCGAGTATAAAGTTAGAAAGGCGCGGGCGCACCCTCCATTGCAGTAACATGATGTTGTGTAAAACCTTCATGCGCCGCGCCAAAGCCTTTGGCGCACCATTTGTTAATGTTACACAATCTTCCCATGCGCCAAAAGGCGCACCGAACCCCAATGTAACACGCATTTCCTGTGCGCCCTGCTATAAAATGCAACCTGCTTCATCCATGCGCCATGCGCCTTTGGCGCCAGTATAACCTCTGCAACATTCCTTTTCTGTGCGCCTTATCTATTTGGCCTGCCAGTTGCATTTTCCCGCGCCCTGAGCCTTAAAATCTCTAACTCTTTCTTCTGCTAGCTTTCCAATGGAAGATCAAATGACTAATTCAACCTTTTTGGATTGGGTCTCACTTCTTCTTCGTGCAGATCAGCAACTGAGTTCGAAAGAACACATGTCTACGTCAAGCAAGAAGCCCACCAAACCAAGAGGAAAGGCTAAGCTGACAGAAGAAGAGATGAAATACAAATATCAGAGGGTCAGGATGCCCGAATCACAGGCTGAGTGCAGTATGGATGTCAGAGACTCTGAATTGGGTCACATTGACATGGATGAGTTCTGGGTTAGGACTCAAAAAGTTACAAGAAGTCCATGGATGGACAAGTTAATAGGCAGTGCCCTGCACTTCGCCGGAGGAATCCCCGTCAGCGCTGTCAACAACGAATTCATGATGGTGATTGCGCAATGTTACAACAAAGACACAAGATGTGTCGAGAATAGTAAGGGCGAGGCAGTCATAAACCTCACTGCCCGTCACTTTGAGTTGATACTTGGCATCCCTCATCACCGGAACTACGTGGCTGTTAGCCAACGAGAATGCATCAAGGCCTGGGAAGACAACGAAGACCAATGCATGCAGTTGATGAATGAGGTCTACCTAAAAACAAGAAGGCGGTGACCCGGTGGCCACAGACTATCCACCGAAGTGATTTCTCAGAGGAACTCAGTGATACTATCACCTTCCTGAGCAGAGTCTTCGGGCTTTCAGATGCCCACTATTTCCATAAGTGGATGCTGCGGTACCTGGAGACAATGAATAAGAATTTGCCCGATCAGCGCTTTTGCTGGGGGGAAATAATAAGCAGCACCATATCTGAGCAGCTACAACAGTTCGCCACAACAGGAGTGTTCCATATGAACTCCTATGTAGTCTACGCTGCTGCAGCGTCAGCAAGGGATTATCCGGGGCTGAACCGAAGTGGAGTATGGCCTCAGGCCAAGATATTTGATTACTATCCAGAGCTGAGGCTGGAGAATAGCATCCAACATTTCGCAAAAGTTAACGATGCATTCTTCTATCATGTCATCTGCCTACTGAGGCCAAACATGACTCATAGCCGGACGACCAAGAACATAGTGGCAGTCACAGAGAAATGGGGGGCCCTGTTCACCCAATTTCCCACGTTCACCTATCTGAGGGCTGCCAACTTTTTGGGAGAGCCAACCAAGCTACCAAGGTATGCTGGGCCTAAGCTGATTCTACTAGAACTGTCAAGACAGCTGGTCACATACCATGAGAAGTGCCTCAAAAGAAAGAAGGGTGGAACTCCTTTCCCCCTCAAAGTGGGCCGATACACATGCTCCACCCACCATAAGGTGAAGGAAATGTTCGCAGAGCTGGAGCTACTCAACTTGAAGCATGACTTCCCAGCCAGGCCTACCTTCGACCCAAGAAGCTTCCTGCCCAGCGCGAAGCTTGATCGATCCATGTCCCTCAAATTGAGGATATTTACATTGACGTTCTCCATGAGGCGGAGCTCGGAAAGGATCACTCTCGCTTAGCATTGGCGGAAATCATCCAATACGGAGTGGCCATTGTCCCCGAAGGCTTCCAGACTACGGAAGATGAAGTAGATAAGGTGTATAATGACACAGATGGGGACGATTGGCCCTTCCCGGCCATTGACAGGAACAAGGCTCCTCAAACAATTGAGGAGAGGGTCAAGGAGACTATGCGGAGAACAGAGCATTGGTGCCGCATGAACGGACTAATCTACCTCGGGGTAGATTTCACAACTTCCCCTTTGGGCAACGCACCTCCAAGGTCAAAAAGCAGCTGAAAGGCAAAGGTGCAGAAGGTGAACCTAGCACCATTCAGGAGGAAGCCCCTGAAAGTCCTCTTCCTTCAGAGCCTGAACAAGTCATAACTCTTGATGAGGAATTGACAGAGGATAGTCCTATACGCCCATCCACCCAGGATGTTGGCGTCGCTACAACTTCAGAGGTCCCTTCTATCCCTTCTTCTTCTCTTCCTTCCCCTCCTTGAGTGACTCAAACGACCACCCCTTTGGTCATGTCCTCTGCCCCTTCTTCTACCCTTTCCCCGCTTCTTCGTCTATCTTCTCCTCCCTCGCAGAATCTGTCTTCCTCTATTTCTTCCCTCATCTCCGAGCTCCCTTCCCTTCCTATGTCTTCTGCAGTTGCGGTTCCCCTTCCTCCCGTGGACATTTCTTCGTCTATTCTTTCCATGCCGCGCCGCGTGTCTCCATGTTTTCCCCCTTCTACCGTTCTTGCCTCCCCTCTCATGTCTGGTCCTTCTTCTATAGGACCAGCTTGGATCTCTCAGCAGCTGAGCCAACAAAAGAGGAAAGTCCCCATCGCTCCGATGGAATTTTCGGTCATTCCGGCTAAAGGAGAAAAGAAGCACAAGCCGGTTACACGCTTCTCGAAGCGCTGCGCAGTGAGAGAGTCATGGAAATAGCGTACCCCAACCCCCTCAAAGAGAAAGAAGATCTGTCTCCGACAGATTTCACCATGACCCAAGTCACAATGGGGACATCCTCTGAAAGTCTCCAGGGGGAAGCTCTTTCCGCAGTTGATGCACTCTGCAAAAAGCTTCAGGAAACGAAAGAGGAGAAAAGGCTACTGAAGGAGCAGAACAAATACCTGCTTCAAGCCTTACAGAAGATGGGAAGTGCACCTCCCACAACTGCCGCCGAGACTCCTGAGCTACTCAGTCAGGAGAAGATCAATGAGTATTCAAAGATCGGCGAGCAGGGTATGGCTGTTTCTGCTTGGAGGAGCCAGATCCTCAAGGATAGTGAAAGAGTAATCGCCGAGTATATCAGTTTATACCTAAACATCGAGAAGGTGAATAAGGAACTCCAAGCATTAGCAGGTCCGATATCAGAAGAGTTAGAACATGCTAGACTCCAGCACGAGACCTTCCAACAAATGTTCGATTGTTGATCAAGATCTCGTCAAGTTCGAGTCTTCGGTCATTCAAGGGCCCTCAACAAAACTATGTCCACTCTGGACTATCAGATAGATCAGCTGGAATTTGTTTTAGAAAAGATAGACAAGGTAAAGGAAGAGGCCCTGGATGCAATGCATCAAATGGAGAAAATTGTCCTCGCCATGACTCCAGGGTTGCTCACTCCTTCCCTTACCTTGAGATCAGCTGATGACACTATCCGGATCTTCAAGGAGATAGCTTCTCAAGGGACAGGGCCAGAGGTCACATTCAACACTGAATCTATCAACAACCTACTGGCCTGTAGGGACTTCATCGGGTTCCTTATCGAGGCGGAGAAAGATTATTCCAAACTCCCGGAAAAGCTCATAGACGAGCGGGAGACTTGCGAAGCAATCAGTGAACGGCACAAGGATCCGTCACAAGATCAATTTGGGCCGATGATTAGCAAGTTTTTGGAATACCGCGCTCAGTTCCACATATCATCACCTGAGCAGCATCAGAAACAGGCAACCCCTTTTCGGCCGCAGGATGATGATGATGAGTAACTTCTTCTTCTTCTTCTTCTTCTTCTTCTTCTTCTTCTTCTCTCTATTCTCCGACTTTCTTTTCGTAATGTCTAAAATGTGTTGGCACAAATGATGACATCATCCATGTTGCATCATGGGATGATGTCATCCACCAAGTTGTCAAAGTCAACATGACTTTTAGATATTTTGTAAATATCTTTGTAAATAAGTGGTTGGCTCCATTTTGCCTTCTCTCTCCCTCATCTTCTATAAATATGAGAATACTTGTTGTATTCGGGGTGAACATTTTTTAGATAGAAATAGAAGTGAGGAGAGAAAGACTTTGAGCTTTCTTGTAACAGAAAAGAACAGTAATACAATTATTCAGACTTTGTGCTCAATAGCTGTGTTATACATTAGATCTTTCTTACGTTAGATCTATATGTGTTTAATCTGTTGGATTCATATCTACTTTTCCGTCATTTGTTTATCAGTATTGCTTTGTTTATTTATGCAAGTAGGTTTGGCTCTGTTTACTACCAAACTAAAAACATAAATCTTCTGACCTTTCTGCTTTGGAATTCATTTCTTTTCTCCCTTCGGATCTGTTCTTTCTCTTCTCCCTCTTTCATTCCTTTCTTTTCGCAGCCTGAACACTCTCTTGGGATGAGATCCCAACCCCGAAGGCGTAATCTGTGAGACTTGCATAGGTTCCTGCTAGTAGAAATAGTAATAAACCCGGTTTAACTTTCTTTGTCTCAAAGAGGGGCTAAGCCACTCGCACACCGCTGTTGCTCTCCTATCCATAGATCTGTCCACGCGACAGATTTTCGGACCAACAGTTTTTGGCGACTCCGCTGGGGAACGGATAGATCTGTCAGATCTATGGTGGTGGTATAATATAAAATCAGAAAAATATAAGAAAATCACTGCCTGTTTGCAAATCTGCACTTTTTGTTGAAAATCCAAAAATTTGCAAAAGTGCCTAAAACTGAAAATTTTCTTCTGAGATCCATAGATCGGGCCTAGTTACAGATCTTTAGTTCGCTGAGTTTTTATCAAAATTAACATTTTTTCGTAGATCTGAATTTTTGACTATTTTCCAAAAAGTTCAAAACCCTCTGAAAAATTAAAAATCAGATCTGAAAATCAGCCTGCTATTCTTCCCTGCCATCTTATCCTCGCTATTATTTGTCATTAACCGCAATCGGTTTTTCGAAGAGGATAGTTTTTAAATATCTAGAAAAGTGCATGCTGCTGGTTTTTGTCAGAAAAACCAGAAAATCAGCAAGTACACCCAAAAATAAAGTTTAAATCTGCGCCATAATATCGCAGATCTGGAAGGTACGCTGGCAAGTGAACCTTTTACGCGCAGCAGGAGAGCCCGTGGGGAAGTTGATCCTACTTTCGATCTGCTTCAAAGGCACAATTTCAGCATAACACCGGCACGTTTTTCAGCGCTAAGCTCGGCTAGCCGGTCATCCAGGAGTGTCTCACCTCCACGAAGAAAAGTCTTTTGCAAGGAACATCTACATCCCTTTGTAGTGCCTTGCTGCTCAGTGGAACCACCCTCCCAGCTCGTGTGCTTTTTCCAGCCTTTCAAATGGCGGTACCATGGGGAAATGCTATGGGTCCTCTCGCATTACCACATCCAGTTCACGCGCTCCCTCACGGAAACAGAAAGAATTTTCCCAAATTCGACGGGAGCGGAAATCAAAGCACGGATTCCCACATATCTGCTTTCATTATGTCATGCAGTATTTTGGACGTGACTCACGAAGATGTGTCGGTTCACCTTTTTCTGGAGACTCTACAAGGGCCCGCAGCTGAATGGTTTCAGCATTTGCCGGCCGCATCTATCACCAGTTGGGCAACCTTGCGGGAAGCTTTTGAAGACAGATACAAGCCTTCAGAAGATGCATTTGCGTTGCTATCACGGATCACCCACCTGAAGAAAGAGGCCAATGAGACTATGCGCGATTTTGTCGCCCGGTTCAATGCATTAATCAACCGTGTCCCTACTGCCATGCTTCCAACACCGGAGAATCAAAAGTGTTTCTTCGTGAACGCCATGAGCTCAAAAGTTAGCTTCTTGCTCCTTCAAGAGCGAGTAGCTACCCTGACACTCGCTCAGGCCGCTGCCATTCGGATAGAAGACAATTTGATAATATCTGGCGAGTTGAGAAAGGAATCATCAAAGTCCAAATCTTCAGATCCCTCGCCTACTACTTCGTCTGATCCGGCATTCCAAAAGATGGCGAATGATCTGCTCGCATTGAAAAAGCAGTTGGCCCAGGCTCCTAGTTCCTCATACCGAGACGTTCCACGAAGGAGTTTTGTTCCCAACAATGTTTCACAAAGACCGCGTCTACCTGCAACTGCTCCACGGTTGGCGCTTGAAGCTCCTCCGGTCAATGCTTTGGCCGAAATTGAAGAGGAAGAGCAGTACTATGAAGAATCTTCGCCTCAAGACGAAGATGATCAAGATGTCGGTGAGCCGACTGGCGACTCTACTATTGGATACATGGAATTTGATGAGGATGAATCTGATGAAGAAGAGAGTACTCAAGGCTATGCAAGCGGACAATCATATGCTGTTTTTACCCGCTCGCAAGGAAAAGAAGCGAAGTTGCTGCCCATGCGCAGAAAGAGAAGGCCGTGTCAAACGCGCCTCCAACCATTGTTAAAAGAGGTAATCCCCTTCCTACTCAACTCCCTGCTAAGTCTTTTCCAAAGAAGTCCTTTCCGCCCATCTCTCCTCCGAATCAGCCCCCTCATATTCCTATCAAGATCAGTAACCCTGTTCCACCATCGCGAAGTGAAGGACTCATTCCCTCACCAACGCAACCCTTGGCCGCGTTTGATATAATAGATCATGCAAAAAAGACCAAGATCCAAATGTCTGAAGCTGAGTACCTTCAGTCAAATCCCGAACAGCTTGTGAGATTGACCAAATATATTCAGAGTCAAGCTGTTACGTCTAAACAGGTTTCCCCAAAAGGAATCCTTTCCACTCCCCCTGAATCCCACATAAATGTTGCTTCAACATCTGCATCAGGTAAGATAGAACCTTTCTATCTCTCTCTCCTAATCAACGGCCATAAGTTGAGCAACTGTATAATTGATTCCGGAGCTTCTGACAACGTCATGCCGGCAAAAGTCGCCCATGCTTTGGGCCTTACTCTTACCAAGCCTTTCGGCAGGTGTTATTCATTGGAAACCAAGCAAGTTCCGTTGGTTGGCCAAATCAAAGATGTGCAGTTTGCATTTGTGGCTTTCCCGGATAAAAGAGTAAAAATGACAATCCTCGTTGCTGACATTCCGGCAGCCTATGGAATTTTGCTGGGAAGGAGTTTTTGCAGCGAAGTTGGTGGAGAAATTCACATGGACTGGTCCAAAGCTAGAATTCCAGTCAAAGGCGTAATGCAAACTTTGGAGCCGGAATCCCAAAAGAAGTACTTGGTCACTAGTTCTGAAGACCCCAAAGCCCAAATCCTTTTTGAATCATCAGGGATGGGGAACTACTTCTTATCTACCGAGACGGGTACAAAGGGCGTTTTTGTTCAAGAAAAGGATCTTAATGAGATCTGGACCTTGCAATTTGATGGCAGTTGCGCGACTAGTGGGTGTGGCGCCGGAATCGTGCTAATATCTCCCGAAGAGGAGGTAATTCCTCTTTCTTTCAAGTTGCAGTTTTTCAATACTAACAATACTGCTGAGTATGAATCTCTGTTGCTCGGTATGCAAGCTGCAAAGGAAAGAGGAATTAAAAATCTAAAAGTTCAAGGTGATGCTGAGCTAGTTGTAAATCAGGTCAAAAGGATTTACCAAGTGAAAAATGAGAGGCTCAGGCACTACCGTAATGCAGTATGGGACAGCATTGAGGAATTTGATGCCTTTTCGATAGGGGCAATTCCAAGAGCTCAAAATGATATGGCCGATTCATTGGCCGTTTCAGCATCTCTCATGCTCCCGCACCCGGGTTTGAAAACGAACAAATACACCATTGAAGTGGTTTTCCGCCCGAGCGTGCCAGACAACTCTCAGCATTGGCAGGTATTCAACGATGATAATCACCTCATTGCCTTTCTAGAAAAATCAGAAAATTTTGATGAGTTGTATTTTGAAGGATCCACTTCTACATGCCGTGAATCAATCAACAGTCAAAACCATGAATCAGAGGAGAAAGACGGCATATGTCAGCTCAAAGGAAATAAAATTCCGAAGGGCCTGGTTTCTCTGGAGCGCTTGTTTGACAGGCACGACCGTTTTATGAAAAAGAAGAGGCGAGATAGTCCTGACTCATCCCCAGAGACAGAACCAGTCAATATAGGTTCTGAGGCACACCCGCAATTTGTAAACATTGGCAAATGTTGCACACCTGAAGAGAAGCGGAAATTTGTCAAGTTGCTGAAGAAATATATAGATGTGTTGGCATGGTCCTATGCCGATCTAAAGTCCTTCAAGCCAAAGGACGTTCAGCATGACATACCGCTGAGAGAAGATGTCAAAGCCTTTCGCCAGAAGCAAAGGCATTATAATCCTAAGATTTCGGGCACCATCCAAGCAGAAATTCAGAAGATGCTGGATGCGAGAATCATCTTCCCTATCCATCACAGCACTTGGGTGGCGAATATTGTGCCAGTGCGCAAGAAAAACGGCGAGATACGCATATGCGTAGACTTTCGAAATTTGAATCAAGCTTCACTGAAAGATAACTACCCTCTTCCGATAATGGATCAAGTTCTGCATGGCTGGATCGGATCGAGATGCCGTCCATGCTTGATGGTTTTTCGAGCTCTGATCAGTTGAAGTCTCGCCTGAAGATCAATTCAAAACAGCATTCACTACTCCCTGGGGTACATTTGCCTACAGCAGGATGCCTTTTGGCCTAACTAATGCAGGTGCTACTTTTCAACGGGCCATGGACTTCGCATTTAAAGGTATGATGGGAAAAGTCATTGTAGTTTATCTAGATGACTTAACCGTGTTCTCTAAACAACGAAGTGATCATTGTGATCACTTGGAGCAAGTATTGGCCAGGTGCCGAGAACATGGAATTTCCCTAAATCCCAAAAAGTCCATTTTTGGAGTTACGGAAGGGAAGTTGCTAGGGCATGTGGTTAGCAAAGAAGGGACAAAGATAGATATTGAAAGAGTTAAGGCTATTCAGAGCCTTACTCGCCTTTCTGAAGCAAGGCGGTGTTCATTCTTTCTTCGGAAAGGTGAACTTTCTTAGGCGTTTTGTTCCTGACTTTGCCGAAAAGACTCGCCACATATCATGAACATGATGAAGGGGTCACCAACTTTCAGATGGAGTGAAGAAGGGAAAAGGTCATTTGAAGAAATAAAAACTTCTGTTGCCCATGCACCGGTCCTGGTATGTCCCGACTTCTCCAAGGACTTCATCATGTATAGCTACGCATCGGAACATACTGTGTCTGCAATCTTAATGCAAAAGAATTCAGAAGACATTGAATCCCCGATTGCATTCATGAGTTCTCCCCTCAAGCCTCACGAGTTGAAGATGACTCAATTGGAAAAGCATGCCTTTGCCGTTGTCAAAGCAGTGAAGAATTTCAGGTACTACATTCTAAACTCGCATACGGTGGTGCTGGTTCCCGACACCGCGGTGAAATCAATTCTAACTCAGCAGGAGTTAGGAAGCTTGAGAGGGAATTGGATCGCAAAGGTCCAGGAATATGACCTGGATATTAAACCTACCAAGCTGGTGAGGGGCAAAGGCCTGTGTCAGCTAATGGCTGAAAATGAAAATTTAGAAAATCCTAAAGGAAAAGAGGACTGTACCGACGAAGAGCAAAGCCCTCTAGAGGAGCCTGATTCTCTGCCTCTAGTTCTGTTTGTTGCAACTAGTGACGAGTGGTACTCCGACATTGCTTTCTTCCTTACCTACGGCGAATGCCCAATGCACCTAACTGCAAAGGAGAAGCGCACTATAAAGCTCAGGGCAGCTAAATATGTCATCTGGGATGACGGTTTATATAAGCGCGGGATAGACGGTGTCTTCCTGCGATGTGTTGACAAGCCCCAGCAAGTAAAACTGCTGGAAAGTTTTCACAATTCAGCCTGTGGAGGCCATTTTTCTTCTTCCGTGACAGCACACAAGATCATTCGAGCCAGGTACTATTGGCCAACGCTCTTTCAAGATGCGGCTACCTGGGTGGCAAAGTGTGAACCCTGTCAGCAATTTGTCGGCAAGCCCAAGTTGGCTGCCCTTCCCCTAAGGCCGGTCATCATCAATGAACCATTCAGGCAATGGGGAATTGATTTTATTGGCGCACTCAATCCTCAATCGAGTGCTGGACATAGCTATGTCCTTACAGCAACGGATTACTTCACCAAGTGGGTGGAAGCCATACCTGTCAAGCATGCCACTTCTGAGGTGGTTTGCAGTTTTATCAAAGAAAATATCATTGTCAGGTTCGGCGTTCCAAACAAAATCGTTGCTGATAATGCTTCTAACTTCTCCTCCCGAGAAGTTATTAGTTTTTGCTATGAATATGGAATAACTTTAGCACATGCCTCGGATTATTACCCTCAGGGAAATGGTCAGGCGGAATCCAGTAATAAGAACTTGGTGACCATCATACGGAAATTAGTAGATGAGAATCAGCGGATGTGGCACAAGTCTTTGTACGACGCTTTGTGGGCGGACCGCATTACCCCCAAGAGATCTCTCGGCATGTCACCTTTTCAAGTGTTATATGGCACTGATGCCGAACTTCCCATTTCTGCTGAACTTCCTGCTCTACGCTTGGCACGAGTGATCGAAGATGAAACTTTTCAGAGTTCTCTAGAAAAGAGAATTATGTATCTGGCGGAACTTGAAGAAAAGAGAGTAAGAGTGGTCGACAGGATCACTGAACATCAGAATCAAGTAAAGAGGCTTTTTGACAAGAAGGCCAAGCAGAGAAATTTTCAAGTGGGAGATCTCGTCCTCTTATGGGACAAACGAAGAGAGCCAAAGGGCATGCACGGAAAGTTTGATTCCCTGTGGAGAGGGCCCTTCAAAATCAAGCAACTCAATGGAGAGAATAGTTTCTATCTCTCATATCTGGATGGAGCTGAGCTCCCGCTTCCCTACAGCGGGCAACATCTCAAGATCTTTAGGAAGTAGAGCTTGCTCTCTTCTTTGTACAGTTTATTTTAGTTGTGTGTTTGCTTTCGTCGTGTGTTTGCTTTCGGTTTGTCATGTGTTTCTTTCGTTCTCCCTCCGGTCCCCCTTGTTTTTGACTCCGTACCCAATGGATAGGCACATGTGATCTGGGATTCTCTACCCCCGAGTTCGCTCGGGGTAGTCCCTGAAGGAGCCAGCTGTTATCCCGTAGAATTGACAAGGGCAATTTTACCGATAACCATACCGAAAATTTTGTTTCGATCCCTCGTTAGGGATCCTTCGCGTTCGAAACGTCGTAAAGTCCCTTCCCGGGAAATCTAGTTTTCGAACTTAGTCTTTTTGAGCCTTTTTTGGCTGGGCGCATGGATTTGCCTTGTAACACGAAGTTTTGGTGCGCCCCCTTAAAAGCCTTTGGCGCATGGTTTTCCATGTTAACACGTCTTTTTGGTGCGCCAAAGGGCGCACATAATCTCTCTGCAACACCAAGTTTTGGTGCGCCAAAGGGCGCACATAACTTCGTGGGCGCACAAACCGTGTCGACATGCATATGGTGCGCCAAAGGGCGCACACTTTCCCCTGTCGACAGCAGTTTTCATGCGCCATTTCAAAAGTGGTTGGCGCATTGATGACAAGTTTTTCTATAAATATCAGTGCGCACCCAATGTCATTTTCATTCCTTTTTGTCAAAACACGTGATCGCTCTGGACTTGTCAGCTCTGCTCTGTCGTTATCATCGCCCTGTGGACCCGCTCTCCAATTTTTGATATATATTCGAGGTAAGAGGTTCTCCCTCTTTTTTGTGTGCTTGGTTGTGCTTGGTCTGTGTTCTTGGTCGGGGTTTTGGTTTGCTGGCCAGTTTTAAATGGAATATGATTAAGCTAGTTTTTCCCCCCTGAGCTATTCCATCACGTTTTCTTTTCCTCCTCCTCTCCCTCCCTCTTTCCAGATCTGCTGGAAGGGGAGCTGTTTTGAAAGGGCTTGGTCTGCAAAACCTTTTTGTAAAAAACCTTATATGACCAAGTAACTTTTGAAGTGGAAGAAAAGAATGAGAGATTTGAGCAGTTAGTGTAGTTCTATGGCGCACTGGCGCGTCTTGTTGCACTTAAGACAGTTGCGCCCCTCGGCGCATCTACCACCCCTGTTGCATAATCAATACCCGCGCCTATGGCGCAACCCTTCCGTCCTGCTGCAGTTAGAATTCATGCGCCCTCAAAGCGCGCCCTTTTTGCATGCTACAAGTATAAATCCCGCGCTTCCTTAAAACCCTTTGGCGCACCTTCTTTCCATGTTACATCCCGCTTTCATGCGCCAAAGGGCGCACCCAGCTTTCATGCAACACAAGCCTTATTCGCGAGTATAAAGTTAGAAAGGCGCGGGCGCACCCTCCATTGCAGTAACATGATGTTGTGTAAAACCTTCATGCGCCGCGCCAAAGCCTTTGGCGCACCATTTGTTAATGTTACACAATCTTCCCATGCGCCAAAAGGCGCACCGAACCCCAATGTAACACGCATTTCCTGTGCGCCCTGCTATAAAATGCAACCTGCTTCATCCATGCGCCATGCGCCTTTGGCGCCAGTATAACCTCTGCAACATTCCTTTTCTATGCGCCTTATCTATTTGGCCTGCCAGTTGCATTTTTCCCGCCCCGAGCCTTAAAATCTCTAACTCTTTCTTCTGCTAGCTTTCCAATGGAAGATCAAATGACTAATTCAACCTTTTTGGATTGGGTCTCACTTCTTCTTCGTGCAGATCAGCAAATCGAGTTCGAAAGAACACATGTCTACGTCAAGCAAGAAGCCCACCAAACCAAGAGGAAAGGCTAAGTTTGTGAGAAGAGATGAAATACAAATATCAGAGGGTCAGGATGCCCGAATCACAGGCTGAGTGCAGTATGGATGTCAGAGACTCTGAATTGGGTCACATTGACATGGATGAGTTCTGGGTTAGGACTCAAAAAGTTACAAGAAGTCCATGGATGGACAAGTTAATAGGCAGTGCCCTGCACTTCGCCGGAGGAATCCCCGTCAGTGCTATCAACAACGAATTCATGATGGTGATTACGCAATGTTACAACAAAGACACAAGATGTGTCGAGAATAGTAAGGGCGAGGCAGTCATAAACCTCACTGCCCGTCACTTTGAGTTGATACTTGGCATCCCTCATCACCGGAACTACGTGGCTGTTAGCCAACGAGAATGCATCAAGGCCTGGGAAGACAACGAAGACCAGTGCATGCAGTTGATGAATGAGGTCTACCTAAAAACAAGAAGGCGGTGACCCGGTGGCCACAGACTATCCACCGAAGTGATTTCTCAGAGGAACTCAGTGATACTATCACCTTCCTGAGCAGAGTCTTCGGGCTTTCAGATGCCCACTATTTCCATAAGTGGATGTTGCGGTACCTGGAGACAATGAATAAGAATTTGCCCGATCAGCGCTTTTGCTGGGGGGAAATAATAAGCAGCACCATATCTCGAGCAGCAGCTACAAATTCGCCACAACAGAGTGTTCCATATGAACTCCTATGTAGTCTACGCTGCAGCGTCGGCAAGGGATTATCCGGGGCTGAACCGAAGTGGAGTATGGCCTCAGGCCAAGATATTTGATTACTATCCAGAGCTGAGGCTGGAGAATAGCATCCAACATTTCGCAAAAGTTAACGATGCATTCTTCTATCATGTCATCTGCCTACTGAGGCCAAACATGACTCATAGCCGGACGACCAAGAACATAGTGGCAGTCACAGAGAAATGGGGGGCCCTGTTCACCCAATTTCCCATGTTCACCTATCTGAGGGCTGCCAACTTTTTGGGAGAGCCAACCAGGCTACCAAGGTATGCTGGGCCTAAGCTGATTCTACTAGAACTGTCAAGACAGCTGGTCACATACCATGAGAAGTGCCTCAAAAGAAAGAAGGGTGGAACTCCTTTCCCCCTCAAAGTGGGCCGATACACATGCTCCACCCACCATAAGGCGAAGGAAATGTTCGCAGAGCTGGAGCTACTCAACTTGAAGCATGACTTCCCAGCCAGGCCTACCTTCGACCCAAGAAGCTGCCTGCCAAAAGCGAAGCTCGATCCGATCCATGTCCCTCAAATTGAGGATATTTACATTGACGTTCTCCATGAGGTGGAACTCAGAAGAAAGGATCACTCTCGCTTAGCATTGGCGGAAATCATCCAATACGGAGTGGCCATTGTCCCCGAAGGCTTCCAGACTACGGAAGATGAAGTAGATAAGGTGTATAATGACACAGATGGGGACAATTGGCCCTTCCCGGCCATTGACAGGAACAAGGCTCCTCAAACAATTGAGGAGAGGGTCAAGGAGACTATGCGGAGAACAGAGCATTGGTGCCGCATGAATGGACTAATCTACCTCGGGGTAGATTTCACAACTTCCCCTTTGGGCAACGCACCTCCAAGGTCCAAAAAGCAGCTGAAAGGCAAAGGTGCAGAAGGTGAACCTAGCACCATTCAGGAGGAAACCCCTGAAAGTCCTCTTCCTTCAGAGCCTGAACAAGTCATAACTCTTGATGAGGAATTGACAGAGGATAGTCCTATACGCCCATCCATGCAGGATGTTGGCGTCGCTACAACTTCAGAGGTCCCTTCTATCCCTTCTTCTTCTCTTCCTTCCCCTCCTGGAGTGACTCAAACGACCACCCCTTTGGTCATGTCCTCTCGCCCTTCTTCTACCCTTTCCCCTGCTTCTTCGTCTATCTTCTCCTCCCTCGCAGATCTATCTTCCTCTATTTCTTCCCTCATCTCCGAGCTCCCTTCCCTTCCTATGTCTTCTGCAGTTGCGGTTTCCCTTCCTCCCGTGGACATTTCTTCGGCTATTCTTTCCATGCCGCCGCCGCGTGTCTCCACGTTTTTCCCCTCTTCTACCGTTGCTGCCTCCCCCTCTGTCTCTGGTCCTTCTTCTATAGGACCAGCTTGGATCTCTCAGCAGCTGAGCCAACAAAAGAGGAAAGTCCCCATCGCTCCGATGGACTTTTCGGTCATTCCAGCTAAAGGAGCAAAGAAGCACAAGCCGGTTACACGCTTCTCGAAGAGTGCTGCAGGTGAGAGAGTCATGGAAATAGCGTACCCCAACCCCCTCAAAGAGAAAGAAGATCTGTCTCTGACAGATTTCACCATGACCCAAGTCACAATGGGGACATCCTCTAGAAAGTCTCCAGGGGGAAGCTCTTTCCGCAGTTGATGCACTCTGCAAAAAGCTTCAGGAAACGAAAGAGGAGAAAAGGCTACTGAAGGAGCAGAACAAATACCTGCTTCAAGCCTTACAGAAGATGGGAAGTGCACCTCCCACAACTACCGCCGAGACTCCTGAGCTGCTCAGTCAGGAGAAGATCAATGAGTATTCAAAGATCGGCGAGCAGGGTATGGCTGTTTCTGCTTGGAGGAGCCAGATCCTCAAGGATAGTGAAAGAGTAATCGCCGAGTATATCAGTTTATACCTAAACATCGAGAAGGTGAATAAGGAACTCCAAGCATTAGCAGGTCCGATATCAGAAGAGTTAGAACATGCTAGACTCTAGCACGAGACCTTCCAACAAATGTTCGATTTGTTGATCGAAGATCCGTCAAGTTCGGAGTCTTCGGTCATCCAAGGGCCCTCAACAAAACTATGTCCACTCTGGACTATCAGATAGATCAGCTGGAATTTGTTTTAGAAAAGATAGACAAGGTAAAGGAAGAGGCCCTGGATGCAATGCATCAAATGGAGAAAATTGTCCTCGCCATGACTCCAGGGTTGCTCACTCCTTCCCTTACCTTGAGATCAGCTGATGACACTATCCGGATCTTCAAGGAGATAGCTTCTCAAGGGACAGGGCCAGAGGTCACGTTCGACACTGAATCTATCAACAACCTACTGGCCTGTAGGGACTTCATCGGGTTCCTTATCGAGGCGGAGAAAGATTATTCCAAACTCCCGGAAAAGCTCATAGACGAGCGGGAGACTTGCGAAGCAATCAGTGAACGGCACAAGGATCCGTCACAAGATCAATTTGGGCCAATGATCAGCAAGTTTTTGGAATACCGCGCTCAGTTCCACATATCATCACCTGAGCAGCATCAGAAACAGGCAACCCCTTTTCGGCCGCAGGATGATGATGATGAGTAGCTTCTTCTTCTTCTTCTTCTTCTTCTTCTTCTATCTCTCCGACTTTCTTTTCGAAATGTCTAAAATGTGTTGGCACAAATGATGACATCATCCATGTTGCATCATGGGATGATGTCATCCACCAAGTTGTCAAAGTCAACATGACTTTTAGATATTTTGTAAATATCTTTGTAAATAAGTGGTTGGCTCCATTTTGCCTTCTCTCTCCCTCATCTTCTATAAATATGAGAATACTTGTTGTATTCGGGTGAACATTTTTCAGATAGAAATAGAAGTGAGGAGAGAAAGACTTTGAGCTTTCTTGTAATAGAAAAGAACAAGAATACAATTATTCAGACTTTGTGCTCAATAGCTGTGTTATACATTAGATCTTTCTTACGTTAGATCTGTATGTGTTTAATCTGTTGGATTCATATCTACTTTTCCGTCATTTGTTTATCAGTATTGCTTTGTTTATTTATGCAAGTAGGTTTGGCTCTGTTTACTACCAAACTAAAAACATAAATCTTCTGACCTTTCTGCTTTGGAATTCATTTCTTTTCTCCCTTCGGATCTGTTCTTTCTCTTCTCCCTCTTTCATTCCTTTCTTTTCGCAGCCTGGAACACTCTACTGGGATGAGATCCCAACCCCCGAAGGCAGAATCTGTGAGACTTGCATAGGTTCCTGCTAGTAGAAATAGCAATAAACCAGTTTCGCTTTGCTGTCTCAAAGAGGGGCTAAGCCCTGCACACTGTTGGCTCGTCTATCCATAGATCTGTCCACGCGACAGATTTTCGGACCAACAGATTATTTAAATAGTAAAATGACAAAAGTATTGAAACAAAGTATAAAGGTACTTAATTATCCTTGAAAAGGTGTATGAATCATCTTCAAAAATATGATGCCTCTTAAAAAACTTCCCTATAAATATTTCAAGGTTAATACACCAAAAATCCTTACAAAATTATAATCACACAGGTGAGTACAATCCTTTGGATGGATTTTCCAACTATAATAATTATTTCCAATTCAAATCTTACCCAAAAATTCTTTAAATATATTCTACCCAAATCCTCAAGTGCTAATAAGGAAAGATCACCATGTTCTTAAGCACATATTCCAAAAGACTTATAATCTCTACATGAAGAAGACCATATCATAGTGCAAAAAGAAATTTTATTCATCAAACTACAGTTTTATTACAAAATAATTTCTTCTCCTTATTTTTCTTCCTCATGACCCTCAAAGGAATGAATAAAAAATCCTTAACCATTTGAGATTCATCCCATTTACATCTTATTACTAAAACCCTAACTAACTCTTTACTTGTCTAGATGCCCATACATAGCAAAAAGAGTTATTTTTACAACTTCTTCAACATTTATTGACTCAAACTTCATCCTAGGACTTATTTACAAAATTTTTAAACATCTACACACACTTCCATCCATTAAATCCTCCTTTGAACTCTTTAACAAGTCACAATAGATCTTTTATAAGCTTAGAAGTTTGAATTTGAAAATGGATGAAAAGTACAAGATAACAAGAATTTTAATTCTAAGACCACTTGAAGGATCATCAGACCACCCAAGACCTTATAACCACTTCCTCAACAAGAATTTTTTTAGCAAATGAGTACTTTAGGTGATTTTCCTACATCATACTCCCAAGGTTCTAAAAGGAATCTCTATGCTCTTGTTTGTTTGATTTTATAGTTGCTCCTCAAAATTATGCTTCAACTCCTTTGACTGTTCTTTCTTTTTCTTCTCTCCATATGACTTTGCTTGCTTCATGACCACCTCCTAGATACTATAACTTGTACTTTACCATTGCATTTTCTGTAAATATGTATCCCTTCTTCTTGTCTTCATTTTTCACTTTCTTCATCTTCATACCTTGTCTAGTTGTACCTACAAAATTAAGAAACATAACAACAAAATATATTCTTGTTCAATAAAATTTAGTTTCTTTTTTGTATAGTATATTCCTCCTTGATGTTATCATGACTATCCTTGTTTTAGAAGATTAAAATTGGTTTTGACTTTCCACACCTTGCTAAACTGGATGCTCTTTCTCACTCAAAACATTGTTAACTTGTATTTTCTCATTTCTTAACTCTTTTTGGATAATTTTACCACAACTCATATCAGTCCTTTCCAAGGAAAATGTTGAAAACTCATTTGTACGTTTATTAACCTTTTTTATATTCATGATATCCATCAAATCTTGTAAAATAACTTCAAATTCATCTATGTAAATCTCATCAACATACATTTCTTCTTCACCAAGCTCATCATTCAACTCAACCTTGTTTGTTTCATTCTCTTTTTACTTCACATGTGTACTAAACGAGTCATCCTATACAATTTCAAGGAAATCACCCAAAGAAAACTGAATGTCGAAAAACAAACAAGTAAATTTTTAATTTGATTTGTTTACCTTTCTTTCATTCCATGTTTTCTTCTCTTCTTCAACCGCTTGTGTTTGTTTTTCCATCTCTCTTTTATCTATGATCAACTCTTTTGGAATGATTTCCTTCTCTTCAACATGTGGATTGAAAAAATCTTCCAAAACTTTTAGTTCTTCTAACATGAAGTTACTCATTTCTCTTTCGTCATCATATATAGGTCCCTCATCTCTGATTTCTTTATCAAAAATAGGATCTCCAACTTTATTTTCTTATTTTTATTTTCTACCCTCAAATAGTAATCCTTCACTTTGCATATAACCTTGTTACATTTATTCAAAGATCTCAAACTTCTTGTCCCATATTTGGTTTATTTTCCTCATTCCTTATACTCTTGTATGCAAGAATTTGTTAGCTATGAAAATAAAATTAGAACTAACACCTAGTAGTCCTAAAACAAAGCTAAATCAAAATCTATTCATCATCATACTTAGATCTTAAACAATACTAACCTACCAAAATATTTGCATTAGAATATGAATAAATAGGTGACTCATGGGGTTTGAGGGTTTAGAATATGAATAAAAACATCCCATAAATCTATGGGTCAAAAATCCTATTCATATGAGAAAACATGTATCTTGGTATATCACGCACGTTTTAAGGCCAAAAAAAAATTTCCGCTATGGAAAGTGTACAATTCTCTTAGTGTATAGTCTTCAACACTTTCTCACATGAAAACAAGTTCCACAACCTAATAATCTCCCACTTGGATAATAGTTTTCCTCTGAGAAAGCTTCTCAACCCTTCACTAGTTTCTATGAAGACCATCCAAAGCTTAACACAACTTCATTTTTTCCCTTGTGACCACCTTAGTCATCATGTCTGCAGGATTCTGACTGGTATGAATCTTCTCCAGCTTCAACTTTTCTTCTTCTAAAGTTGTCCTGATGAAATGGTACCTTAACTATATATGATTCATCCTAGAGTGGAAAGCATAGTTCTTAGCTAGGTGTATAGTACTATGACTATTACTATGCAGCTTTCCTTCCTCCTGCTTATGCCCCAACTCCTCAAGAAATTTTTGTAACTAAAGCATTTCTTTGCTTGCCTCTGTGGCAACAACATACTCATCCTCTCGTGGTTGATAAAGCCACCACCTTTTGTAGTCGTAAAATATAGCTCACTACTGTCCCACCTACAATGTAAACATAACCTCTCGTGCTCCTCTTTTCAGCCATATGCGAATCTACATAACCACACAAAGTGGTGTCTAATCCACTGTAGCACAAAACTGTCCCATGGTCCCTCTCAAATACTGAAGGATCCACTTTACTACCTTCCAGGTGATCTCTACCTTGATCACTCATAAATCTACTCATAGCTCCCATTGCATGGGAAATATCAAGCCTTTGGTACACACCATGGCATACATCAAACTACCAATCACGATGAGTAAGGTACCTTGGACATATAGTTTATCTCTTGATTTTTCTTGGAAGACTACTCCTTTGATAACTTGAAATGGCCTGCCAAAGGAGTCCCAACCGGTTTAGCATCCTACATATTAAACCTCTCCAAGACCTTCTTAATGTACTCTTCTTGAGATAAATTCATCTTTCGTTCCTTCATATCCCGAGATATCCTCATACCAAGGATTTTTTTGGCTGCCCCCAAATCCTTTATAACAAAGGATTCACTTAGTGCTTCTTGAGTACTTTTATTTCTGCATGCTTTTACCTGCAACCAACATGTCATCCACATACGACAAAGGATAATATAACTTCCATCCTCAAATTTATTTGTATACACGTAATGGTCGAATGACATCGATATAACCTTGCTCCATTATGAAGCTGTCAAATTTTTATACCATTGACATGGAGCTTGTTTTAATCTAGATAAGCTCTTCCTCATTTTACAAACCATCTCCTCTTTCTTTACCTTTGACCTCATAGCCCTCTGTTCAAGTTGCTGCATATATAGTTCCTCCTCTAAATCACCATGGAGAAATGCGGTCTTTACATCAAGTTGTTACAAGTGCAAGCCTTCTGCTGTAACTATTCCTATAAGAATTCTAATAGAAGTCATTTTTACTACAGGAGAAAAAATCTCATCAAAATCTATACCTTTTTTCTATGCAAACCCCTTGACCACCAACCGGGCCTTATATCTTTTCTTTCCTCTTCCTCTTTTGACTCTAAACACCCACTTTTTCTGTAATGCTCTTTTTCCTTTGGGTAGCTTCACCAAATCCCATGTCTGGTTCTCCATGAGAGCCTAATGCTCCTCATCCATGGCTTGCTCCCACTTCTTCCTGGCATCTACCTGTATTGCTTCATCAAAGCTCTCTAGGCTCTCCACTATCAGTGAGTAATAAATAATAAAGAGAAGGAGAAAAATTTTCAAGTTCTTTTCTTACCTAGAAGACCTCCTCAATATAGGAGTTTTGGTTCCTATTGAGGAGGTTCCTAAACTAATTCATGTGTCACTTTCCCATCCGGAAGATCATCTACTTTGCTACATATTCTTTCTTGGATTCTTCCCTATTTTCCTACAATTACTACTTATACATGACTTTCTCATTAAAGACCACATCCTTAGAACGAATGATTTTCTTGTCCTTAATACTCCAACATTTATATCCAAAGTCATCACTATCATAACCAATGAAATTACATTTTTCTAATTTATTCTTTATCTTGGTCCTATCATCTTTGTCTATATGGAGAAACAAATCACATTCAAAGACTCTAAGAAATGAAGAATCAACTTTCTTACCATACCAAGCCTCCTTAGGCATACCTCCATCAAGGCACTTGAGGGTCCTCTGTTTATCAAGTACACAACTGTGCTCACCACTTCTGGTCAAAAAGAAAGAGGCATTCCCGCATGTAACCTCATGATCCTACGACATTCCATTATTGTTCTATTCATCCTTTCTAACACCCCAATCTTCTCATGGAGTTCTTGGAACCATCTTTTACGTATGGATTCCATTCTTAGAACAGTAATCATCAAATTCATTTCGGCAATACTCCCCTCCATTATCGACTGAGACATTCTAGCTTAAGACATGTTTCATTCTTTACCAAGGCTTTCCATTTAACATAAGTGTCAAATACATCAGATTTGTTTCTAATACAATAAGCCCAAACTTTCCTTGTTACATCATCAATAAAAGTAACATAATAACTTGAACCCTCAAGAGATGATACCCGAGATGGCCCCCACAAATCGAATCCACCATCTCTAACCTACTCTCTTTCTTTGTAGGTCCAACCTTGAGAAACCATACTCACTTCTATTTCCCATATATGCAGTCCTCACAGAACTCCAAACATGTCTCTATATATTTGGAAAATCCTTCTTTATTATATCCATGCCCTTATGGCTCATATGACCGAGCCTATAGTGCCACAATGTTGTATCTACTACTTATGAAGCCACAAGATAACAAAAATTAGTACTATAAGTGGTTAAATACAAGGTTCCAACCTTCTTACCTCTTGCCACCACAAGAGCACCCTTGGTAACCTTCCAAGTGTCTCGCTATAAATATCACAACATAACCATCACTTACCAACCGCCTATCGATATCAAATTTAATCTTAATGTAGGCACATTTCGACATCCTTCAATAGAAATTTTTCCCATTCTACATCTTAACCTAAATAGAACATTTTCCAACTATGTTGCAAGGCTCATCATCACCAAGAAAAACATGCCCAAAATCTCCTTGAACATAATCAACAAAATAATGCCTATGTGGAGTAGCATGGAAAGAAGCCTCGAATCTAAAACCCAAGATTCAGTAATATTGTGCAAAGAAAGAATCAAAGCATCCTAACATACATTACCCATTGCCACATTTTCCTCCTTGTTTTCTTCCTGTTGTTTCTTCTTGTCCCGAAGCTCCCAATAGTCCTTCTTTGCATGCCTAGACTTTCCACAGTGCCAACATACTATCTTGCTTTTGGATTTTGACCTTTCCCAATCCTTTAATTTTCCACGGCTTCCTCTATTCTTTTGTCTCCCTCTAGTTTCCACTATCAAAGCATTCCTTGAAGTAGAAGATTCACCAGAGCTTTTTTTGCATTTCCTTTCTTAGAATCACCCCTACAACATCCTCAAACTTGAACTTTGAGTTAGCTAGAACCGAGTTGCTTACGGCCATTACCAAGCTATTCCAACTCTTAAGTAAAGAGCGCAGAACTAATAAAACCCAAAATTCTTAACAAATTCTATTGTAACCGAAGATAGCATATTTACAACCGTATTAAAATCATTCAAATGATCTCTTCTTGAACCATTCTCTAACATTTTCATTTTAAACAACTTTTTCATTAAAAATATCTTATTAGAGGTAGAGGGTTTTTCATATAACTTCCTAATGCATCCATCAATTGCTTTGTAGTATTTTCCTTTGAAACATTAAAGAATATCAAAGATGCAAGACACAACCAGATTGTCTCAAGTGCCTTCCTATCCATTAAATCCCATTCTACATATATCATGTTTGAGGGTTTGTTCACCTTCTAAGACAACGGAATATAAAGATCCCTTGATAAAGGTAATCTTCCATCTACATATTCCAAACACTTTGAAATTATGCTCGTTGAATTTATCAACCCTAGATCTTCCATCATCTGCCATAACTCCCACTCAAGATAAAAATTTCTTTGTAAATCAACACTTTAGTAAACCAAACCAGACTCGATACCAATTGTTAGGAAAGAAGGGATAAAATATGTGGAATAATCCCTTAAAGAATCGCATGAAAAAACTAATATGCATAAATTATTATAGATCTCAAATAAAAGTGCAAAATAAAATAACACAACAAAAAAAAGAAAGATTTAATCTGGTTCACCCATTTGGGCCATGTCCACCAAGAATCACTTACTTAGATTTTATTACAAGCCACCGCTCTCTCAATACAATACCTAGATCTATTTGGAGCTATGCTCAACAAACTCTATAGAATTCACACCCGAATTCAAAACACATATGCAATGTTACATTATACCTACCATATGCACAAAACCATATAAATAGACAACTTCTTAAGTAGTTTTACAAAACATGGGTATCAAAACCATTGGCCAAAACCATCCCATAAACCTATGGGTCAAAAATCCCACCCATATGAGAAAATCATGTTTCCCAGTATATCGGGCATGTTTTAAGGCCAAAAAAATTTCGGGGGGGCCGACCCCCGATCAGGGCCCGACCCGGCCCCAAACCTCAGCAAGACAACTGTGGAAAGTGTACAATACTCTTAGTGTATAGTCCTCAACACTTTCTCACATGAAAATAGGCTCCACAACCTAACATTTTTAGGGTAAGTTCCTCTAAAATTTGGAACTCTTGATACACACATACATTTTGTGACTTAGCTGAAATGAAAAAAAGGAAGTCAAAACAAAATTCATACCTCCTCATGGGGCCATAAAAATGAAAATTAGAATCATAATTCTCCCCTTTGGTAGTCACGTGAATAGCTGCAAAGTCAAAATTGCTTCCTTTTCCCCATACTTTCTTTGGTTATATAATGGAACCATGGGTTAGCAATTCATAGAGAAAAAAAGAATTCCTATCAATCTTATGTTGTCTTAAACATGTCATGCTAGTATTCTCTTTCATCAAATTCCTTTCATTCCATAAGCAAAGAGAAAAACTGAAATCTTTACCTTCCCCTTTTATGAAATAGCCCGGATGGTCAATTCACGGGAATCATGAACAACCAACACTATTATGTTCTTCACCCTTGATTTGGATGCCAAATATACTCTAATCTTATGGATACTGATCCCATCCATAGTTTTGTACCTTTTATCCATGATTTATTCCTCTAAAATAACATTACAAATGATACTCTTGTAATGTAGCCTTCTTTTCTTTGTTTGAGAAGCTTATCTCTATGTTTTGATAATCAAAACTGATTCCTCCCAATGAATGCAACCATTGCACTCCAAGCATAATGTTCATATCAACCATGCTAATTAAATAAAAATCAGCACATACCTTATATTGTTCTAATGTGACATGGAGTTGGAAATACTTATTTGTAGATGGAATAGAGTAACCCTTTACTAACTTCACTATGTATCTCTTGTAATCTTCAACCTTCAATCCAAATTTTACCACCAAGCACTCATTAGTGGAATCATGAGTGACTTAACCATTAATATGAAATGGGGCTTCTTTTCCTTGGAGGGTAGAGTCCTTAACAACTTTGTTAGAATTCATAAATGTTTCAAAATAATCTTATATCAAAGTGCATGGAGTAACAATTTTAAATACTTCCTCTTTCTTGCAATTCAAGGGATCAACGTGAACCACATACCCTTGCAAGGAAATATCTAAACACCATATGTCATCATCACCAAAACATGACATGTGATCCTTAAAACCAAATTTTCCATAATGACACAAGTATGGAAGCAATATAAGAGGAGATAAAATTTTATTTAAAATGTACATTGGGCTTCCATAAAAACAACTTCATTGCTTCAAAGATACAAAGTGTGTCCTTTGAAAAGAGTTTTCTCCCAATATTTTTCTTCATTAGCATAGTTATGATCACCAAAGCATGGAAATGATAAATAATGATGCAATAGACTCTTGTCATGATCCAATGAAACATCACATGGCTTACCATTTGCTGTTGTTCTGAAATTTTCAGTGATCTGAAAGTGTTTTTAGTCATCCAAAAAATACCCTCTTCAACCACATGACCCTCAACAAGGTCACCAAAAATTATTGGTCCATAGATACTATGCAAATCTGATTTTCCATCACCTGTATCATCATGAAGACTTCCTATTTTTCTTGACATGCTTCAGAGCATCACATTTTCCCCAATGTCATCCCTTTTAACAATTTTCTCATGACCATAAATCTGAAATAGCATGTTAGGAAGTAAAATATCTGAATCATGTTCATACCTCTAGTTTTCTTTTAATAATTGTACTCCACCCTTCATCTTCTCTTCACCATATTACAAATCAGATTTCTCTTCTTTATCTTCCTGTAACATGCCTTTATTAGAAATCATAGAATCATCATCAAAGGGTTTATACCTTCTAACTTGTGCTTCATGATATCCCCTTCCTCTCTAGGCTCATGCACCAAACCTTAATCCTTGGGCTCCTTATTGATTGTATTTTTAAACAGAATAACAAGCTTATTGTCATCATGTTTCTTGGGAGAATTATTTCTAACCAACACTTTCTCTTCCCCTTCTTGCTCCATAACCCTTGTTTCATCTTTGGATTCATCACATGTCAAAACATTTTCAGTATTAACCACAAAATGAGAAATATTTTCCTCATGATGTTGACTCTTTTCATGGGTGTAAGTGTCATAGCCTTAGGTCCTTTGATCACCAACCCTTCTTCCTCAATGAATCCATCTTCATCAAATTGTGTGATTTCTTCATGTTTATCCAACATAATCATGCTCCTTTCCTCTTGGGTTGAGATATCCTTGTAATGACCCTTGTTCATGCCTCAAGGCTTGGACCAAGTTCCAATGCCCAATATTTCTTTTTCTAATTTTACAAACTCTGAAAAGGGTAGGGAATCATGAATCTCCCCAGAAGTTCCTTGTACACTTTATACCATTTACCTATGTTGCTTCCTATGGATGACAGAGAATCATTGATTTCACTTGAAGGGTTTCTTCCACCATTAGATCCTTGTATGGTGTGGATCATCTAAGACATTGAGATGGCCAATATTCATTTCCCTACAATCAACTTATATAAGTTGGCTTATTTCCTTAGTTGATCTACTTTCCTTCTTCTTTGGTAGTATAGGAAACCCTTGTTTCATTCTTTCATTGAAACCCTAAGCCTTTGAGGATCCGTGCTCTGATACCACTGAAATATCCCTTGTAAGGGTTGAAACTAAAAATTAGGGAACTAGTACGAATCCCAAAGATGTCAAATCTGATTTTTAAAACAACCAAACTGAAAAATAAACTCATATTAGGGCAGCAAACTGAATTTAGGAACAACAATATGAAAAGCTCACAATTTCACCAAAATACCATCCAACAATGCATCCACAATTTCTATAAACCTTTTTGAGATATTTTAAAACTATTTTCAACTCCAAAAACATGCATATATTCAGTTAAAAATTTAAATAAAACCAGCTTAAGTTCAGCTCCAAAATAATTATGAAAAGAGGGTTTAGAAACCCCAAACTCAACAAAAATAGAAGATTCTGACATTAAAAATAATGAGAAGACAAATATGAACTCAATTCAGATTTTGGTGCCCTAGATGGCACCAAACCCTTCACCAATGCAAGTCACTCCACAAGGGAGAGGTTAATCAAAGCATATAAACATTTGATTAAGTATTCTTTCCTCTCAAATCTGAAATATATCTTAAAGATAACACTTGGTAGGAAGGTTTCTATCTCCCAATAGATCACTAAAAGGGGTATTTTCCTTCCAAGAAGATGCCACACATTTGGATTTCCCCTAAGAGAGAAGAATAGTGAGATACCAGCCCACAAGTCCCAATAGATAAAATGCCCTAATCTATGATAATGCAAATGAGATCTCTAACCTTATTTTATATCCTCTCTTTGGCGCAAAGCCCAAAAATTACAAGGTCATCCCATATAATGTTCTTTTTAATATTTACTTGGCTTTATTAAAGCTCCAAACCCATCCAACCTGCTAAAAGAAAAACACACTAAAAAGAAACATTAAAATTAGAAAATATATGCAAAGGAATATCAATTCCTTTTACCAAATGTTCTACTTCATTGACATGGAAAAGTGAATATCAAGAAGTCTAAAATAAGGTCTTTAAATAGGAAAAATTGATATTACATAAGATCTAAGGTATGTAAATTTTGTACACTATCGATTATCTGAAATCCTTTCTTTCTCTCAAATACTTGTTTGCCATCATGAAACCAAGCTCTCTAAATACTTGAATCATCATCTCAAACCATAGTTGTGGATGAGAAGTCCTACAGAACACATTAGTTGGGTTTTGGGCACCCCTGTGTATTTCTAACATTTACATTTCTCCAAAGAGTTCTCAAATTACATGTCATTCTCCACCTAGCATGTGATATATGAATGAATGTAACTAAGTTTGAAAACCATATTTTACCATGCTTGAATTGAGTCTTCTCTTTCTAAGATACTTGAGAAAGAGATCTTGAGGTTCATGAATATGTGGGAGATTTTTGTTTTGACTTAGCAAGGAGATTTAAACTTGTATAGATTACTTTCCTAATGAATTTAGAAGTGTTATTACAAGATTTAGGCATCCTTAGGTTTCTTTTGCAAGTGGAGGAACTGATTGTTTTAATGTAGTTCCTTATGATTTCTATGGTACAAAATGAGTTAGTGTTTACTTTCATATATAGGGTTGTGTAGATAATTTATAAGTAAAAGGCTACCCCAGAGATATTATAAGACCTAATAAAAGATGTGAATTTAATAGAAAAGTTGGAGGACATCTCTTATCAAGCCTGTATAAGTCGGTTAGGACCATATGTACTATTGCGAAAAATATGTATGGTCCTACCTAGGGAAGGAAAACATTGCATCCATAGTTGGAACCTATAGCTTGATGTTTGTATATGGATTTTATGCATTGTGTTCTCAAAAATTATCGACATGTCAGTGTCCAAGGATAAAAAGATAAACAAAATACCTCAAAATGTACTAAGAAAAATGGCAAAAATGTATTTATATTAGCAAGAGCACATTATCAAAACTAGTGGTGTCAAATATTGAATTATCAAATTTGAGTATCTACATTTTCCCCCTTATGTATGAAATGAAATTACATGCTTAAAAGTAAACATAAAAAAGTGTGTAGACACACTTTTCTTTCACTCAAATGTGTGTTTTGCAAAATATTTTTGTGGTTTGTGTTGGTATGCTTCAAAATAAAACCTAAAACATAGTGTAGTCAATGTCCATGGTTGTGAATTAAACTTTAGCTCAAATTTTAATTGTAACATGAAAGATTTACTTTTTCATAATAATGAAAAGAGAGATATATAAATGAGGAAGGAATACAAATATTCATTTGTGGAGGGAGAAACTCCCATGATTTTCTTGTGCTTGAAGATGTTTCACTGGTTAATTTTTTGAAGGATTGGGAGTGATCAATCCCCAATTATGCAAAGGAGAAACTGGAGTGTTAGGTGCATATAACCCAACACACAATGTCCAAGAGAGAAGAAGAATAATGTTTTGAAATGTACCTCTACAAAAGATGACCATGTATCAAAGTTATTTAACAACTCTAATATCTTCCCCTTTGATTGCAAGAGGAGAGGAAATTCGGCCTATAAATAACTTAGCTACTTTAATACCTTCCATAACCCTATGGACTATATTTTTTCAAATATATCTAGGCCTTGCCCCAATGTCCTTCCAAATTTGAATAGAAATTGAAATGTATTGAAATGATGATAGAGAGAGGGGATTCATGCCCCAAGATATTTGAAATTGTAGTAGGAAGTTAATTAAATGGTGAAAAAGGAGTAAATTATTTTATTCCCTTCTACTAGTTTGAAGAGGGAACTAGGCCTAAAATTGTGCCAAAACCTAGTAACGTTGCTGAGAACTTAGAATAGGTGAGAAATTTGATTTTTCTACCCCTTGAGCAATAACATATTCTAGGGTTAGGACCATAATGTACCATCCTCATTAATTTTTATGGTTCTGAATATGTGTGATAATGTCTTAATTCTATTATTTTATGTATTTTTGAGTACCTGTACCCTTTTTGTACATGTATCATATCCAAAAATTCTACCCGTGTCTACTGTAAGTGTAGAATTACTCAAATAAATGTTCCCCTTTTGATCCATGTGTGAAAAACATGTTGAGAACTTTTGGCTCAAAGTAAATAGATGTGTGCCCATGCATAATATGTCTGAGAAGTTGTAGAGGACTGTATAATGTTGGAGAGGTGGGCAACTTGAATACCCTGAACCCTCAAAAAGGAAGGTGTTTGTGCACAGTGGAAACCATGGTTCATAAGAATAGAAAAAAGAGAAAATAGATAGAAACCACATAACTAATAACAAGAGTAGTCTAAATCCATGTAAATACAACAATAGTGCAATCAAATACAAGAAGTATGCAAACAATGTCACACACGAGGCGTAAATCTTGCAAACATGGGACACCTATGGTATCACAAGACAATCAAGGTCTATAGGTTTGGAAACAAAAACAAAAAATAACAAACAAAATAGATGTGATGTCATAAACTTTGGAAACCCTTGGTGTCATAATAAAATTAAGGAATATAGGCCACAAGAAATGAAAATAAGAAAGTAGTAATATACATACATAAGCAAGTATATGTGAAATTAGAGTGTCAAATCATGATAACATGATAGAGTAGCCAATATAATTTTAAATATCTAATACAAGAGATGTGATGGTTTGACAAGGCACATGTGTTAGTCCTATTATCTGAAAACATAACGTATCCACGTTAAATGAAGTGAAAAAGAACTATAATAGAATAAAAACACATGTATGTAGTGTAAAAATAGATGCCCCTAGATGAATAGGAAGTATGAGTAAATGGGTCAGACAACACCTATACCTTAGGAAAGCATGAGTGTAAATAGTAAAAATGTATGCTATCTATCAAACTAAAGTAACAAATAACTTGGATAATTTAAAGTGTAAACAACTCAAGTGAAATTCATAGGTCTTAATTTCATAATTATATGAAATGTTTTTTATTTTAAAAATGCTTAGATATGTGCATAGAAGAATGGTAGTTTTAAGATGTCTAATGATGTCCTTAAAAGGAGGGATAAAAACTCACGAAGGGGATGAATGTGTAGGCCTTGGAGGTGCGGAAGGAGATGACATAAATGTAACATAAATAATGGTAATAAAAGCTATAAAATTGATCCAAATGAAGATAGAGATGTATGAGGAATGTGGGAAACCAAAGATTTACATGGAGGGATAGAAGAGAGAGTATTCCTAGATATGTCATGGGATATAGAATTCATATGTGAAGCATGAGAGAGATCATGTACACTAGAGGACCTAGAAAGGACTTTATAGGGAGAAGATATATGTAAACTAGTGAGTGAGTGCAAAGGCCTACAAAAATACCTAAAAGAAAAATATATGTGAAAATAAGAATATTTGACCAAAGGGCCATTAAGAGAGTTGGAAATTATAGTAGTATGAGAGGTAGTGTGTGAAACCAAAGGACTATCAGGAGACCTAGGATAACGAGAGCAAGAGAGGTGGTGTGTGCGATAAAGGCCTATCAGGAAACCTAAGAGACACCAAAATATAAGAAGTAGAAGTTAATGCTATGTACCTAGGGAGAAGCCTAGGAGGGCTAAAACATCATTTTTCATTTTGTGAATTGGAATCTTAATCCATAGATACACTATGCGTAAAAATAGGAAATCTAGAAGAATAACTAGGAAAGCTAAGAATAGAAGCCTCAAAGGGAATACCTTGAATGGTGATAACATGTTTATTATGGATAAAATTAATACATTGGTTGATGGAAGAAGGAATATCCCTAAGATCACATATCTAAGGGTAAACCAAGTGTAAGGTACCATAACTAAGAGTAGAAATAACCAAGAATGAAGTCAGAGTACTGATAAAAAAACTATGATGGGTAGAGTGATACGTTGATATCAAGGATTAGTATCAAATGTAATTTTTGTAGAAATGCCAAGATATTGCAATCATGTGATATTCCATAATCATATTTATTGTATAGATTAAACAAAACATTGTATATAGGTACTTGATCAATAGATACAATAATAGATATAATATCCGAGACAAGTGTGTCATCTATATTAGAGTCATCTAAAGTAATGAGCGGTATAGGAGATGATGTATGAGTGATGGTGTCAATCATTGCATCAAATGGGTAATTATAAGAATGTTGTGGTGGCACCACGTGATAATTATTTTATACATTACTTGTATATTTATCATTGGTATGCTTAATAAGTGGATCATTGACAATTTTGAGTTTTACATTACCGTTTGTTGCCTTGGAGGATTATGGGGGTTTATCCAATTTAATATCATGTGATTTGATAATATCTTAGATGATATTGTGAAGGTTAAAGCATATGTCAGTGAAGTGGTTGATACATCAGGATGATAGTCGCAATAAGCTATGGTATAAAAATTATTTCTTTGAGGCTTAATTATATCAACCTCAAATGGTGGAGGGAGAGATACAAGATCACACTCAAGAATTTGTTTCAATAAAATGTGTGGGGCACAAGGTAATTGAGTAAACTACTTGTTGTTTGGTTAAAGTTTCAACTTGGTTGAGAAACAACATTGAATGTGTCCTCAGAAGAAAATTTAGCATCATTAGTCTTTCCTTTGAATGTAGAATTATTGGTATACTTGGAATTATATGTGTTAGGAGTACTAGAAAAATATTTTATCTTATTCATATATAATAACATAGTTTCATGTGACTTGAGTGTATAGTATAGGTGGTCAAAAGATTAGAAAGTGTCAAAAAGGATCGATTCATGTAATGGTGACAGTAAGATTTGGGTGAATAGATATTATAGTACACTCTTAACTAATATAGCACTCATCTTGGTAAGCATGGTCGTGTATCATAAGACATAATAATTGAGGATATCAATAGAAACTTGTCATAATAAACATAATTATGTGTAAGAAAATTAATCCCCAATGTTAATAGAAAATTATGCTAAGAATTGAGTTACCAAGGTGGTGAAAGAGCGTAGAGAATGTTTGGGGAGATAGTAGAACCATTGTAGTGTAAAATCCTTAAGACTCATGGGAAAGATCCTTGTGAGAAATATATCATGAGAAGTGTAATAAAACTAAGTGACCTAAAAGGAGTAAAGATGATAAATGGGGTATCCTTTTCCATCATAAATTTGGAGTTTGGGAAGAACAAAACAAATGGGAAAAGAGTAAGAAAAAAATATTGTGAAGTAGTTGAGTAAAATATATATCATGATAAAAAGTGGAGGATCTTTATTGTAATTTATAAGATTTGATCATGTAAGGTATTAACAAGGGTTTCAAGGGCTTGTGTTCTAGATGAAGAAATGTGTGAACCATGTGGAGTGGATGTAGGATTTGTGGTAGAAATAGTGGTTGCATGAAGAGGCTTGGAAACATTGTGCATTAGAGCGATGGGTTTCCCCAAATATAGGTAAGAACCATAGATGTTGGAATAGAAGATGGATCAGTATGAGAGAGTGAATAATGCTTAAGCTGATTTCTTGTAGTATTAAAGATAAGATGAATATGGGCACGATTATCTTGCAATAATTTTTTAAGGTTTTTTACTTCATCTTTAGGAAGAGCGTAAGATTAGATAGTAGGGTTATTCTTGGAACCTTTACCTTAGATAGGATCAACATTAATAGTAACATATCATTAACAAAGATATCAATGGTAGAATATCAGCCTAAAGTAGGAGTCAAGGTGCCACAATGGATATTGACATATGGAGAGTAATATCCTTTGTTGGCTGAGGATTGAACACCCCTAGGTTGAATATAGAGATTATAAAAGATTCAAGGATTAATCATGAAGATAGATAGGAAAAAAGTAGAACACTAAGAGAAACAAAGAGGATCATAAGTAGACCCTAGATTAGGTAAAGGTGGATGTTAGTGTCGAATCATAAGATGGATTCACCAAATTATTCACACCCTAATTAGATTTAATAATTAACCTAATTGGTTTTTTTATAAAGTACACTAAAGGCTGTAAGGCTTAATATTATGTGGATATTATGATTAATTAACTTCTAACATTAATTACTATAATTAGAATAACACTTTAATAACATTAAAGTATTTTGAAAATGAGATACAAATTAATAAAACAAAGGAATGAGTGTATTTAGCTAGTAAATACTGATTTTGGAAGGTTTTTAGAGGATGTACTGTTAGAACATGAAGATTTAGATTGGAATTGACTTTTTTCGTGAGACTATCAATAGAAAATGAACTGGGGTAGGGTTGCATTAAACTACCAAGATTGTACTATATGGTTTTGCACCTCTTATACGGTCTTAGACTTACTAGGATCTAATATTTGTAAGCTCTGCACATTGTTAGTTTTTTGAAATCTCTTTTTGTTGTCAGAACCTAGTTTGAAATGATAAAGAGAAGATATTTGAATGCCCTTACCATCATCTAAAACCCTAGTTATAGATAATAAATCCTACAAAATAAATAATAGTTGAGTTGTGGGCACCCATGTGCACCGCCAAAGTTGGCACTACTTTGAAGATGCCTCTAACAAAATATTGTTCTCCATCAAGAATGTGATATTTGAATGAATGCAACTAAATTTTACAACCATCTTTGACCATGCTTGAATTGAGTTTTCTCTTGCTAGGATACTTATGAAAGGTATCTGCAGGTACTTCTATATGAGGGATATTGCTTCATTAAACTAGTAAGGAGCTTCCGTCTTTGTTCGAGTTATTTTTACACTCCCTTTTTCTTTTCCTTTTTTTGTATTGTACTTTTGGTAGTCTTGACATTAATATCCATTATCAGTCTATAGGGAAGTAAATTCTTACACTTTCCTTAGTCATATAGTATTCATATAAAGAACCATTTAACTACATCAAGTTAAACCACATACCAAATTTTATAATAAAACATATTCAAAGAATGGAAGAAAAAACTATTTTATAGATGTAGCGGTTGATGTTTAAAAGGACTTAGTGTAGATGTTGGATTTGAAGTCTCATAAACTGATACTTCTAATCTCTAAAATATGTATGAGAGTGAATTTTTTAAAATGAGGTTTTATGTTATAAAACTTAAATACTATAATTATATTATTGAGAAATAAATTAATTTCAAGTAAATTATACTTAATTTAAATTAATAAGTATTTAAATTAAAAATTTTATTGTAATTTGTTTGTGAAGTTGTTTTAAATAAATACATAGAAAATTGACAATTTTATTTTAAGAAACTAATTTTTGTTATTTAAATTTTTATTGAATGTGTTAATAATTATTTGTCGAAAAACATAAATTATATTTTATAGGTCCCATTTAATTAAAGGAATGTATTTAATATTATGAAATCATTTGAAAACTAGACCAATTTCATGAAGCATGTGAAGGTTGAAGAGATAATTTAATGCTCGTGTTAAGGATAAATAATTACTAAAAGGTTGAAGTGAATTATGTCGAGGAAGATTATTTATGAACGTAATAATCTGGTATACTTTTGAATATAAATATATTCTCTACAAAATATTGAATATTAAAAAAAACCCTATGTTAGCCTTTGGTCAAGGTGACAAGATTAGAAAAATCCAATGGTAAGATAAATGTTGGATGACATAAGATTCACTTCATAATATTAATGAAATATTTTTTTATCAATGTTACATTAGTATGTTTACAACCCAAATTTCCTATTTTATCTATATTTGGATTTAATTATTGGTGTCCCCGCAGATTTCACCCTGAAATCGACACTACCCCATGTTAAAAATTAAGTACTTTTAAAATAATGGGTCATTTTGTGTGTTAATTGCTAGAAAGTGTCTACGTATTGTGTCGAAATATTCCTAGAGAATCATATTAGCCAATTTAACCAAATACCCAGGGCGCCCAAAATTGTTATACTCTATCATCGGGGTTTTCCTGTAGGAAATTTGTATTTAATTATTTTGAGCCCCGTTAGAGGCAATTTTTGCTCCGTTTTATTCTTGTTGTGATAGTACATGTCAATATTCCCATATACCAGTAGAGTTTTAACCAGGAATGGATCCTGGGCTTTATTTGTAACTTCTAGCAATGTTTTGTGTTTTTTGTGTTTTCCTGTTTCATTTTCTGTGAAATTTCTCTAGATAAATTCCTTTGTTGGTTTGTCCTGATTCTTAGCCTGAAGTATCAAAAGATCACATATGCATGTTGTGCTTCAGAAGGAATTCACCATCGGAGATCTGGTTCTCTTGGAAAAGATGAAGTCGTGCACCAAAAAGCTTCTTCTGGGCTGGTTGCATTTTTGGAAAAAGGGGGTTTGAAGTGGATCATGGGATTTTTGGAAGCAGCAGGCAGGTGAGAATTTTGTACCTGCCTAGTAGGGTACTTTTTCCCATGGAAGCAACGTCACTTAAGTCACAATGGGAAAATTAGAGGCAACAGGCAGGCGGGAATTTCTTACTTGCCTTGCAGGGTAAAAATTCCCATTGTGAAATAAAAGAAAAATCACTTAAGGCATGAATGGGGTTTTATTACCTGCCTTGCAGGGTAAATAATCCCATTATGAAAGTCAAACAACTTAAGTGAATCATGGGATTTTCAGAGCTGCCTTGCAGGGTAAATAATCCCATTGCCAATTGACTTTTAAAAATAGAAATTCCTTATTCCAAAAAGTGTGACCCACCTTGGGTGAATAATAATGCATTAAATAAATATTTGTTAATATTTATTCAAACAATTTTGGCACCTAGGCTTGTGGAAAATTCAACAAAGGAAGTGGACAAAAGGAAGTTGGAACTATATAGTTCTAAAATTAATTAAATATTATTTATTTAATGCAGCCCCTTCATGTCAAAAAGTGCACCCCATTTGGGAGAGAAATAATATTTTTAAGAAAATAAATGAATTAATTAATTCCTATTTTCAGTGGCTAAGGTCAAAGCATATTGTGAGGCTTGAGTTAACTAGAAGCAGAAGTCTAAAATTAAATAAATTTAATTTATTTAATGGCAGCCATGAGCATGCACAAAATAGGTGCCCCATTTGAAGAGTAAAGCTTATTAATTAATTAATTAATTGCCAAGAATAAGAAAGACATTAATTAATTATAGAATCATGAGGATTATATAAGTAGGGGCTGCCATAAGGATGAATTAATTAATTCACAAGCAGAGAAGTGCAGCCCAGACAAAAAGTGTGCCCCATTTGGAGAGGATTTTGCTCGAAGAAGGTGTAATTAATGCTAAAAGCTTCCAGAATTGGCACAGGTTGAAGGAGGTTGATTTGTGTCTAGATAATTGTTTGCATAAGTGATACAGGTGCTCAGGTGAAGTTGGTAAAATTCATGCTTGCTTTGCATGCAAATAGAACATCAAATTTGGGGTAGCGAGGCTCGAATTATGCAGATTTTTATGATTAAAATCCACAGTTCATGTTCCATTGCCATCTTTATCGAATTAATTGTAGGAATTCATTACGGTACTTTTATAAGAGAAAGGAGCTTAAATCAATGTCCAATACATTGAACATATTCTCCAAATATGAAGAATTATCCGGATCTACGTCGGTCGTGAAGAATTATGGCTGAATAAAGAGGAAAAGAATTGTTCGAGATAAAGACTGCTTCACCATGGCAAAGCGTAATGAAAGAGAAAGCTCGCGTAGAATCATGCGTAACTTCTAGATTTGCTAATGTCAATAGGCCCAGATCCAGATGTAGATCTCATAATTGCAAAAGCTTCCAGCACAAAGGCTTCATCCTCTTGTTTCGAACGCAGCCCGTGAAGAAGTCAATGCGTGGAAAATTCCTTCTAGGATCTTGTGCATGTGCTTCCAATCTTCTAGTTGAAGCCTTCATTGAAGTTACATTCACCCTAGAGTGCTTTCCAGAATTTTTAATTGCTCATATGCAATTAAAAATAAAAATGATGAGTTATTTACGGCGAACATTGCACTGATGCATGTACTAGAGAAGAACTGCAAAAGCTTCAAGGATAAGAAGGAAGACATGTCAAAGGCAATACCCGCAAGAAAATCACAGTCACTTGCTTCCAGATCCAGCCGCTTCCAAATCCAAATCTGTTTGAATCAACTACATGCAGAATATGAAAAAGGACAAGACTGCAACTTTCCTCTTTCTTCTTCTTTCTCTTATTTCCTCCAACAAAATAATTGAGCGATCAATTAAATTATACAACTTAAGTGATTGGTTTAAAAGCCATTACTTGAAGAAGTCAACTACTTGGAGATAGGTGGTAGACATGCAAAATAGAAGGTTCTATTTTCAGTTGTAAATCATGCATGTCATGCAAAGAGGAATTCCAGGAGGAGATTTCCAGTTGTTTCCTTTCCCACTTCCACATGTGTCAGTTCAACTAAAAGCTTCCGACTTGTAATTGCCCCTCTACATTTTATAAGTAGAGAAAAACCTTTAGGTTAATAATCAAAATTTGTAAGCAACATCCTTGTGTTCCAGGACTTTGTCTTTGAAACCATTAAGAGCCACTTGAAGCAAAACGAATATACGGGAGCATATTTCTAGAGAACTTTGTGTCACGGTGTATTTTGTTTCTAGCTTTCTATCTTAGATCTTTGAATAAACTTTATGTTATTTTAGATCTAGATCTAGAGTTGCCTTTGCTTATGATTCTTTGTTTATATCTATTGGTTTCTTCTCTATACATGTAGTCAATTCGATATCTATTGATTGGGATGCACATCTTCCCCATTTCTTTTTCGTGTTTATATAATTTCCTTCTTCTATAAATATTTCCTTTCTTAAACAATCACTTACTTTTCTGAGAACTATACGACTATGGTTCTTGAGCTGACTAGTGAAAGTAAAACCCCATATAGATACTAGCATATTTTAATTGACAAATCTGACACGGGAGCCTCACCGGTAAATGAGGAAGATTTATCTCATGACTACCTAGGTTTTATGCTATGCAAAAAATCTAGCCGTTATTATTATAATTATTTATTATTATTTATGAACATAATAATTTGAGATATTTTTGAATATAAATATATTTTCTACCAAAATTTTGATATTAAAGTAAACCCTAGTGTTAGCCTTAGGTCAAGATGACAGTGAGAATATAAAAGCTCAATAACAAGATAAATGTTTGGTTATATAAGAATTACTTTTTTATTTTTATGAAATATTTATTCTTACGAATTATTTATGATTATTTATGAACATAATAATCTAAGATACTTTTTAATATAAATATATTCCCTACAAATTTTTTGATATTAAAGAAAACTCTAATATTAGCCATAGGTCAAGGCGACAGAGAATACAAAAACCTATTGGGTCAAGGGGAGAGTGAGAATTAAGAAAAGCTAATGGTAAAGATAAATATCGATGAGACAAGAGTTACTTATTCCTTCCTATTTTATCTATATTTGGAATTAAATATTCCTTGTATGGGAAACAAATAAAATAGATTAATGTAAAAAAAATTGATTTTGGCAACAAGTACCAACATAAAAGATAGGTGCATGCCTTGTGGGTGCACATCATGCTATTTATCCAAGGAAAATGAAAGAGTTTCTTAGTATTTTATGTAAAATGTTGATATTTGATTATTTCTTAAATTATAGGATTAGTAAAGATATGAGGAATAAAGGTAAACAATGGAATATGAGGAAAGGGATTTTTTAAGAGAAATAAATCAACAAGTGACGAATAATCTGAGGAAGTAGGAAGGGTACATGTTTAAGGAATGAGGGAGGGTACCATAAATTAAGAGGGTTGAATAAGTATAACAAGGGTTTTAAGGAGTGGATTAATTTGAACCCATAATATAGATTGAAGTTTCGAGGATGCTTCTTTATTTTGATAGATTTTCAATTCATGTTATCCTTGTTTCTTAAAGGCATTATGAAGGTGTTTTTCTTCATGTAACAAGAGTTTCAGATTTGAGATTCTTAGGGTTTTAGTGAAAAGGATTTTCAATGTACAACGTTTTTGAAAAGTGTAGTGATAGGATCCGACTCTAAAATATATCACTGTGTTTCCTTTTTGTAGACTTATTTTGAGAGAGTATTATCCAAGTTTTGAGTGATAAGGACTTCAAGGAAAGTAAGATATTGATCTTATATTTTCAAAGATACATCAACCAATCATAAAAGCTTTTAGAAACAAATGACCGTCTTAAATTGGTGTCATCAAGAAAAAAATATCACTACTTTTGGTTTCAAAGGAAAAGTTTCAAGAACTATTTTCTCAATTTTTTTCTATAAATAAATTAGAAACAATAGGTTGATCGTATGAAATATTCAACAAGCTTTGTTGTTTCTTAAACAATAACACCTTTGATGACTTCCCTGACTTTATTTTTAAAAAAATTGTAAAGAGGAACTTAGAAGTGGCATATAAAATGTTGGACTTAAAAAATATTACCCAACCAATTCCAAAATACTTTTATTATTTTAAATCTATTTAAAAAAAGTAAGGTTATTTGATAATTGAATTTACACATTTTTTATATTTCATTTAGTAAATAAATAAAATATGTTTACAATGAAATTTATTTTTAATATATCATGTTGTTTGTTTCTTAATAGGATTATATTGTTTCTTGTAAGATATTCAAGTTAAATTATGATTTCAAGTATTTATATTCATTTAAGTGATATTTGGAATAATGGTTTTGGATCAAGCATGCACAAAACAATGGGAAAGTACCAAAATTTTAGTGCTTCTATTGGAGAGTACGCACCATTATCAGAAAACATAGAGGTATAATTCATACCTTATTAATCAATTTCATTGAATTTTATTACATCATAACTTAATGTCATAAAATAGGATATAATGTTTAAGAAAAATATTTAAAATTATCATTTTATTTTATGATTTATTATGATAGCTAACTTCTATATAATATAGTAATGGTTCCTTACTCTTTCTTATATTTTTATTAAGAAGAGCTACAAAGTAAGATGATTTATTTCCTATTTAACTTATTTTTTACAAATCATTAAATAGGTATAGGTAAGTCTGTTAGGGCATATATGATTCAATTATACTTTATGTGGTAATGGATTCAAGTAAATGTTATTTATATTTATATTAAATATGACATTCTTATATCAAAGGATTATTTAAAGATATTTATGTCATATCACTTACATTCATAGGATATTAAAGAATAACCATAATTTTTGTTTATACCTCTTAGTGTTATATTATAAATTCCCCGAATTTTGTTCTTTTTAGGATATATTTTGTGTAGTTCTCAAATTGTAACTTGAGAAGAGCATGCAATCAGATGCACATGGTTGTAGTATCGAAACATGCCCCCTTTCAAGATGTATGTTTGTAATCTTTAACTCGTTTCGTTTAGAATAAAACTAGTAGTGTGTGGAAGAATTATAGTTTGGTTTGAATTCAATAAAGAGATGTCATTTAAAATGTGTTTCTTTACAAAAATATGTTTTACTTAAGTGTGAGTCTAGGTTGTAGGGTTTAATGGTTATTTCACTTGATATGTATCACTACATCAATTGATATCATAATAGATTGCATCATCTAAGTGATTAGAAGTCATGTTTTCCTTTTTCACAAATATAGTTAGAAATAAATGAATACAACTTTAAACCATGGAATATTGATTAAAAGTTTTATGTGTTGACTATTTATAAGAGGCATAGAGAAACAAACATTGGAATAGTGGGTAGAGAACCTAGATTTTTAACCTTAGCAGTGATATTGAAGGGAATCCAAGTTTGATTGGAGGCTATAGAAACTACATGATGATGAGTTATGATAGACATTAGTGAAGCCAAAGAAGAGGAATACTGAAATGATTTTTAAGTGGAAGATAGAATAGAAGAATTGGAAGATGTGTTCATTATAGTTATTCCTAGTATGGCAGTTAAGCTAGTGTCAAAACTCCCTACTTAGCAAAGAATTTTTGGGCCTAAAGAACTCATAAATTGTATTGCTATGTCATAAAAATAATAACTATGAAAAAATGGAAGACCCTAAGAGAGTGAGTGTTTTCACCACTAAGTCTATGAGACATGCATCCTTTTGTTGGAATCATGTGTAAATGTGGAATATATTGGAATGGGAAAGGATGAAATCAATTCTATGGATATAATTTTTGGGAAGTTAAAATATTACTTCATACGTTGCAATTTCCATTTAATTGTGTTCAAGAAAATGCAAAAATTGATACAAAAGGAGAAGCATGTAAGGGATTACATAAGCAGATTCTACATGTTTGCTTTCTAAGATGGTATTGTAAAAGGGGATGAAAGAAAATTATGTCAACATCTATAAATTTATTGCAAGACTCCGTAAAATATGAGTTTGGAATGGTAAGAACATTTTTGCAAGATGAGGAACCATGTTTAGAAGGAAAAAAGAACAACAAAGGAAATATAAATTTTTTTAGACCTGAAGGGTACAAACTAACTACGTTATAAGAACGCATACACATGAAGGGGAAGTAAGTACCTCATCAATCCATAATATGTAATATACCCATTACAAATAAAAATAATAGCTAATATTAATTACCTTGAGTGTCTTTAATCATTTGGAATTAAAGTGTTATTATAATAAAGAGGGAAATAATTAAATTATTAGATTATTTATCTTAGAGTAATTATTATTACTAAAGCTAAAATTTGGCATTTTATTTAATAATAAAGTGAACAACAAATATGGTCAGCAAGAGGGAAAAAATAAAATACATCAAAAAACGTGTTTAATGATTTTTAAATAAATTTCCCCACCCAAAGGTGGATCACCCCACTTAGGGGATCTAATATTTTTTTCATTTTTTAAACAATCTACGGTTCACCATATTAATGAGACAACAAATTTAAACATATAATGACATCAAAGGAACCTAGAGGATCTACGTATAGGTCCAATTCTGTGGTAAAGCTAGGCAATTCCAATCCTCAGTCAAACAAACATTGGTTAACAATTTGGACAACATTATTCCCATATTGTACAGTGCATGAATTTTTCATATAACCAATTTTCTTTTTGATTTTTAGCTACTTTATTAGAAATGAAGCATTCATTTGCACCGGTGTCAAATATAATAGTTACAGGTAGTCCATATAACTTACCTGGAACTTCGATAGGAGTTGCTTGTTTTTTCATCCTATTGGTTTTCCATTGCAGGATGGATTCTTTGCTTGAGGGATTTTTCCTTGATGTTCAAGGGAAATTTCTTTATGTAGTTCTCACCACCAAATTTGAACCACTCATCGAAATTTCCTTTCCTTTAAAACATATTATCATTGAATGTAGTACTATTCTGTCCATTTTTCTTTGCATTTACAACATGCTTTGTTATTGTGTTATTCTTACCATCTCGATCCTTATTGCAAATTTTTTTCCACCAAGTCTTTCTTAGTGCCAATAGAGAAGATGAGATGTATATATTCTTTCATTTTACATCCCTATGAGAAGATATGGCTTGCAGGTTTTACTATATTGTCTAATGGCCTTCTCAAAAAAAAACTTCCATATTAGAAGGACCTTGGACATCAACTTCACCCCCAACGATTGGGTTCAGTAACATTATAAACTTGTGTATCCTAAAATTCTCATCCTTCTGCTACTGCGGGACATATTTCAATATCTTAGTGAACATTTCCCAATATTCAATTATAGTGAGCTTACCTTGAATTTAAGTTTGGAACTCTGACATATTTTGGTCAAAATACAACTGGGGGAACCATCCTTGTTAGAAGTACAGTTTAAATTGTACCCATGTGATTTTTGTAGGACCAACTCCAAATTCATTTTTTTTTGTTATCCCACAGGGAGGATGCGTGATGTGGATCCAACTGCAAGGTTGAAATACCTCTAAATTACACAATATTTTTTGCAAAGAATCTAGAATATTCAAAATATTTTTTTTCTCATTTCAGAATCCACACTAATATTTTACATCATTACAATATTCCTTTTATTTCACATTAGCTCTAAAACCCTAAAATGCCAAAAAGCCCTAAAATGCGAATAATTACCTACTAGTAAAACACCTCATATAGGCCCCAAAATTTGTATGCCAAATATGCCTACGTAAATTAAGGCTCATGAAAAAAATTAAAATTATTCTATAAAGCATGACAAAAGGTATTAAAACTCTAAGTCCTAGGAATAAAAAACAAAAACATTCGGAACCAATTTTAAACCACTAGAAGAAGGAATCTAGAACATTAAATATACCAAAATGGCTACAACCTTTTAGGAAATGTTTGCCACAACATAATACTAATGACTATCTACCACCCTAGAAATTTTCAAGATGATTTAATAGTCGGATAAAAATTTATGGCCTTCACAATTTATGCTCCCGCATCAATGCCTCATTGGAGAGTTAGAAAGCATCCCAAATAGATTAGTTTCTTCATAGGAGTATCTTATCTCAAAAGAATTCTCCATTTCATGCTGCCAATTTCAATATCCATCTCCCAAGGTTTTCCCATCAAAATTGGGTGGGCTGATTCGTTTGATGTCCCTCGATAGCTCAGCTTCCAAGCAATCTCTTTTGTTTTCAAGTCGGTTCCCTGCATTGGGATTTCTAGCATTAGGATCTGGTGCATTATAATTTGCAGCATTTATATCTCAAATATTAGTCTGAATAGGTTGTTGATCATCACTTTCACTTTCACTTTCTTTAGCCATTACCTTTTGTTCAAGAACATCTATTCATTTATGAGTGTCTTGTAGGAAAATTAGTATCTCATCAAATTTTTTAGGTTGTTGTTGCTTTAGCCACATTGTTTGTATTATTTCCTATTGTTCTAACCATTTTGTTTTGTTAGAAAATAATAAAATACTTTTTTAGTGTAAGGTCCCATTAAGTCTAAGAGATGTAAAGCTTCACCTCTAATACGAAAATGTAGCACCGTTTTTATTGATCATCCAAATTAAGAGATTTATTTTGAAAATAAACCCATTAATCTTATAAATTACTTCAACGATTTATAGCTTGCAGAAAATATAATCTAACATAAATTAAAGTTTACAATCCATCTAATAACATTAACAACTATGTGCACTTGTAAAGGGTCAATTGGATCTATCTGATCCCCCTTAACTTCACTTTAACCTAGTGAGTATAACTTGCATATTGTTGATTACCCTTTTAAAATAGGTCCCTCAAACTCTATGCATCTCCCAAGTGTTAACCTAGAAATCAAATAAACTATACTCCATCTGACATATCAACTAGTTACACTTTGGCGAAAGATTCAACCTTTAATTTGCAATCTTAGTTTCATGTTTACACACTAAACATCGAAATTTGTCTTAGTTGCTGCACAACAATCTCATCATAGTTATCTGGATCTCATTTCATTCTTTATAGATATAAGTTTAAGTTATGAAGCAACAGGGATCATGACTTGATATGTAGATCGAAAGGATCATGTTAATCCCATCTTAGGATCCTTATGGTAAAGTAATGCTTCAATACTAACTTACATCATTACATGTCCACTATCCTCCACGTATACATCCTGAGATGGCTCAAACAAGATTCAAATGACATGAATGCCATTTCATGATATATACACTTCACTTATATTTTATTGTGTTTTCATCTTAGGGAGAAGATATTCTGAATCTTGTTATGTTATCTTTTCTCGATAGAGGTGTTCAACAACACATCGAGTCACCTTCTATAATAAGTACCTTGTAATGCACTATCGTAAGGAAATATTTAATCCTACGATGATTCGATTAACTTCGTTAATCATAAAGATAAAGTAAGTCATAGATCATGGTAAAAGTACACATGATCATTCATCGTCACTTAATTATATTAGTACACTTAAATTAATTAAGTACAATTGTACTATAACTTGTAATAATGATAAATTTCCTTTCCTACTTTGTTATTGAATGACATATTTGTTTTTCCAAAAAGATTCTATAGAAACATATATGATTTTCATAACGAATATACATTATATTATTTATATATATTTATTGTTGTTATAAGACAACAATATGTTCACCTTTTTCTTAACTTATAAACTGATACATAACCTATTTGTTCATACATAGTGAACTAATGACAACAAATAAATCATCATACCATAATTGTATGTTTTAATTTTGTAAGTACAATACAATATTTTATCATTTCATCCTATTGATTTCATTGTATTATTATGAAATATATAAACATATTTAATCATTCATAAAACTGTCATAGTAAATAATATAATATCACAAAATAACATTAATCATTTTCAATCATACAATGGTGTAAAACAACCTTTTTACACTTTCATATCTTACAAATAAGATATTGGAATAATACGGTTTTTATTTTTGGCATGTGGATGTTGAATTTTCATTGATGTAAAAGAAACAATAATGATAAAGTAGGATGAAGGATACCTAGAGGAGGCTTGGAGTGAGTATGACAAGGAAAGACATGAGAACACCTCATTGAGACTCATCCTCTTGAGTAGTTAGTGACTGAAGAGGCATAATGGTGATGTGAGATCATGTCAATATAATGTCATAGTAGGTTTAGCAGGTATGTGATGAGGAAATATATTCAGGATGATGAATACAAGGGTGTACGAGTGGAATTGCTATGACTACCTTAGTTGAGTAGGCATAATCACTATGCCTAGTCATGAGGATGACCTGGAATGAAGGAATGAATGCATGAGGAAGATTGAGAAGAATGGTTAAGGCATGTAAATCATGTTGATGTAGGTACATGATGAAAATTGTGCAGGTTCATGAAGTATGAGCGAAACTAGCACTAGTCCTTACTCTAGGACATAGAATAAGCACAACTGGGAGAATGATTCAAAGAAAGATAAGATGTATGACTTTATTCATGTGGAGAATGTGATGACATTGTATTGAACATGTGGAAGGTGTCTTTATCCACAATTCAGCTAGTGGAAGCATATTCTAGGTAAATTGAAGGCATAATCTTAAGAACAATCTCATTTAAGCATGAGCTAATAAGGTAGTTAAATAAGGTACAGACCTATTTAAGAGAAATTTATAATTTTATAAGGTACTAGAGGTTTTTCTAGTATTGTAGACAAAAATTCACGAAAAAAGTAAGAATATTTTTCAAGTTATTTTATTTTTGGCTCTACCGAGTTTTCAAAATGGCCATTTCCAACTTGTGGGTTAGTTTTGAAGTACTCATTGGAATGTGGAACTTGTGCAAATGACCTAATCCTTTCACCAATTTTAGGGCATGGAGTCTAGATAATGTTACAAGTGGTATGAGGAATAATGAAGGTATATGCTTTATGAACGAAACTTAAGGAGCTAAGTCACTCAAAACCCATACAAAACCCTCCCTTTAGAGCGATGGAGTAGAAGTTAAGTTTTTGGGCATAACATCTCTTGGGAAAGGTAGGTTATTTTCTTGGACATGTAGAGGACTCCTTGGATCTTAGTTTGTTGGCATTTTGGTGTTCTAGATGTGAGGACAAGGTACAACAAAATTACTCTTCTATGAAGAGTTGCATGTACAGTCAAGTGATAGAGGTTTCATGGTTAAAGAATTAGATTGGGAGAAATATTGGAATTTCCTGCAACTTCTCATAAAAATATTCAGATATATTGTGTGCAAACTTTTGATGAACCAGATCAACAAGTTGGGCTACCGCTAAAGAAGCAAACATCCAAAAATTAATCATGGTGTATGAAAGAGACCTGATGAGAATACTTACTATTGGATTCCAATATTAGCATGAATAGTTGAAAGAGGTCCAATGTGACTTGTTGAAGGACATATCTAACCATGTTGAAGTGTTTTAAGGTTCTAGTTCAAATGATCAAATCAAGCCTAAATATTGTCTCATTAGGACAGTCAAGTAGCTCTAAGAAATGAGCATGAAAACATGCACTTCCTCATACAACTCATGCATATAATCATTTTTTGATGAATTATAGGTCCCAAGTGAAGTTTCCAAGGTGTTTTTCATCATGAAAGTGAGTTTTGCTGTGTAAGATTCAAGCTAAAAATAAGACTGGGTTTTGGAGCTTAAGAACCAGTTATAGGTTTCTTTGATATTTAAGCATATTTTAAATCTATGCATTGAGATAAAGGATGAAATGAACTTGGTGAGATGCACAAGACATATATCCTTCCATAAATGTTTATTTGGAGTTATGGAAATAAGTTTTTATGCATGAAACAACCCACATTGTGAAGACAAAATTTATGTGCTTGAAATCCTTTCAGTACCTCATTCTAACCAGTATTGTCTGATGTGAAAAGTGAATGTTAAAGCTAACACAAGAATTTAAAGATGAACCAAAGGTCTTAAACAACTCTCCCAAATCCTGATAAGGTCTTTAAATTACACACATCATTGGTAGTTGATCATCCTTGTGACTGTAATTTTTGGTCCTCCATGAATTTGTATGGAAAGCTGTGAAGGTTGAAGTTAAAGGGGTGATTTTACAATCATGTAAATGATTTATATAGTAAGAAAGAGGATTTTGGAACATGCATGCATGCTCATAAAAATTTTCATTGAGTCCTCATCAGCTACAAGATAAAAATAATACATTGGAAAGAAGACAAACAAGTCACGACAGTTACAAATCAGATGTAAGAGGTCAGTTTCGGAATCTTATCAGTATTTACAAGTTGGAAGTGATTTTAGGAAGATGTTTTAGTACCTTTAAAGAATATGAAGCATCTTGACAGGTTATGATGGCTCTTAATGTGTAATTGACAAGTATGCAAATATAATTATTGATTTATGACATTTTAGATGATGTCATCTTTTTCCTTGTGTATGAGTTGAAGGAGTAAGTAGTTGAAGAGTTTGTAGCTGAATTTGAAGAGATATGAGTGCATGTCATCATCTAAAATATAAATGCCAAAATGTAAAATAAATTATGGAGTTGAATTGAATAGTGTTAAAGTGTGTAAGGACATGAAAAACAAAGAATATTAAGGAGTTTGTAAGAAGCTTTCATGACTGTAATTTTTGCACCATTATTCATGTATGAGAGAGTAGGTGTTTGAGTGTGCCATACAAGGAGAGAGACATGAAAATGGTATATGTGAAAGAGGAATCTGAAGTGTTTTGTTGCAGCAACATGAAGTGAAGAAAAGAAAGGTGAATCAAGAGGTGTAAAAGAGAGAGGATATAAGAGTTGAATAGGAGATCAGAATATGTTGCTTGAGACAACTAGAGAAATATGATCAATAGGTCTAAGTGGATGCTTAGGAAAATAGGGAATTGAAGCTTACTTGTAAAATGCAGCTTACAAAAGGTCAAGTATCAGCTGATTTAATAAAAATAAATTAGTGTGTAGATTCATTTTGTTAAATGCATATGTGTGCTATAGCAAGGAGATATGATAGTAAAGTATAGAAATCTAACCCAATCAATAACAAATGAAAGTAAAACCCTAAGTGCAATGTAAGGTTATAACACTTAGTTCATTTCACAAATATCTTGACAATGTGAAAAGGTGGAAAACATGTAGAACAAGGACACAAGAGGACATGACCGAGCGCTGAAAAATGCAGGATTGTCAGAGGAGTAGAGAAAATGGCACCTGGACTAGTACTCGGGGCATCCGAGCACTAGGATCCCTTCCTAAGTGCTTGGGTCTACGTAGGAGGTCCAAAGATGAATTTTACTAGGTCATTGGAAGATCTGAAACCCTCTTTGTTTATCACTAGGTGGTCACACTATGATCGTTGATGTCGTTGAAAACCTGCAATAAAGACATCACCTGTAAAACCCTCAAAAAAAAATCAAATCCTAAAAAATAAAGATGTAAAATGATTGGTCAGAATTTCCTTATCTGTCACAGTTGTGATCTTATGACTAAGCACTACACTACATCTAAGACCCAATGTATTTCTATGTGCATGTGTGCGGAATCATGTGCTAGGTGGATCTTGTGCGTGTCACACTTGGATAGAGAGCAAATACCTAGATGTAAAAAGATGCAATAGATGTGTTCATGAAATAAACTTAACCTCCCTACTATACATGTGATATAGAAAACCATCTCTTGTCTATTTTAATGGTGCCAGATGGATGCAAAGATCCTCTTGAGTTATGGTGAGATGAAACCTTAGGTGATAGTATAGATGCTTAGAGCTTAGTCCCTTAATTTGGTCACATAACTTTATATTTAAATGCTTCTCTTGTTAAAATTTTGTAATTTATAAGTGTTATCTCAATTTTTCCCCCGTAAAAACTGATCAAACACGACCCTGCACAAGAGAAAATCCAAGGGTCGGTTCAGTCATGCAAGCCAACATTTCAAATCCAACAACTGATCCCAAATCAAAGGGGTAGGTGGGCTCTACAATGGAGGAGCAGGGTCGGTAAAATCAAACAACGTCAAAGGAGGCCTAAGGGTCTCAGGAGCAAAACAGGGAAGGGTTCAAAGTTTTCGGACTTCAGACATGATTCAGGTGGGCCTAAATCGGTTAAGTATAGAAGGCCAACAGAGGGAGCCATGTGTCTCAAAGGCACACCTTCAAGGGTCTAAGCCAAGGGTGGTTCCTCAAACGAGTGCCAAGCTTCCACATGTCCAAGACCTCGATGAGGCAGTGTTCACTCGAGGCCTTAAATCGACTAAGTATAAGAGGGATGAAAGAAGCCTCCACATGCCTCATCGGTGTAATTCCAAAGGAAGAATAAAAAGTGGGGACCCTTAATGAGCGCCATCCCTCCACGTGTCTAGAGCCCCTAAAATTTGCACCAGCCATTGAAAAGTCTACAAACCATCGAAGATGCCACTTGTCTCTTCCGTAATTTCAAAGGTAAATCCAAATGTAGGTCTCCAAGTGAGCATGGGGCTTCCATGTGTCCCAGGTCCAAAAGGGACAGAGTCGGTTTGTTTAATCACTTAAAGTATAAAAAACCAACGGAAGGCTCCATGTGTCTCATCAGTGTAATTTCAAAGGTGCAACCCAAAGTGGAGACTCAAATGAGTGCGAGGCTTCCACGTGTCTAGGGTTCAAGAAAGGCATCGGCCCGAATCGGCTAAGTATTACAGACTCACGGAAGGTGCCATGCATCAACTCGGCACATCTTCAAAGGTAAATCTAAAAATAGGTCTCCCAGAAAAATGCTAGCCTTCCACGTGTCCCAGGTTCGAAAAGGGATAGATTCGATAGTTGAAAAGTCAAGATGGGGTAGAGTCAGCAGAGGGTGCCACATGTCGACTCAGCACAAATTCAAAGATCAAATCCGAAGGTGGTTGCCCAAACCATTGCAGGCCCTCCATATTTCCAAGAGTCAAATGGGAGACATATTCATCGAGTTTAATTGACTAAGTATAGAAATTTCAGCGGAATTGTACGATGGAAAAGTGACAAGCAAGCATAGGAATCATGCGTAACTCTTCCTCGCACCTGACCTTCCAAGGTCATGCCGAGATAGCTGGTGGGGATGGAATAAACATGGAGCGCAGAAAAACTAGTTAGGCAATCTTATGTCTTTGACACGCACTAATGGAATCTGTGAATCTAAGGCAAAGAAGGCCCTCCTAACCTAAACTGGCATGATAGATCATTCAGCAAGGATGACTTTTGAAGGCTCCAATCAATATCGAGCTCTAGCATGATCCGATCTATAGGTTGTGGGATACATGGAAGATAACCTATGGGTGCTTTGTAGATATTCCTCAACAAGGTCATGAAAATGGATGATGGATGTATGGTGGATTCTATGGGTGATTCTATGGTCTAGTCCAGAAATCCTTAGCTTGATTAGCTACTATGTCTAGTGAGGATAGTTGTGCGATAATGATTGGTGGAAGTGGAGAGGATCTGAATACTAATGTGCATAAATCAACATCAACGTCTGATTGACCTGTGGGCCCATTGGGTTATGGGACCTGTGGATCACAACCGTAAGTTTGTGGTCAACTAAGGCTGAGATGACCTTGTTTCGTTAAGATACAATATTTTTCCTTAGTGGTGTTTGTTGAGGTTATATAGGCATATGGTACCCAACTATGAATTGATCGGTGCCCTGCCAAGTTTCACCAAGGGTATTTCCTATAGGTGGAGGAATAGAGGTGTTTTCTTGAAAAGAGACCTCAGGTTGTGTTTGCAAAGCTCCTATAGGTGGGTACATACTTTGAGAGCATTGTTCATTCCTGGCATAATGTGCTAAATGTTCATCATCTTAAAATAGATATGGATCTAATTCTCTACTGATTTGCGGTCTAAGTAACACCTGAGGAGATGAGCCAGATTCTCCAGTGAGCATCACGTTATTCGATTCTGAAGGCTCGGGTTGTTGCATTTGAGTGAGTTGATCCAACTCCTCTATTTGTAAAGAAGAACTATATCTAGTCCTTTGAGGTGGATTTTGTGTTGAAAGCCGGTTAATTGAATAGTTGCCACACCATGCTGAGAGTGAGGGTGATGGCTATCTATTCAGTTGATTGTAGTATGCTTCAAGACCTAGGAGAGGTCTGTCATATGCATCGAATCCTAACATATTTGGAGGGTATATGAATACCCACAGAATAATGGGAAGAAGCGAAGATGGATGAAATAAAATGAAACACTAAAAGGGAAAAGGTGAAGATGAAGTAATTGTTCCATTCACATCGGGTTTAACAATTTTTTTGGTGAAGATGATGTGAAGGCTAGCGAGGTGGAAAAAATTAAAAGAATACTAATTGGAAGAAAAAGTAGAAATAAGAATCCGAATTAGAAGGTAGGAAGTTTCATGTCAGGTTAACCAATTTTGTACGATGGAAAAGTGACAAGCGAGCATGGGAATCTACAAGTAACTCTTCCTCGCACCCGACCTCCCAAGGTTATACCGAGATAGCCAATGGGGATGGAATATACGTGGGGCACAGACAAACTAGTTAGGCAATCTTATGTCTTCGACGTGTACTAATGGAATCTGTGAATCTAAGGCAAAGAAGGCCCTCCTAACCTAAACTGGCATGATAGATCATTCGGTGAGGATGACTGCTCAAAGGCTCCAATCAATATCGAGCTCTGGCATGATCTGATCTATAGGTTGTGGGATACGTGGAAGATAACATGTGGGTGCTTCGTAGATATTCCTCGATAGGGTCATGAAAATGGATGATGGATGTATGGTGGATTCTATGGGTGATTCTTTGGTCTAGTCCAAGAAATCCTTAGCTTGATTAGCTACTATGTCTAGTGAGGATAGTTGTGCAATAATGATTGGTGGAAGTGGAGAGGATTTGAATACTAATGTGCGTAAATCAGCATCAATGTTTGATTGACCTGGGCCCATTAGGTTATTGGACCTGTGGATCACAACCATAAGTTCATGGTCATTGTTGACCTCCTATGGTCAAGTGCGAAATCAATCCCTAATCCCTAATATCCGGTAGTCGTATGCCTTTTCAATGAGGATGTCTCTCGTGTGTGGTCATGGGACCAAAGGATCACAACTAAACATTTATTCTCTTTCAAGCCCTTCTACAGTCATGCGGATATTTATTAGGGCAATATGTAGTTTGAATAGTTTGACTAAAACGTACGTACTTTTTCATCTTCTATGTTTAATCCACTTAACCGTGAGATAATTTCTTGTAGGTTTGTTGTTTTTCTAAGACCTGAATTCGATATTTTTGTGTATGTGAGTTATTGCTTTGCAGCAAGATTGGGTTGAGGCACAATTGGCTCGAATACGTATTCTCTGGGCTCCCTAGGTCCCGTGATTGTCATACAAAAGAAACAATATAAATCTAACTAAAGAAAAGTAAACTAATTATGCAAAGTATATCCACAACATATATCTAAATTCTCTATTTTGTATTTTTGACAAAATATTTAACAGAATTAAGATAACAACTATTTAATATATCTAGAAAATGACAACTAACCTAATAACAGAAATTAAAAACAAACAAGGTAGCTGAGTATAGCTACTTGTCTATGCAGTTGTGAATCTATTCTAAATAACTAAATAACTGATCTAATTTAATTGAAATATTTTCAATCCTACCTCAGAAGTGAGGAACGAATCATAGTTTCTCAGAAAGTATCGATCCCCATGGCTTCCCCAACAATATCAAAAATGAACGTAACCAAAATGAAGTAATTCACTACTCTATTTGGTATATTTTAACTAGAACTTTGAAAGCTTGAACCTAGATTTTTTAGAACAGTGGATAATCCAATAGTGTGTGGCTTTGTCCCCTCAGTGTGGTATCCTCATTCCTTCGTGCTCACATGAATCTAGAAAAGCTTGTAATACTAGCATCAATAGGAGTAGGTATTGGAACAATGGCAGCTTTGGATGTAGATTGAATGCAATGCGAGTAGGAGAGGGACAGCGCAAGAGAACAGAGCTTGGATTATGCAATTTCTAGAGGGATTTATTGTGAGTCATACAACACAAAACATCCAAAACTTGAAACTATCCTATTTAACAAACAAAACCTGCAAATCTAATGGCTTCATATTGAAAATGAAACTATCCTACCTTATTTGATTGTATGATACAGTGGTAACACTAAAACAAGAAGATCATGTGGCTTCTAAACAAAAAAATAAAACTAACCATGCATGTAACAAATGAAAACTATTGAATTCCTAAGCAAGAATTGAAAGACTAAACTATTGAAATGAGAGGATGAAGGGCAATTTTGAGGGGCCATTTGCTTGTAATCAAACCAGCTATTTATAGAATTCCCATTCACCCAAAGGTAACTCCAACTAGGACTCTTTTACTATAAACAATGAAGAAACACTATTCCAGGGAACCAAAATCATAAATACAAGCAAAAACGGATGAGAAAGATGGTAAAAGTTGAAAATTACGCAAGTCGTGATTAGAAAAGTGCACTTTGGAAAATGTGTGAAGGACCATCGCCACTGAGCGGGGGTGGTTACAACACCACCGCCTAGGCGGGCGACATTTTCATCATTGAAGACAAAAATGCAAAGGAAAAGTGGGGAAGAAAGAAAAAAAAAGAACGCAAAGGCTAAGAGGGGCATGCGGGATGTTAACATACACTTGGAGATATTTTTCGAATCCCGAACACCTTACAAGGAGACCTGTATCATCATTGGGGCATGTCTAATATCATTTTGGTAGCGCGGTACCTTATAATTTTGGGTACGTACATATTGCCCCCTCGGAGAAGCGTTTTAGCCATGAATAGGCATAAAACGGTGGGTCCGAGTATGGCAGTCCCGAAATGGGAAACTATAAATTATACCTAACATGTCCGTGTGTCGAAATGATGCCATCCGAAATTCCCACTACCTGCAAAATGAAAAGAAGACTCAAGTGCAGATAGATAAAATAAATTGAAAAATAAATACTAAAATAATATGAAGTGAGGACTTACCATTTGCGCGGGATGAGAACTTACCTCTGTCGGTGCTCCAAACCTATGAAAAGGGGCATCCAAAATGAGTCAAAATGTTATATATATAAAAATGGGCCCATTTTCCTATTCATTTATGCGTGTTGATTTGATTGATTTTGAGCTCTGGGACCCATGGTGATGATTTTTGATGAGAGTATAGTCAAAATTTTTGTGATGAGATAGTGATCTTGCCTCCAAGAGCGAGAACATCGACCCGTGAGATCTCGTGTAAATTCTTCTCGATTTACCGTTTTTATACCTAAAATGTAAAAATTATGAAATCTTCGCCATGGGGGGGTAATTTTTGAAATTTCTAGTTTTAAATGTGTCCTTAGGGAGGGACGCCTAATGGGTAGGCTCTCATTTTAGTCAAAATGGTCATTTTTTGTGTTTTTGAGCATTTTTTAGGGCACGTGACCCATTTGGAAATGCGGGACATGACCGCCGCCCTTCAAAGCGGTGGTTACGGAACCGCCGCCCTACTCAGGGCGGTGGTTCTCTTCAGAATGTTAAAACTACATTAATTTGAGTTCATTTTTGTAATTTTAGTATTTTTACTTGCTTTAATGATTTTTCCAATGCAATTTTGGTACTTACTCCTTTTTGCATGTTTTTGTGTGTTTTGTAGAAGAAGGAAGAGTACATCAAATGGAATCGTGAGAGAGAGTGTTATTGGCTTCTAGTAGTGTTGGATGCACTTTCTCAGGCCATGCAGGATACTCTTCAGAAGGCCGGTATATTACGTATATCGCGGGTTCCTCATGTCTCACCTTCCAAATCACATACTATGTCATCTGTTTTGGTATCGGGATGCTTGATCGGAACACTTTCCGATTTCTAGGAGTCAGGGGTGAGTGGACTATTACCCTGGAGGATGTCTACCACATCTTGGGAGTCCCGATCATTGGGATATGACTTACACTTAAGACAGTGGGGTCACGAGGCTCAAATAGCTCAGTTGGATACATATATGGGAGACGTAGTTGTCTCCACTAGTTTGAAGAAGGGGGTGAGGGTCCATTCCATTCCTAGCTTGCCTATCCCTTTGATTTGTTAGGCCATTATGGGGATCCTTGCCTTGAGATTGATTAGGGACAAGGGAGGGGACACCTTACTCTATTGCTGGTCCCCTATTATTGCACAGATTGAGGCACATGGTTGGATTTATGCCTAGGGAGCCGATATACTTGGGACCACCTATCATGACTTATACATGGTGGTTCACTTACAGGGACAGTATTTGAGCCATTGAACCTTGGTTATGAGTTGGGTTTATGAGCATATCATCCCTTATGGGAGAGGCATAGAGGTGGCAGATCCCAGAGCTGTGAGGGAAAATAGATGGACAGAGATGTTGGTGCTTAGAGCACCCCACCAACAAGTTACTTCCCTGACTACTGATGACATGGAGGCCACACCCTATCAGACCATGGTAGGGTTGTGGGGCGAGGAGACCTTCACTTTGATTTCTTACTCTACTACAGGGCAGCTTGTGGATAGGATGGGGAAGGTAGAGACACACCCCTTTGATTGAGTGCCTCAGCAGTTCGGCCTTGCCTACATTGATATGCTTCCCCCAGTGGTGCCAGTGTTTAGATCAGTTTGGGAGGCTAGGGGAGGTCCTAGAGGCCGGGGTTGGACTGTTGTTACTCTTGGTGTCCCTATTGCAGCTAGGCGGGTGGTACGTGCCCGAGAGAGAGTCGGTGCTCCTTAGGCACCTTTACTTGGATTGCCGCTAGTCCTACCCATAGCGATGATGACCCTATTGATATAGACTCCGAGTTTGAGGAGTTCACAGGGGGTAGATAGAGGAGAGACCGAGGACATAGAGGTCAGCAAGTCGGGTAGAGAGGAGGATAGCGATCCCGAGTGACATGACACTCAGGAGATCCTAGAGGCCGAGAGGACAGAGAAAAGTGCGAGAGAGGGTGACTCTAGTATCAGAGGAGTTGCCCTCTCAGGAATTAGGTGGAGAGGACGAGTCCGTAGTAGGATCCTATGTTGCCCCAGACACAAGAGGAGGACATTAGTCAGTGGCGACATCTGTGGTAGGCGTTGATCCTAGGGATCCTTCTTAGAGGCCCAGAGATCCGAGTGAGATGTCACTCTTCTTTTAATATTTATTCTTAACTAGGATTGTCTTCGTTGTTATCTCTCCTTTTGTTCATTTTTGTTTTTATCTTTTGATTATTTCTAATTTGTCTTCTCCTTTGCTTGCAGAGACTGCTGATGAGTGGCGAGACTTGATTCGCCGGGTATGTACTGATACCCTGATGCTCCCCATGGAGAAGACTCGTGCCGAGCTGTCGGTGGATGCGGGGAGCCTTCAACAGCTGGTAGGCATAGTGATGTCTTTGCCCCTATCTGGCACATGGCCAAGATGGTGACTTCCCTCCATACTGAGTTAGCCAAGTATAGGACTGTAAAGCGCCTGATGAGGAGCCGCTCTCATAGCGAGGCTATAGCTACTGTTTGGGACCGTGAACCCTTAGTGCACTCAGAGCGCTAGTGTAGCCAGTCCAAGACGTGGTCATGCATCTTCAAAGGGATCTCATAGGGGTTGAGAGGCCACTTGGCTCTTTTTGTAGTGACTCTTGTTAGATTGTTTATACAATCATTTTGTATTTTCTGGGCTCATTGAGCATTTTGACCATGCCTAGCGCATGATGGCATTGTACATAAAACTTGATTATATATATATATACTTCTGTTTGGATCAGACTCTTGGTGTCTAGGATTTTGTGATTTATTTCCACATGTATATTAGATGCTTATTAGAATTCTTGTTTTTATATGCTTTTCAGAATGTATGCAATGGAGAACAAATGACACAAATGCTTTCTTTCTTTTTGTATTTTGTGATGCTGATGTATGATGATGCAAATGAACTTGTGACCTTGAACTTTAGCTTCTATAAGCAATTTTCTGGTACTTCATATTTGTTTTGAAAAAATGTGATGACAAACTGGTACGATGAGCAGATGCACTTGCCCCACTCCTAACTCCATGCAACTAGTAAGATGTGAGGGCTCACCACCGAGAGCTAGAAAGGGCACAAGCTATGAGGTGTGTTGAAATGGTAATGATGGGAGATAGACAAAGAGTTGGTGGAACCAAATTAGGACGCTACAAACCTACCCTACTCAAGTGACTCCATAGTTTAGAATGTGACTTGCTTTGCAGTTTATCTAGACTTAGATTTGTAGATGGCCACTTGGTTGACAAAATATGGTTTTCAGGGTTTTGAAATCTCTTGGAATTTTGGACATCGATCATTTGTTTTTGACTCAAGATTTCAAAGGTTTATTTGAAATATTTTCTTATGACCTTTAACGTTTACTGTCAAGAGGACCCCCTACACCTTGCCCCATGCTACTAGTAGGAAGCATGGGCTTATCACCATGGACAAGGTACATGTAAGTAAGGGCATTCCCATCCTTTCCCAACCCTATGTCACTAGTAAGAGAGCGAGTTTATCACCGAAGGTTGGTAGGAAAGGAAATGTGTAAAAGTAAATTTTCTGTTTGATCTATATTCGACTTATTTATTTGAGAAAAATGTCAGTATGTTCTTATTTCCAATGAGATCTATATATAGGATAGATGTGACACCATGAAGCTTCTAGAACAGACCATAGGTAAGACACCTATCCTAGGAAGAAAAAAAAGTGAGAATAAGCATGCAGGCCTTGGTATGGCTACCATTAAGACTTTGTCATATCTAGCTTTAATTGATGACATGATTCTGAAATAGTTGATGATGTTATGAAAATGAAGAAGTATGATTTGAATGCTTCACGCCAATACCATTAGAAGTTTGTAATGAATTGCTTAAGAATAAGTCCCTTGATCACCAAATTTTATGAAACGAGTGAACAAAATGAACCTATCTAAATGAAGATGCAATGTAGATATAATTATACAAATAGTGCTGATGCTTCATGCGTAAAACCATTTAAGGTGCAAGGAATTGACAGTTTCACCAAATTCCTCACCTTCTAGTGTGCACAAGAGATACACACCATTTTTGTAGTCCTTCATAACTCGATATGGGCCCAACCACTTGGGTTGGAACTTTCTTCCTTTGCCGATTTTCTTATCGATCCGGCTGTCTAGTCTTAGAACTAGATCTCCTTCATATATTTCTCATTCATAGACCTTTTTGTTATACTACCAGCACATCCGGTCAAAGCATAGACTCTATGTCACTGTTCAATGTTTAACCTGGCCTCATCTAGGCTTTCTAGTTGGGAGAGGCATGCCTCTCTATAAGCTTCCTCACCTAGAATCCCTTGTAGTGAGATGTGGAGACTGGGTATTTCAACCTCAAGTGGGAGAACTACTTCTGCTCCGAATACCAATGAGAAAGGAGTTGCTCCTGTTGGTGTTCTTATTGAGGTTCGGTGGGCCCACAAGGCCGATATAACTTTAAATGCCAATCTCATTTGTTTTCTTTTATGGTTTTTAAGAGAATGGACTTTAGAGTTTTATTCGTAGCCTCAGCCTGTCCGTTGGCTTGAGGGTAATACAGGGAGGCCATATGATGGTTTATTTTAAATTTACTGCATAGCTCATGGACCTCGTCATTTTTAAAGGACGTGCCATTATCTGAGATAATGACTTGTGGGACATCGTACCTACAAATGATCTGGTTCAAAATGAACTTGGCGATCACGGCTCCTAGTACAGTGGTAAGAGGCATAGCCTCCACCCATTTGGTAAAATATTCGGTGGTCATGATTATGAAGTTATGGCCATCTATTGATGAGGGAGAGAATTTCCCTATCAAATCTAGGCCCTATGTAGAAAAGGGCCATGGAGTCACGATTAGTTGTAGAGCTTGTGCCGACATGTGAATCTCATGGGAAAATTCTTGGCATTTATGGCATGTATGTATAAAATCTACTTCATCGTTTTCGAGAGTGGGCCAAAAATAGCTCATTCGATGTATTTTGCGAGTGGTGGCATGGCCATTGAAGTGGCCTCAACATATTCCACCGTGAGATTCATAGAGAATCTTCTTGGATTCTTCTATGTCAACACACCTTAGAAGCATTCCATCGAAAGCTTTACGATAGAGCACTTGTTCTATAATAATGTATTTAGCTACGATAATGTGTAACCGCCTTCTTTGTTATGGTGTAGTACCCTCTGGATACATATGTTCCATGATAAAATTGATAATATCAGTATACCAAGGACATTTATATATGGGAGGTTTGGTTTCGATGTAATATATATATTCAATGGGAAAATCCAGATCTACTAGATCACCTCTTTCTAACATGTTGTCGGCTAACCAATCTGCAATGATTTGTCCCTTAATGGACTTCTAGTTTAAAAAAGTTAATTTGAATTCACCCATTAAGGTTATAAAGCATCTAGCCTTTTTAGACAAAGACCCTTGCGTGAGGAAAGTTCGTAAATGGTCTATTTTTACAATGACCCTTGTTTCTTGATTTAGCATGTAATGTCTTAAGCATTTGGTTGCAAAGACTATGGCAAGGCATTCTTGTTCTACCTACGTATAACGTGTTTCATAATCGAGCAACGTTCGGCTAATAAAATAGACTACACATTCTCATTTATCGTTGTCTTCTTGAGCCAACATGCAGGCTAGCGAGACATCCATAGCTCGTGAATATAAGATCAAAGGATGATCTAGTCTAGGTGGAATTAATGTGGGAGGAGATAGTAAGAAGTGTTTAACTACTTTGAAGGCCTCATGGCATTCCTTTGTCCAAATAATGCAGCAATCCTTTTTCAACAAATTGTTGATCGGATGTACAACAAAACTTAAGTCAGGATGAATCTCCGGATTACACCGAGCTTTCCAAGAAATGATCTAATGCCAGAGTCGTCTGATGGTGGGATCATCTCAAGAACAGCCTAGATTTTGGCTGGGTCTACATTGATCCCTCGTGATGATATAATGTAACCTAGGAGTTTCCCTCCTGTCACACCAAATACGCATTTTTCTAGGTTTAGTGTGACTCCGTATTCAATCAAATGTGAAATAATGATGCGGAGCACTTCCGGTGATCACGGCACTTCTTGGCCTTGGCCAACAAGTCGTCTACATAGGATTCCATGATTTTATGAATAAGATCATGAAATATGTATGTCATTGCCCGTTGGTATGTAGTGCCAACATTCTTGAGACCGAATGGCATAACAACGTAGCAATAAGTTCCCCAAGGAGTTATAAATGTGGTTTTGGCTTGGTCTTCTTTAGATATCCTGATTTGATTGTATCCCGAGAACCCATCCATAAGGGACAAACACTCAAATCTAGTTGTTGCATCAACGATGATGTCAATGGATGGTAACTGGAAGTCATCCTTGGGGCACGCAATGTTAATGTCTTAGAAATCTTTGCAGATGCATTTCTTCCCATTATTTTTGGGAACATGGATGATATTAGATACCCACCGAGAGTAATCAACTAGTTTGATGAACCCTACCCGAGAAGCTTCATTACTTCTTCCTTCACCATGAGAACTACCTTGTGTTTCATTGGTCTCGCTTTTGTTTAATTGGCTTTACATCTGATTTGGTGACGAGGTTATATCTTTGCAATCTGCGGTGCAATTCCCGTCATTTCTTTATAATTAAATGCAAAAGCCTTTTGATGTTCTTTGAGGATTCGAGTGTGTATTTCTATTTCTTCTGGAGTTAACGAAGATCCTAGTTTCAATATCTTTGGTTCTTCCTCCGTTCTGATGTTTATATCAATGGTTTCTTCTATCAAAGTGTTACCTTCTTCGAACTCAGGTGGGGCTGGAGGTAGTTCCAAATCTTCTCCATTCTCTACCGTGTATATGTCAAGTTCCTTTTGTGGGGGAAGCTCTACCATGGGATTTCCAAAGTAAGAAGATGAATGTGGGATTAAGGACAAATCTACCATGTGATGGGTGAGATGTAACTCTGCATAGGTGTTTAGGTAATCAAGAGTGGCTCTATCACTGTCAACGTGATTTAATCTAGTAGATTCATTCTCAGCTATGTGCGTTAGAAGAGGGTTTGTTGACATTTTCTTTACTAACAATTCGATGCGTAGGGATACCATGAAACGAGTGTCTTCTAACTCATTGTTTGGAGTGAAATATGAAGTGAGGTTCTTTATCGAATCTGCGATAAGGTTTTGTTCTCGCGAGGATTGCTTCAATTGATATGAAGTTAAATCCTTTTCTCAAATCTAATATTGTTGTTTTGTAGAGCTGTAAATGTTCAGCTCTAGTCTCATACACCTCAGAGACTTGGTTTACTACTAATTAAGAGTCTCCTAACACTCTGATGTCATTAACACCGAGCCTTTTATCTATGATGAGGCCAAGGAGGAGGGCTTCGTACTCAGTGCCATTGTTTGTACATTTGAAATTTAATTTAAAGGTGAATGGTAGGATCTTTCCCTCAAGAGAAGTAAAGATCACACCTGCCCCAACCCCATAATGACATCTAGCTCCATCAAAGTGGAGAGTCTAATGTTTATTTGGGAAGATGGATGTTGGGACATTCGTTACATCTATTTCTTCTACTTTGGTTACTTCTACCATGCAGAGTTCCTCTGCTGGAAGAGAACCAACTCCTAGGGTACATCCCATACCTGTGGAATCAAACGGTAGGAAAATTGGTAGATCTTGTTCTAGCAACTCAACAATTTTTTGCAGTAGTTCCTAATGACACTGTTTCTACAATGTTAGCTTCATCCTTGAGGGTCTGGGATGCTCTTGACTAGGTTTGTAATCTCTAGTTCTGTTGTAGGTATTAATTTTTCTTCTGGTTTTGAGTTGGTTGGTTTGTTAAGTTGGTTTGTTGGGAGTTCAAACTCAGAGTGAACACCTGGCCTTTTCTTCAGGTCTGCTAGGTGTATATTGAATGGTTTCGGATCACCTTTTGCTACGAATATCTTTCCTAAGTGCAAGAATCTTATTTCCTAAAATAACGTAGAAGGGATTGCCTTCATACGGTGTATCCATGGTCGGCCGAGGATCATATTATAGTTGGTTTCCCAATCTATAATATAAAACTCAGTGAGGATTTTTTTGGGTCCTAAGGTGACTGGTAGTATTATAGTTCCAATCAAAGTGGCTTTAAGGCTATCATAGCCTCTTAGTGTATTCCGAGTCGTGGAACAATTTGTCTCTCCATACCCTAGCTTTTGAAGGAAAGAGAAGGGGACTATGTTAACTGTTGCCCCATCATCAACCATTGTGTGTTTAATGTAATTTTTATAAACCCACACTTGTAAATGTAAGGTTGGATCACCTCTACATGCAATCTCAGCATCTGTTGGCATTTTGCTTATGTCGAATATAAACTCGGTATCCCTATCCGGCTGCCCCAGAGGGTGGATATCAAAGTCTATATGGTTTACCTGTGTTTCGGGAGGAGTGATGTTAATTAAATGACCTAAACCTAATGCTTCTAAAAGAGCAGCCCTATGGGTAGGAGAGTTCTTCAGCAAGTCCAAAAAGGAGATGTGAGAGGTCTTTGTTAGGTCATTAATTAAATCATAGGCACCTACGGGTTTTACTAATGTTTGTTGAATGTTATCTGGCTCTAGTGGGTAACTTGGATTTGGCTGAGAGGAATACTCTCGTGTCCTTGTTATGGCTTCCACATGTAGCTCAGTGTCTAATTCCACTAAACCGACTATCTTGGTTCGTGGCTGATTTCCTAATTGTGGTGCGACAGGTGGATTTAGTGAAGTCGAGGCTTCATGATCATTGTTTCCTGTCATTACACCCTTGTTCGTCCCATTTGGATTTAATTTGTTGTTATTGTGATTTGGGAGCAGATCATTGAAGATCTTGAGGGGTGCATTTTGAGGGGAGACCGCCCCTGTGAAAGTATTTGGTGCAGGTGATGTAGGATCTGCTAAGAACATATCTATGAAAAGTTGTCTTTGTTCCTCTGGAAAACGTTGCATGAATTTATTAGTGTCATGGCCTCAAATTTTGTGGAAACCACAATATGAGTTGGGATTGTAATTCCTAGGTTGTTGGTTTGGCATGTGTTGTGGTCCAAAACTTTGATTAAACCGTTGACTATTAGGATTAAAGTTTTGCATTTGTTGCCTTTGGTTTTGATATCTAGTTGAGTTTTGACTTGGACCCTATGTCTGGATCTGCCATTGTTATTGTTGTTGTTGTGGATGATTAAAATCCACCACGTTGATTGTTGGGGTAAAATTGTTGTTTCGTTGATTGTTAATTGGTGGTGGAGCATTTACAACATTTTCCTTTTTTGCTTGGTTAGTTACTCCATCTGTTGTGACCCCATAGTTTTTGTTAAGGATTTTAGGTCCTTGATTGGCATTTGTGGTAGTAGGATAAGTCGTAGTATTTTGGTTGGGGATGATTAACCTCCCATTTGTTCCATATGCCTTGAACCGCTATCTATTACAGCTTGATCTATTCGGAGGCGCTCTCAAGCACTTCATCATAATTTCTTAGTGGGAACTTCTACACTTCTTCCTTTATCTCTCTCTTTGAGAGAATGAAGGAATAAATCACATAGTTCCATCTGATCCATGTTTAGAGCACTTGCTGAAGAATAGAGGATTGTATGCCATCTTTGGATGAAATGAGCAACAGATTCATTGTGTTCTTGTTTAATATGCAAGAATTCCTTGATTCCTATTCTCAACAATTTGTTCATGTCGAATGCCTTGATGAACTTTGAAACGAGTTGTTTAAATGAATGTATTGAGGCTTCAGGTATTCTATAATACCAATCGAGGGTGATACCCTCTAAAGTTTTGGGGAATATTTTAGCAACAACTCCATCCCAAGGGAGTAGTTCTCGAATGGCTATGGCATAGGCCTTAATATGTGCATTCGGATCTCCCTCCCCTTTGTACTTGGGAAAATCGGGAAGAGGTCTTGGAAGCATGACGCTTTGTATAGTGAAGTCTAAGGGATCTTTCAAATATTCTGAATAAGTCCCTATCACATAGGTTTCGACCATCGATGATGCCTGCTTGAGGGGGTGGAGGTGGAATGGGTTGTTGATATGGCATAGTGTATGCATTTGCAGGGACATAAGGAAATCCCTGTGGTTGAGCGAACATGCCGGGAGAAGAGAACATATCTCCCTGTGGTGACTTGGAATACATGTTTAAATATGGAGGAACATTGTTCAGAAATGGATTGTTTTGTACTAAACCGGGAGGTATCATATTTTCCACTGGAGTGGTGTTAGAGAACGCAGTTCTAGTTGGCATTTGTTGTGAATACTGAGGAGGCATGCCCAACGTGCCTGTTCCTGTGAGGAGGTCTACTTGGCTAGGATGATGTGGAGGATTGGAATTTCCTGCCTGTATGAATTACAAATTTTGACTTGCTTGAGAAAGTTCCAACCCTCTAACTTTCTCAACTAAGGCTGAGATGACCTCGTTTGGTGAAGATACGGTATTTTTCCTTAGTGGTGTTTGTTGAGGTTGTATAGGCATATGGTACCCAGCTATGAATTGATCGGTGCCCTACCAAGTTTCACTGAGGTATTTCCTATAGGTGGAGGAATGGAGGTGTTTTCTTGAAAAGAGACCTCGGGTTGTGTTTGCAAACCTCCTATAGGTGGGTACATACTTTGAGAGCGTTGTTCACTCCTGGCATAATGTGCTAAATGTTCATCATCTAAAATAGATATGGATTTGACTGTTTCTTGATTGGTGGTCTAAGTAACACTGAGGAGATGAGCCGAGATTCTCTAGTGAGCATCATGTTATTTGAGCCTAAAGGCTCTATTTGTTGCGTTTAGGTGAGTTGATCCAACTCCTCTATTTGGAAAGAAGAACTATATCTAGTCCTTTGAGGTGGAGTTTGTGTTGAAAGCCGGTTAATTGAATAGTTGTCACCCCATGCTGAGAGTGAGGGTGATGGTTGTCTATTCAGTTGATCGTAGTATGCTTCAAGACCTAGGAGAGGTCTGCCATATGCATTGAATCTCGACATATTCGGGGGGTATATGAATACCCGCAGAATAATGGGAAGAAGTGAAGATGGATGAAAGAAAATGAAACACTAAAAGGGAAAAGGTGAAAGTGAAGTAACTGTTCCTTTCACGTCGGGTTCACCAATTTTGTTGGTGAAGCTGATGTGAAGGCTAACGAGGTGGAAAAGATGAAAATAATACTAATTGGAAGAACAAGTATAAATAAGACTCTGAATCGGAAGGTAGGAATTTTCACGTCGGGTTCACCAATTTTATACAATGGAAAAGTGACAAGTGAGCATGGGAATCTACAAGTAACTCTTCCTCGCATGTGACCTCCCAGGTCGTGCCGAGACAACCAAATAGGATGGAATATACGTGGGGCACAGACAAACTAGTTAGGAAATCTTATGTCCTCAACGCGCACTAAAGGAATCTACAAATCTAAGGCAAAGACGGCCCTCCTAATCTGAACTGGCATGATAGGTCACTCGGTGAGGATGACTGCTCGAAGGCTCCAATCAATATCGAGCTCTGGCATGATCCAATCTATAGGTTGTGGGATACATGGAAGATAACCTGTGGGTGCTTCGTAGATATTCCCCAATAGGGTCATGAAAATGGATGATGGATGTATGGTGGATTCTATGGGCGATTCTCTAGTCTAGTCTAGAAATCCTTAGCTTGATTAGCTGCTATGTCTAGTGAGGATAGTTGTGCGATAATGATTGGTGGAAGTGGAGAGGATCTGAATACTAATGTGTCGTAAATTAGAATCAACGTCTGATTGACCTGTGGGCCCATTGGGTTGTGGGACCTGTGGATCACAACCATAAGTTCATGGTCATTGTGGACCTCCTATGGTCATGTGCAGAATCAATCCCTAATCCCTAATATCCAGTAGTCGTATGCCTTTTCGGCCTTTATGTTTAGAACTAAAAGTTGCGTAATCTTCTCAGAGTACCTTACAGGCATTCTGGCAACTTGAATTCTTAAGCCAGTGTCTATGTCAATGAGGATGTCTCCCATGTTTGGCTATGGGACCAAAGGATCACAACCGAACATTTGCTCTCTTTCAAGCCCTTCTATAGTCATGTAGATATTTATTAGGGCAATCTGTAGTTTGGCTGGTTTGACCAAAACGTATGCACTTTGTCGTCTTCTATGTTTAATCCTCTTAACTATGAGCTAATTTCTTGTAGGTCTATTGTTGTTCGAAGACCTGAATTCTGAGATTTTTGTCTATGTTAGTTATTGCTGCAATAATATTGGGATGAGGCACAATTGGATCAAATACGTATTCTCTGGGCTCCCTAGGTCCCGTGATTGTCATACAAAAGAAACAATATAAATCTAACTAAAGAAAAGTAAACTAATTATGCAAAGTATATCCACAACATATATCTAAATTCTCTATTTTGTATTTTTGACAGAATATTTAACAGAATTAAGATAACAACTATTTAATATATCTAGAAAACGACAACTAACCTAATAACAGAATTAAAAACAAACAAGGTAGCCGAGTATAGCTACTTGTCTGTGCAGTTGTGAGTCTATTCTAAATAACTAAATAACTGATCTAATTTAATTGAAATATTTTCAATCCTACCTCAAAAGTGAGGAACGAATCATAGTTTCTCAGAAACTATCGATCCCCACGGCTTCCCCGACAATATCGAAAATGAACGTAATCTGAAATGAAGTAATTCACTACTCTATTTGGTATATTTTAACTAGAACTTTGAAAGCTTGAACTTGGATTTTGCAGAATAGTGGTGAATCTAGTAGTGTGTGGCTTTGTCCCCTCAGTGTGGTCTCCTCATTCCTTCGTGCTCACGTGAATCTAGAAAAGCGTGTAATGCTAGCATCAATAGGAGTAGGTATTGGAACAATGGGAGCTTTGGATGTAGACTGAATACAATGTGAGTAGCGGAGAGGATAGTGCAAGAGAAAATAGCTTGACTTATGCAATTCCTAGTGGGATTTATTGCGAGTCATACAACACAAAACATCCAGAACCTGAAACTATCCTTCTTGACAAACAAAACCTGCAACTCTAATGGCTTCAGACTGAAAATGAAACTATCCTACCTTATTTGATTGTATGAAACAGTGGTAACACTAGAACAAGAAGATCATGTGGCTTCTAAATAGTAAAATAAAACTAACCATGCATGCAACAAATGAAAACTATTGAATTCCTAAGCAAGAATTTAAAGACTAAACTATTGAAATGAGAGGATGAAATGAAGTTTTGAGGAGCCATTTACTTGTAATCAAACCAGCTATTTATAGAATTCCCATTCACCCAAAGGTAACTCCAACTAGGACTCTTTTACTATAAACAATGAAGAAACACTATTCCAGGGAACCAAAATCATAAATACAAGCAAAAACGGATGAGAAAGCTGGTAAAAGTTGAAAAACTACACAAGTCGTGATCAGAAAAGTGCAATCGGAAAACACATGAAGGATTGCTACCCCGAGTAGGGGCGGTTATAGGACATTTGCCCCCTACAGGCGGCGGTCACGAGACCGCCACCCAAGTAGGGTGGCGGTTTCATCACTGAAGACAAAAATGCAAAGGAAAAGAGGGGAAGAGAGCAAAACAAAGCACACGGAGGCTAAACGGGGCATGTAGGATGTTAACGTACACTTGGAGAGATTTTTATATCCCGAACACCTTGTGAGGAGACCTGTATCATCATTGGGGCATGTGTAACACTATTCTGCAAAGTGTAATACCCTTACAATTTTGGGTACATACGGAACCGTCCATGTGCCTCGTCCACACAACTTCAAGGTCAAATTTGGGGCGGGTCTTAAATATGCGCTGAGCCTCCATGTGTGCTAAGTCAAACATATGGCCTTGCCAAACAAAAGGGACTTAGCCAAAACATAAAGAAAATGAGAAAATCCGCATGAATCGATCCAAGTTTCTCTTCGTTGAAACTTCAAAAGAAAAATCCAAAAGCGGTCCCCAAATGCACGCAAAATCTACATGTGGCATGTTTCAAGCCAAAAGTGGGAAGGTGGGTCACTGAGAGGTAGTTTACATTTTTTGGATTTTATTTCGAAAAAGTGTAAATTATAAAAATAAGCCGCACCTCCGAACACCGGAGAAGCCATGTGTCAGGCCTAAATTACATGCGAGAAGGTGGGACTTGGAGGGATTCATTGCCAAAAGTGGGCCGAAGGGCCTAGGGGAGACATTTCACCCAAGTGGAAAATGTGGGCCGGTGGGCCTGAGGATGACAAATGAAAAATAATAAGGGTACGGGCTAAGCGGGGCTGCGGGATACTTTTACACTTTTGTAAATTTTGTGCAAAGGAACAATTTCAATTTCTTGTCTCTGCATTGGTGCTCAAAATAGTCTTGCCCCACTTTTCCTTTGAAAATCTATCAATTTACGACCTCTACAATATTTTCTCCCCCATGTTGTGCTTGAGAAGTCTCTGCTTCATTTTGTTGAGATAATTAATTTGTTCCTAGGTTGAAAATCAAGTATGGGTCCATTTGTGTTTCCTTGTTTCTCTGTCCCTCTGAAAAGGTCTGTAATTTGGGTCTCCCATTCTTTGTTCATTCAAAAACTTGGGATTTCCTGTTCTTTCCATTTTCCACAGTCAGGATTTGCTTCCCTTGTCATTTTTGCCCCAAATACTTGATAAAAAATTAATGGATGTAGCTCTGAAGAGCGTATTTGAGCCTTGTAACATTTCTAAATCCTCTGTCCTTGGAAAAAATTTCATCTTTGGGCTCAAATGGTAGTTTTTCTACATTTTACAATTTGATGGGAATTTCTCCCAGTCAAATTTGTATCCTTGCATCATCAGGGAATGTGGCCTCTTTTGGTTGGATGCGGCTCAACAGGGTACTTCAGAAATTTTATGAATTGCCTAAACTAGAAATTTTCCATGTGGGATAATGGCACTCATTTGAAGGTTTAATTTTTGGTTTGGCCTAAAAGTAGTTCCTGGAGGACACGTGGAGGTCTCTGCTACTTCACTTTGACTTAAACAAATTTGTATGTAGCTTATACAATTTGGTGGGACAGGGACACATGGCAAGCCCATGCTCATTCAGGGTCTCAAACTTGGGCACCATTTTGAAATTACACCATGGAGACACGTGGAGGCTTCCGCTAGTTATTCGCATACTTAGTATTTTTTCAAAACATTTTGGGAGGTCTGGGACACGTGGAGGAACCGCACATGTTTGGAGACTGCCCTTGAGTTTTATTTTTAAGAAGCGCCAAAAGGACACTTGGAGGCCTCCGCTCACTTTTGCATTTTGCTTGGAATTTTCAAGTAGCCAAAAGAGAGTACGAGAATCTAACACATGGTGACTTCCACTTGAGCTTGAAGTGCTTAAAAAAATATTTCCGGGCTAAGACATGTGGCAAGCCCGCACTCTTTCAGGTCTCAAATTTTGGGAACATCTCAAGGTGCACCATTGTGACGCGCGGAAGTTTGAAAAGTCAAAAGCGATGGGGAAGGAGACAATTGGAGGTAACTTATAATTTTTATCTCTTATTCTCAAAGGGACTAAAATACAAAAATGGCCCATGAAGATCGATAAAGGAAGTGTCAAAGCTTGCTCCAATCAATGGCAGAGGTGCAGACTCTCGGGGAAACTTGGAAAATTTCCTTTTGGGAAAAAGGAGTTAAAAGTAAAAAGGAAGCATGGTTCTGATGGGACCCACATTAGGACACATGTCAGGCCCATTTTTCAAGGGCAGAGCTACGGGGAAAACTTTGAAAATTTTCCCTTTTCCAAAAAGAGGTGAAATGGCAGAATTTTGCCGTGGTTCCTTTGGGACCCACCTTAGGACACGTGTCAAGCTCATTTCTCAAGGATGGAGGTGTGGAGCAAAATGTGAAAATTTTACTTTTTCCAAAGGTTGTAAAAGGAAAAAGAGAACCCGCAGACCCACTCTAAAATTAAATCTTCCATGTGGATGGCCCAAATTCAAAGTAAAGATCAATGACAACTGTGTGTATTAATCTAATTTTCCCCCCAACTTTTACTGAAATGCTCTTGGAAGTGCGAGTCTTCATGATATCTTGGTATTTCCTACACGCCAAATAGAGAGAAGAGTTAATTTTGATATCTAAGTTTGGTGGGGAAATCTCGAGACATCTTTTGCCATTAAAATGGTCTGACTATCGGGCTCAATCTAATTTTCCATTTTTCTTCTCCCGAGCATGCAAAGAACCAGATTTGATAGATTAGGGATGGAGGTGGTTGGTAAATAAAAGAAAGAGTGTTCTACTAGATGAAGGAATTGAATGCTGATATTTTCGAAGAGATCTGCCCCATGAGCACCTGGCAAATTTTTGCATATCTGATTCTGGGAATCACGATCGTGATCATGGGAAAGCATTGGTGGCACTCAATGTTTTTGTCTTTTGGGGAAAAGGGCTCTATTGTAAATGTTATAAATGGCACAAATTTATCATGCTAAAGGTTAGAGGTTGGAGTGTGAAGGGTCGGACTGATTTTCCTAATAGAAAAAAGGCTTGATAGAGCCCATCCTCCTTTGAGAAGCTATTTGAGAAGCCTCGTATATCTCTTTTATATTGAATTTGATCATGTCAATGTGGTTGCGATTGTACAACCATTGAAAATATTTGAGATTGTTCTAGAAACTTTCCCCTGCTAATAAATTTAATCAAACTCGAGCTATTCTCTGTGGATCTTGTGTAAAATGTGTGGCTTTACTTTTGAATGTCTGCAAATAGTTTCTCTTGTTCCTTTTTAAAATATTGTATCAAAATCTATCTCAATCACAAAAGCCTCAATCCTTGTGATAGTTTAGTGGCATCTACAATTTCATTTCTTAGAAGATCTTTCATCTGGGAGTGAAATAAATGATTTAAAATCACTTTTCTTTCATCTGTTGATAGAGATTGTCTGTAAGCCTCTGGGTGTACCTTAGGCGTGATTGGACTCAGATATTGATGTTTTGTTGGGTTTTCCAACTCAAGCCTTCGTGTTAGAATCTCATATATTGTATGAAAAAGTGCTAATTTGGGCCTCCATTGAAGCACATGTTCGGGTTAAAGTAACATTATAGCTGCTCTATGGCATTCTGTTGGTTTATTCTTCCATTTTGCAAAAGTTCTCAAAGATTTGGTATAATCACCTTTATCCCGCTTCACCTCCCACCTAAATCCATCTAAAACAACTCATCCTACCCATACTACCCCTGTTTGTCATGTGTGTATATAAATGCATAAATTTTACTATGAATACATGCAGAAACAATCAAGATTCCAAATGTCTTTAGTGGCCTGAACCTTGCTTAGAGAATATCTCCACTATCTAGAGTGACAACTTGTGAGATTTAGATTTTGTTGCATTGATCATATTTTCTTCAAGGTCTCCTTAACAACTTCATTAGGAAGGACATCTCCATCTCCTCCATAAACAATAAGCTACAAAAGGGTTCTCTTACCTTTGTTGAAAGGCACAACCTAAAATAGTGAGGATAGATTAAATCCTCTTGAGGGTACTAAAAATTTCTCCACATATAAGTGACAAAAGGAAAGGTAGATCCCATCCTTGGCTACAAAATGAATCATTATGATATATCTGTCTCTAAGCTTCTTGTCAATACTTGTGATGTTGCTCAGACATTGAGGGAGAATCAATTTGGGTACCAACACCCGAGTGGCACCGTTTCCGGGGAGCTAATTTGAGTTGCTGAGACTAATTTGCTTATTCACTGTCAGTTCATATCTATTTATCCCATCAACAACACCTTAGTGGTGTCGTTTCTAGGGACATAGTGGTTACAATCACATTCAGGCCCTGGTAAAACACTTCTTATATATTCCAAGTGCAATGTGTAATTATTTTAGTTCCTACACCTAGTGCACTAGCTTTCATTGACAAATTTGGGTAAAGAAAAGTCAGAGTCTTTTCATTTCTAGTTTCTAGTGTTGACAACATTTGACAGATCATATTTAGTGCATCTACACAACTAAGGTGGAAATCCTTAGTGGTGACTCCCTGTTGATCTAATTCTTAATGAATACCAGTGTCTTAACCTCTGTCAAGTGAGATTTGTTACTAACCTTTGCAAAGCTGGAAGGAAGAAGATCTTTCTTTTCTAGGGATCCTGCTAGGACATTATTTCTAGAGCTAGGAAAAGCAAAATCAGAAGGAAGAAAAGCTTGGAGAGTTGTGGGGGATCAACAGACAAGAAGAGGGATCTCCATTGATGAAAGTGATCGGCCTATCATTGAAGACTACTATTCAAGTGCTTCTGAATTAGGTAGCCTCTTTGTGGAATTGAATTCTCCAACTGGAGAGGGGCCTTCATTTGATTTTGAGAAGTTTTCTTCTCATTCTGCCCCTATCTTTTCAGAAGTTGATAGGGATTTCCAAGAAATAAGGCCTTTAGGGGATATCCACTTTGAAAATTATACCCCTATGTTTTAGAGACCCTCTGCCCCTTATCAATTTGTCACCCCTCTAAGGTCACCTCCTCAAAACAACATGGCCCTGCCCCCACCCAAACCTCCTTTTTTGTAAATACCTTTGGACCTATAATTTTTTTAGGGATGGTTGGTTATCCAAATGCAGATCCTCAAGATGTGAGAAACAAACTACCAAAGTTCCCAGGAAACAACATTATAACGGTGATCAACATCTTGAAGCTTTTTATCAATATGATGGAAGACTTTGAGATTGAACATGCAAATGTATATATCAAGGTGTTTATCCATAATCTAGAAGAGGATGCAAGGTACTGGTATAAAGCTTTTCTAGATAACTCTATTGATTCTTGGAATGAGATGAACAATGTATTTAAATTGTAGTATGGTGATATAAATGACCCTAGGTTTCTTTTGATAGAATTTGAAAACATCAAAAATAATCCTAATGACTCAGTACATGATTTCAACACAAGGTTTAGCAAGACCTTGAGAAGGTTTCCTATTAGGATAAGGCCATGTGATGAATTATGTTTGATAAAATATTCAGATACATTTGATAAAAATGATGCTTACTATTTGAGGGACAAAACCCCTACTAATTTGTGGCAGGCCTTCACCATGGCTCTGCAAATAGAGAACAACATCAAGGAAATTGGAAAGCCTCCAAAAAGGGAAGGTGTAAAACTAATTAACCCAGAAAAACCTCAGACAAGCAAGGTTGTGATTTGGAAGAAGTTGTGAAGACTTTGGCAGGGGTTGTCAAAGAAATTTCCTACAAACTAGCCCGAGATGAAAAGGGATTGGGAAAAGCTCACAAGGTCAACACAAGCAACAAGGCCAAGATAGGGTAATAAATCACCAAAGATCTGATGAAAAAGGTTAGGATATGTTGGATTTGGAAATAGGCAGCCCCAAGGCAAGGAAAACATAATGGTGCCTAATCCTTTGGCTGCTAGAGTTGATGTTGTGGAGGAGACAAATGTCATTGATTAGTGTGACAAATGTTTCATTCCCCATGCTCCATGTAAGGAAGATCAACAACAAGAAGAAGAAGAATCTTATGATGACAATGATGATGATGTCTGCATGATGGGTTGCTCCACAAGCTCACAATAAGGGCAACTTAAACTGAAGTGATAAGTGCCCAAGTGTTGCCACTTTTTGGGACTGCATTCATAGGGTACCTATTCTTCCTCCCTCTCATACTTTAGAAGTAGATATTGTACAAGCTTTTGAATTTCCCAATAATGACTTTGAATATTTAAGGGATTTAATGATAAATAAGTATGATGGAGGAATCCCATCTGAGGAAGATAGACAGTTTGATGATGTTGTTGTTATTGCTCAAGAGAGGGAATATAACACAAAGTCAAAGGGACAGGGCCTCAAGCCAAGCCAAAATCTCCCTTACTTTCAAACATTCCTAAAGAGGCTCCTAAGAAAGATGCATTTGCCAAAATCCCTACAGTTCCAAACAAAAATTATACCCCTCCTCATGCCCAAGCTATCAAAAATCCTATACCACCTAGTGAGTGTGTTAGCTTTCCTTCCAATACTACCTTTCCATCCAATGTTGCCTTGCCAAAGAATGTCCCATATGACATTGCTCAAGTTTTAAGTCAAATCAAAGTTTTGTTCCAATTGTTGAGTTGCTTAGGATTCCTGAGCACAAGAAAAGAGCATTTGAATACTTGGGATTGAAAGAAGGGAAGATTGCCCCAGGAAAAATATAAACATTGTGGAGACTCCACCAGCCATAGAGGAATTAGAGGCACCACCAGCATCAAAAGAATTAGGTGAACCACCTGAGGTCTATTTGGGGACATCCTTGGTAGACTCTAAACTGAATGTGGATCCATTCTTCACTACCCTGATCATTAAGGACAAATTACTCCATAACTCGCATGTTTGACTCAGGGGCATCATGCAATGTCATGCCTATGGAAGTCATGAATGAACTGAATATCAAAGTAACAACAGCATATGGGAAGTGTACTTCCATGGAATCTAGAGAAGTTCCAATGTAGTGGGGTGTGTGAATTGTTTGGTGGTGTAGCTTGCAACTTACCCGGTAAAATTTAAAACTTGATATTGTCATTGTTGACTACCCAACCAAGTGGGGAATGCTATTATCTATAAAATGGGCTGCAAGTGTTGGTGGGAGTTTCCAAATGGACATGTCCTATGGAACCATCCCAATTGAGGGCAGCCTTGTCAAGTTGTATTAGGAAAAGAAGATGTTACACCTTATTGAAGATCCCAACAATGCATCCTATGAAGTATTGTACACAAGTGTTGATGTTGATAAATTTGTGGGATTTGCTTGATGGAAAGGAGCACAAGATTGAGGAATGTAGATGTCTTGAATAATCAGACTCTCCTTGGACTTTGTTGTTTGATGGAGCTTGCTCCAAGTTTGGGAATGGTGCTAGTGTTGTTCTTATTTCTTCAAGTCAGAAAAAATGTTTTTTCCTTCAAACTCAACTTTGAGTGCACTAACAACATTGCTGAGTATGAGGCACAGTTGTTGGGTTTAAGAATTACTTGGAAATATGGTGTCAAATACATCATTGTCAAAGGGGACTCATAATTAATTGTAAAACAAGTCAGAAAACTGTATGCCACAAAGAATCAACAAATGAAACAATACAAGCATGCAGTTTGGGATTTCATTGAGATGTTTAATTCATTCAACATTGTGCATCATGATAGGAAGTTCAATGACTTGGTAGACAAGCTTGCAGTGTTGGGGTCTTGTTTTGACAATTGTGCAATATCCCCATATTGTGAATATGATGTTGAGGTGTTAACAAGGCCATCTATACCTGATAATGTTAAGCATTGGCAGGTTTTTGATAGTGATGCTCAGATCAGAAGATTTATGTAGAACAAGGGGGAGTTTTCTGATCAAAGTATTGATTTGGAGCCAATGGTGTGTATAGTAGAAGGGAAAGAAACCTTGTTTGGAAAGGGCATCATCCAACTAAAGACTAATACCATTCCTATAGGGTTGGTTGCTCTTGAGTCCAATTTTGATAATGTTGATCGCATTGTTAATAGATGCATGAAATGCTCAAGGGATATTGAGGAGCATGACCTTGGCACAAAGGAGAAACCAAGGAAAATTTTGTTAGGAAGAAATCTCAGTAGGGAGGAGAAGCAATCATACATCCAATTGTTGAAAAAGTATCAGGATTGCATGGCATGGACCTATTCTAAACTAAAAGCATATAGAGAGGACTTGTTTCAACATGAGATTCCCTTGGAGTCTAATGCAAAACCATTTAGGTAGAAAAGAGGCCAATCAATCCACTCTTATCTCTTAAAATGCAAGAGGAACTGAAGAAGCTAAGAGATGGAGGGATTATTCAGCCCACAAGGTATTCTTCTTGGGTTGCAAACCTAGTACCAATAAGAAAGAAGAATGGTGATATCAGGTTGTGTGTAGATTTTAGGAATCTAAACAGAGCATCAATGAAGGATAATTATCCTTTACCAAATATGGAAAACATGCTGCAATTAGTGACTGGTTCTGAATTTCTCTCCACCCTAGATGGTTTCTCTTGTTATAACCAGGTTGTGGTGAAGGAATCAGAAAGGATCAAGACATCCTTTACTACTCCTTGGGGGACGTATGTGTATGTTAGGATGCCCTTCGGTTTGATGAATGCTGGAGCCACCTTTCAAAGAGCAATGGATGTTGCTTTTGTTGGTTACATCAATGAGTTTATTATAGTTTATCAAGATGATGTAACTATATTTTCCAGGAAGAGAAGTGATCACTTGCTGCACTTGGAGAAGATGCTGATAAGATGTAGAGAATATGGCATCTCACTCAATCCAAAGAAGTTCCATTTTGGAGTGTAGAAGGAAAAGTTTCTTGGTCACATTGTGTCACAAGAAGGGGTGATGATTGATCCAAAAAGGGTAGAGGCCATCAACAAGGTCCCTATTCCAAGGACCAAGAAAGGAATTCAATATTTCTTTGGGCAGATAAACTTCATCAAGAGATTCATATAAAACTTTTCTGATTTGACCATTCCAATCACTTCCATGCTACTGAAGGACCAGGTCATCAAATGGGAGGAGGCTGCCATCCAAGCTTTCAATGGGATCAAGGAGGCATTAAAGCATGCCCCTATTTTGGTAGCTCCAAACTATAAGAAGCCTTTCCAACTGTTTTCCTTTGCTTTAGAGAACACTATTGCTTCTGTCTTGCTACAAAAGGATGATGAAGGGGCTGAGAGGCCAATTTCCTTTTTCAGTAAGGCCTTGTAGGGGGCTGAGCTGAAGTACACTATTATAGAGAAAAAAGCATTTTCCTTGGTAAAAGAAACAAAGGTTTTAAGGCCTTACATTTTGAGTTCTAATATTATTGCTTATGTTCCCCACACCATGGTAAAATACATTTTATCAGAGATGGAAGTCTCAAGAAAAAGGTGCAGTGGGTGAACAAGTTGTAAGAATATGATATGGATATCCAGACCATGAAGTTGGTGAGAGGTTTGGGCTTGGCTAAGCTTATGGCTGAGATCAACTTGCAAACTATTGAGGTAAATGAGGTAGAAGGAGAAAGGGTAGGTGTTTTTGAAAGGTTGATGAGTTCTGAGTGGTATAAGGATGTGATTTTTTATCTCAGACACTTATATTGCCCTGATTATTTAAGTAAGAACAAGAAAAAGAGCTCTTAATTTGGCCTCCCAGAAATATGTCATTACTGATTATGGGTTAGCTTGGAGAAACCCAGAGGGAGTCCTCTTAAGGTGCATTACTGAAGAAGAAGCTCCTAGGATAATTGTTGATCTCCATGGAGGATTTTATGGGGGGCATTTTATTGAAAGAGTCACAACACACAATATCCTGAGGGCTGGTTATTGGTGGCCAAATCTCTTCAAGGATACAACCTTGTTGGTTAGAAGATGTGAGAATTGTCACATGCTTCTCTGGAAGACTGAAAGCTTCAGGCTCCCTTCCTTTGCAGCCTGTATCAATTGAAGCTCCATTCAAGCAATGGGGAATGGATTTCATTGGTGAGATTTCAAACCCTTCAACTACTAGGCCATAAGTGGATTCTTGTAGTCATTGATTACTTTACTAAATGGGTGGAGTTAATCCCCATTAAGAAGAAACACACCAAATTGTCATGGAATTTGTGTTAAACAACATCATCTGCGTAGGTTTAGCGTGTCAATCAAGATTGTAGCTGACAATGCCATGAGTTTCAAGGCTAAACCTCTGGTGGCAATGTGTAAAGAATATGGGATTAACTTGACATATGCATCTAATTACAATCCCCAAGGAAATGGACAAGTTGAGTCCAACAATAAAAATTTGCTAAAAATTATCAGGAGAACCTTGGAGCTGAACAAGAGAAAACGGGGTGAACAATTGAAGTTTCTGTTTGGGCTAATAGAATCACAGTTAAAAGAGCCACTGGAAAGAGTCCATTTGAGTTGGTGTATGGAACTCAGGCCCTTCTGCCCCTTCATATGCAACTATCCTCATATCAATTCATTCAAAAACTGGAGGATCAAGAAGTAAGTCCTTATGATGCTCACATTAACCAAATTGTTGAACTTGATGAAGAAAGGAGGGCATCACACTAGAGGCATGTAAAGTTTAGAGAAAAGTTGAAGAAGTTATTTGACAAGAAGGTCACTCCCAGAGCTTTCAATGTTGGAGAACTTGTGCTACTATGGGATAACAGGCATGAAGATAAGGGAAAGCATGGAAAATTTGACTCACTATGGATGGGCCCTTACTCCATTGATATCAAGATTGGTGAACATAACTTCTTCTTGAAGGATTTGGATGGTGAATTGCTTGAGCTTCCTATTAGTGACAGGAATTTGAAGCATTTCTTGGATTGATTCCCTAGAATCAAGGTAAAAATCTTTTGTACAGTGTATAACTACTTATTTGTTTCTATTTTTTGTGTTTCTACTCATTATGGTCCTTGGTGACCTGTTTTTGTTGGTTTCTCTATTTGTTTTGGGAGATGGATCTGTTTCTCTACTCTGCGAGATGACTCTGTTTCCCAATGGATATTTTGGCACTTGGTCTACCATTGTTCTTGTGGCACTCACAGGGAGTGCCCATCCCTAAGTCGGAGCTGATGTTGGTGCTCAAAATAGTCTCGCCCCATTTTTCCTTTGAAAATCTATCGATTTACGACCTCTACTATATTTTCTCCCCCCCATGTTGTGCCTGAGAAGTCTCTACTTCCTTTTGTTTCCATAATTAATTTGTTCCTTGGTCGAAGATCATGTATGGGTCCATTTTTGTTTCCTTGTTTCTCTATCCCTTTGAAAATGTCTATAATTTGGGTCTCCCATTCTTTGTTCATTCAAAAACTTTGGCTTTCCCATTCTTTCCATTTTCCAAAGGTCGGATTTGTCGCCCTTATCATTTTTGCCCAAATACTTGATAAAAAATGAATAGATGTAGCTCTGAAGAGCATATTTGAGCCTTGTAACATTTCTAAATCCTCTATCCTTGGAAAATATTTCATCTCTGGGCTCAAATGGTAGTTTTTATGCATTTTACAATTTGACGGGCATTTCTCCAAGTCAAATTTATATCCTTGCATCATCAGGAAATGTGACCTCTTTTGTTGGACATGGCTCAATGGGGTACTTCAGAAATTTTATGAATTGCCTCCACTTAGAAATTTGTCTATGTGGAAGAGCAAGGCTCATTTGAAGATTTACTTTTTGGTTTGGCCTTGGAGCAGTGCTGGAGGACACGTGGAGGTCTCTGCTACTTTGCTTTGACTTAAACAAAATTTTATGCAACTTATACAGTTTGGCGGACGGGGACATGTTACGATCCCACGCTCATTCAAGTTCTCAAACTTGGGCACCATTTTGAAATTGGGCCATGGAGACACATGGAGGATTCCACTGGGTCTTCCCATACTTAGTCTTTTTTTCAAAATATTTTGGGAGTTCTAGGACACGTGGAGGAACCACACATGTTTGGAGACTAGCCCTTGAGTTTCATTTTTAAGAAGCGCCAAGAAGACACTTGGAGGCCTCCACTCACTTTACATTTTGCTTGGACTTTTCAAGCGGGAAAAAGAGATTGTCTCAGACTCTGACACATGGCTCCTTCCACTAAGCTTTAAGCCTTCAAAAATATTTTCTGGGCCAGGACATGTGGCGAGCCGCGCTCTTTTAGGGTCTCAAATTTTGGGGACCATCTCAAGGTGTGCCATTGTGACACGTGGCAATTTGAAAATTCAAAAGGGGTGGGGAAGCAAACCATCGAGGAAACTTAGAATTTTTACCTCTTATTCTCAAAGGGGTTAAAATACCAAAAATGGCCCACAAGCCCGATAAAGGAAGGGTCAAAGCTTGCTCCTGTCAATGGCGGAGGTGCGGACTCTGGGGGAAACTTGGAAAATTTTCCTTTTGGGAAAAAGGAGTTAAAAGTGAAAAGGGAAGCGTGGTTTCAATGGGACCCACATTGGGACACGTGTCAAGCCCATTTTTCAAGGGTGGAGCTACGGGAAAGCTTTGAAAATTTTCCTTTTCCAAAAAAAGTGAAATGGAAAACTTTGGTTGTGGTTCCTTTGGGACCCACCTTAGGACACGTGTCAGGCTCATTTCTCAAGGGTAGAGGTGCGAAGAAAAATGTGAAATTTTTACTTTTTCCAAAAGTTGTAAAAGGAAAAAGAGAACCCACAGACCCGCTCTAAAATTAAATCTTCCATGTGGATGGCCCAAATTCAAAGTAAAGATCAACGAAAGCTGTGTGTCTGAATCTAATCTTCCCCCAACTTTTATGAAAAGCTCCTGGAAGTGCGAGTCTTCATGATTTCTTGGTATTTCCTACATGCCAAATAGAGAGAAGAGTTAATTTTGATATCTAAGTTTGTGGGGAAATCTGGAGACGTCTTTCGCCATTAAAATGGTGTGACTATCGGGCTCGATCTGATTTTTTGTTTTTCTTCTCCTGAGCACGCAAAGAACTAGATTTGATAGATTAGGGATGGAGGTGGTTAGTGAATAAAATAAAGAGTGCTCTACCAGATGAAGGAATTGAATTTTGAGATTTTCGAAGAGATATTCCCCATGAGCACCTGACAACTTTTTACAGATCTTATTATGGGAATCGCGATCATGATCATGGCAAGCATTGGTGGCACTCTATGTTTTTGTCTTTTGGGGGAAAAGGGCTCTATTGTAAATGTTATAAATGGCAAAAATTTATCGTGCTAAAGGTTAGAGGTTGGAGTGTGAAGGGTTGGGACTGATTTTCCTAATAGAAAAAGGCTTGATAGAGCCCATCCTCCTTTGAGAAGGTGTTTGAGAAGCTTGTATATCTCTTTTGTATTGAATTTGATTATGTCAAGGTGGTTGTGAGTTTACAGCCATTGAAAAGCTCTGAGATTGTTCTAGAAACTTTCCCCTGCTGATAAATTTAATCAAACTCGAGCTATTCTCTATGTGGATCTTGTGAAAAATGTGTGGCTTTACTTTTGAATGTCCGTAAATAGTTTCTCTTGTTCTTGTTGCAATCTTGTATCAAAATCTATCTCAATCACACAGGTCTCAATCCTTGTTATAGTTTAGTGGCATCCGCAATTTCATTTCTCAGAAGAGCTTTCACCTAGGAGTGAAATAAACAATTTAAAATCACTTTTCTCATCTACTGTTGATAGATATTGTCTGTAAGCCTCTGGCTTTACCTCGGGCATGGTTGGGCTCAAATCTTGATGTTTTGTTTGGTTTTCCAACTCGAGCCTTCAAGTTAAAATCTCATATATTGTATGAAAAAATGCTAATCTAGGCCTCCATTGAAACACATGTTCTAGTTAAAGTAACATTTTAGCTGCTCTATGGCATTCTATTTTTTTAGTCTTCCATTTTGTAAAAATTCTCAAAAATTTGGTATAATCAACTTTATCCTGCTTCACCTCCCACAAAATCCATCTAAAACAACTCATTCTACCCATACTACCGTTGTTTGTCATGTTTGTATACAAATGCATAAATTTTATTACCAAACCATACATAATCAATTAGGATTCCAAATGTCTTTAGTGGCCTAAACCTTTCTTAGAGAATATCTCCACTATCTAGAGTGACAACTCGTGAGAGTTAGATTTTGTTGCATTGATCATATTTTCTTCAAGGTGTCCTTAACAACTTCATTAGGAAGGAAATCCATCTCCTCCATAAACACCAGAGCCTCAAAAGGGTTCTCATACCTTGGTTGAAAGGCACAACCTAAAATAGTGAGGATCGATCAAATCCTCTTGAGGGTGTTACCCATTTCTTCACATCTGAGTGAAAAAAGGCTAGTTGGATCCCATTCCTTTCTACAAAATGACTCATTATGATCTATCTATCTCTAAGCTTCTTGTCAATACTTGTGATGCTTCTCAGACATTGAGGGAGGATCAATTCGGGTTCCAACAGGGCCCTCAGAGGCTTTTAGGCTCAAAGTGAATTTCAGGTCTGCGGACCCGTTCTACAAAATTGGTGTTTCCCCATTTTATGTATTGATCTGATTCAAGCATTCAAATGGGCAATACTTCCGATTCAATGCTCAAAATGCAATAAATTTATTTTAGACAACGTTAGGTGGGTGAAAAATAGGGAATCGTATTTCATGCCATTAATGTATGATCCGATTGCTTCAACAACTAGATTAGATTTTATTTGATCTATCATTCTTCCTTCTTCAACACACCAAATAGACATGGAGAGGCAGACATGACAAATTATAGGTGGATTTGTAGGGGCATTGATATGTGGTAGTTGAGCTTCAAAATCAAATTTCCCACATCTTTTTCTCTCATTTCTTCACTTCATATATAAATGTAAGATCTTGGCTCATTGAAAAGGGTTTTACATTTTGGTTTTGCACCCCTCCCTTCTTTCTTGGTCTGCAGACTAATTCGTGGAGTCCAAACCTTCTATTAAGACTATAATTCAAGTTTTTGCCTCTTGGCCATTATAATGTTCTCAGTATAAATTTGTGAAGCAATAATACATGTTTGAGAATGGTTTTATCCCTCTCTTGTGTTCATTTCCTTTATTTGATCTTACATTGCAATATTGGTTATCATGTGTACATGGTTGTTATATTACATTTTAATGGTCTCGTGTTTGATAACAAATATGGTGTTCAACATTCCTTTGGTATATCACCTCTGTTAGTTTAGGTTTAATTTCTTGCATCATCTTAACCTTATCTCATTCAGATAGCTAGAATAGATCCTCTACAAATTTTGTGTGTGCACCTAAATAGAGGAATAGGAACCATCCTTCATCCAGAGATCTCTCTCGATTTCAAATTCTCACACTTTGAGAGATGCTCCATGTTATGCAATCACATTGAGAGTCTCAACCCATCGAGTTGCAGAGACATTCACGGGTGATGTGATTTTACTAAAAGTTTTGGCACACTCGGTGAGACAAAGAGGTCTCCATTTTTATTGCAACAAGATTGATGTGCACTTGTTGTAAGTTTTCAGCTTGTAAGGAGCTTTGAAATTACAAATCTAGTGGCTCCAAAAGAGATAGACTGCACTGGCTTCATCAGCCCAGCTTCGTAGATTCATGAGAAGAATTTAGACTAGATCAAGAACTAGAGAAGAAGGATTGTTTTTCTAGATGAAATTGTCCCCGATAGAGGGAGAAGGGGAATAATAGCTCAAAGGTCTCCATATCCACCAAATATAACCTTGTCAACACCTCACCTAGTAGGCCCTTCATTCAATCAACAAGAGTTCATAAGCCAATCATAATGGCACATCCACTATCTAATCCCTATGTCAAATTAACTAGTAGAAACCCACTAGCTCTCAATGGACAAAATCTAGTTCCAGTTGCAGCATTAAAAATCATTCCATATTTCACTGGAGAGAACCAAACTTCTCCTAGTGACCACTTCAAGACATTGCAAATGTCTGTGTAATTCATGAAATCATTGAGATGGATGTTGTAGTCAAATTGTTAGTCTCTTTATTCAAGGGTAAAGCTTTGCAATGGTTTAGGAGTCTAACAATAGGCTCTATTTAGAATTGGGACCATCTATGTAGAGCTCTTCACAATCAATTTGGAGAGAAGGGATATAATCTATCCTTATTGGAACAACTAACAACAATCAAGAGGGCTCCTAATGAGAAGTTGACTCGACTTCAACTTCAGATTCCAGTGGACATGGGATAGGATTGCGGTGGCTGTAAGACCAATAGACAAAGGTGCTTTTCTATACTTCCTTAGAGATTTAAATTATGATATTTCTATAATGATTCAATCCTTCGAGGTGTAACCTTACCTACAGCCTATAACATTTCCATTAGAGCTGAAAATTGTGTAATTTAGGCTAGTAAACTTGCACCTAGGCCACCTATGCCTCTATATCTAGAATTAGGAAGTCCAAGCACTAGTCAAACACCCACATTAGCTCCTATACCTACTCAAAGGAATCATTGTTCAACTAAAGCTTCCACATCATCTTCTACCACTTCAAAAGAGTAACAGGAGGTCATGAAGCAACTACAGAACCTACAAATGAGATAGTGACTATCAAGATATAGCAAGTTAAGAGTCCTAGGCCATATCAACCTCAAACTAAATATCAAGCTAGACCCCCATATCAGAAAAATAGACCACTAGCTCATGCTGCAAATCAAAACCAAAACCAAGGGAACCTCAAGTTGCTAGGCCCTTCTGACCATATGATCCGAATGCAGCTTCAACATCGAGGGCCTTGGTTCCTACACAAAACAACATGGCACAGGAGTACAATGGGTGTTACCCTTGCAGTCTACCTCACTATCAATTGACGTGTCTCAATGGTGCGCTAATCCAGGACTTGATTGTACAGACCGTTGGTGTGTCCCAAGAACCTAGTCAAGAGGAAAATCAACAGCAAGAAGTTTAGTAAGAGACACCTCCAACTGAAACTATGTTGGTTAATTGGTAAACAAAAGACTTCTATGGAGTTAACCAAGCCCCTTCTCAAAGTGTAGCTTTGTTAGTACAGGTCAAGAAAAGGAATATTAGAGAGGAAAATCATCAAATTTAGGTAATCCATAACCCTCTATTACTCCACAAGGCATTGGTAATCAAAGTGCAGCTCCCAATGTGTAAGGTCAGCCCAAGCCACCTTCCAAACTTGCTCAGGCACCGGTTGTAACGACCCATGTGCAAGAGAATAATGTGCAAGGAAAGGGGCAGAAAAAAGATAGCTCATCCCCATTTAATATCATTGAGCAGATGAAGAGGAAAAATGTTAACATCTCAATGTGGGAGTCATTGGCTATCCCAGGACAAAGAGACCTATTACAAGCTGCTATGGAAAATTGGTGAACATCAAATCAGTCACCTCATTAGCAAGAGAAAGTGCTTACCAATGTAGCTCTGCCTAAAGGAAATCATGGAGGATAAAAAGGTAAGAATCTGAAGCCTCCTCCCTTCTATGTCTCATTGATCATTGGAGACAAGCTAGTGCATAGTTGCATGATTGATTCAGGAGCAAGTAGCTCTGTAATGCCAAAAAAATTGATCAACTGGGTCTTCAATATGAAGTCATTTCCAAAGGTGTGGTACAATTAGATGGTACAACAGTAGTTACATGATTGGAGTGATAAAAGGTTTTAGCCTCACATTTCATGCATGTCCCAATGTGACCATTTTGCAAAATGTATTAGTCATAGACTTTCCACCACACTTTGAATTGTGTTTGTGAAGAGACTTCACTGCTAAAATTGGAGGTTATTTGTGAGCTGATTGGTCACATATGTTATTCAAAACAAGGTATGGAGCTAAGACTACAATCAGATCTGAGCCTATTTCAAACTTCCATATTGAGCCTCATGTACCCAACCCAATCAATGCAAATTGTTTAGCCCTTGATCAATAAGAGTATCCAAGCACCCATGAAGTTGATATCAAAGTTGGATACATTCTAGACTTGACTCTCGATGGATGGGCAAGCAAGAGGCATTCTTTTTACCCTTACAAGGAAATGGAAGAAGTGATGCTAGGAGTCTATTGCTTGCATGAAGAGAATCATCCTCTTCCTAACATCACTAAGCCAGACTACAAGGATGATAATGAGGTATGGCAGTTATTCTTTAATGGCTAAAGAAGTAGGCAAGGATTCGGAGGAGGAGCTATGATTGTTTCGCTCAAGGTAAGAAATACTACTCAGCTTTCCATTTCAAATTTTCTTTCTCAAACAACACAATAGAGTATGAATCCTTGATCCATGGACTACATTGGGAAAGAAAGAGAGGCATTAAGAATCTACAAATATTTGGTGATAGTGAGCTGATTGTGAACCAAGTCAGAGGACAACATGCTGCAAGGAATGACCTACTTAGGAGCTATAAAAACCGGGTATGGGACCTTAGTGAGGAATTGAAGCTTTCAACATTGTATCCATACCCAGGAAAAAGAATGATGCAATAGACAAATTGGCAGCAATTGGGGCAGCATTCGATGTTATAGAAAGTATAAAAAGTGATAAGTCTTAGCCCCATATCAAGGTGGCCGTAAGGCTAACTTTCCTAGATAATAACACAAGTTGGTAGGTCTTTGAGAATGATAAACAAATTATAAATTTTCTACAAGAAGAAGCTGATTTCTCCTCCAGAAACCAAGACAAATTGGAACAGAAGTATGGCGACCAAGTGGTGCAGATGAGAACTAACAAATTACCAAGAGGTTTTGTAACCTTGGAGTCAATCTTCAACCCGAATGATCAATTCCGAATGAGAAAGCAAATATTTAGGTAAAGGTGAAGATTCATAACCCATTTTCATAGATGAAGGAAAAACGTTACGAATCAGAAAGGTAAGTACCCAACAAGAAAAGTTTGAGTTCATTTAACTTTGTCAAGAATTCCCAGATGTCTTTGTAAGAGACTTACAAGGAATTAAGAGGTTTTAATCCAAGGTTGGGACAACACACTATCGAGCTAGATCTAGGATCTAAGCTTTTCGAGATAGAAGAAAAGGCCAAGTAAACCCTCACATTAAACCCCTCATGAGAAAAGAGTTGAACAATCTAATTGAGACCAACATCATCTTCCCTATCAAGCATTCAAGTTGGGTTGCAAACTTGGTGCCTTTGAGGAAAACAAATGGAGAAATCAGATTGTGTAGACATCCGTGATCTAAACAGAGCATCACTGAAAGATCACTACCCACTTCCATCGATGGAGAAAATATTGCAGGTTGTAGTTGATTCTAAGAGGTTTTCATTGCTAGATGGATACTTAGGCTATAATTAGATAATGGTGAAAGAAGAAGATCAGTTCAAGATAGCCTTCACCACCAAATGGGGCACATATGCTTACAAGAAGATGCCATTTGGATTGTCCAATGCCGGAGTGACATTTCAGCGAGCTATGGATATAGCGTTCAAAGGATTGATCAAGAAGATGGTGTTGGTATATCTAGATGATATCACTGTCTTCTCAAAGAACACAATAAACCATCTCTTCCACCTTAGGAAAGTATTTCAAAGGTGGAGAAGGTTCAGAGTGTCATTGAATCCAAAGAAGTGTGTATTCTTGGCACATGAGGGAAAATTTTTTGGCCACATTGTCTCAAGAGAAGGGTTAACAATTGATCCTAAAAGAGTTGAAGCCATCCGAACACTTCCATTGCCACAACACAAGAAGTCTCTCCAAATCTTCTTGGGAAGAATAAACTTTGTTCGCAGATTTGTGCCTGATTTTGCCACTCTTGTGAAGCCTTTAACAATGATGTTGAAGAAGAGTCTTGCATTTAAATGGACAACAGAAGGCAAAGAGAGTTTTGAGGCCATCAATCTCGCAATATCATAGGCCCCAACTCTTATTAACCCAGACTTTTCAAAGGACTTCATGTTGTATGCTTTTGGAGGGTCAGACATAATCTCAAGTATCTTGGTTCAGCCTAATAAGGAAGGTTCAAAGTAGCCCATATCCTTCTTCAGATAGAGCTTGGAGGATTACGAAGTAAAGTATTCTTTCATTTAAAAGCATGTCCTTGCTTTCATTAGGAGTTTGAAGAAATTGAGACAATTGGTCTCAAACAAAAAGATTCAACTGCTAGTGTCTCATGTTGGTGTCAAGGATTTTCTCCTAAAAAGGACTTTCATGAGAAGAGAGCAGGTTGGATCACTCATGTAATGGAGTATGATATTGAAATCAAAGTGACCAAACTGGTTCATGGCAAGGGTTTGTGTGAGTAGCTCACTTTCAAGCAACAAGCTAAGTCAGCGGATGAAGAAGAGGCTATCTTGTTACTATAGAATGATCAAGAGCAGCCAGCTAATGATGCACCTATTCCATGTTGGACTCAAGCCTTGGTACATTATCTCCAAATAGGTTTATGCCCTCCATAATGGAACAAAGCAAAGAGGAGATACTTCAAACTACAATCCATCCCATATGTGCTTATCGGTGGTGTCTTGTTCAAGAAGGATATCAATAGTGTTCTATTGAGGTGCATTGGGACATGCCAAATGGAGAGGGTGTTGCATGAGTTCCATGTGGAGAAGAAGGAGGCCACTTTACTCCTCGAAGTAACATCTCTCAAAATCATGAAAGTTGGTTATTATTGGCCTACGGTGTTTAGTGATTGCTACTCATGGATCAAGAAATGGAATAAGTGCACATTCTTCACAGGGAAGGAATAGTTAGCAGCCCTGCCCCTTCATCCAATTTCAATGGATCATCCATTTATGCAATGGGGACTAGACTTCATTGGAGTAATCAACCCAAATTCAAGCCAGGGCCACAAGTGGATACTCACAGCGACTGACTATTTCACCAAGTGGACTGAAGTGGTGGCACTAAAGGAGGCAAATGAATTCAAAATCTTGGATTTCTATGAAGGGATAGTCACTAGGTTTGGAGTCACTACCACTATCATAATAGACAATGCATTGGCATTCCTTGGTACAAGGATCACTGAATGGGCTATCAATAATGGTGTATACCTCAACACTTCATCAAACTATTACCCTTAAGGTAATGGCCAAGTAGAGTCCACGAACAAGAACCTACTAAGAATTATCGGAAGGACTCTTGATGAAAATCATAGAACTTGGCACACAAAGCTCAAATCATCTCTATGGGCTGATAGGATCACATCTAAAAGGTCTATAGGAAGCTCCCCATACAAGTTTGTATACGGAAAAGAGGTAATATTGCCCATATCATTGGAGCTTCCCACATTGAAGCTCATGAAATAGTTGGAACTAGTCGAGTTTGAACCTATGTAAATTAGGTATACAAAGCTAATGGGAGTCGAGGAAGCAAGAGGAAATATAATATAGATCATGGAGAAAGATCAAGCATCGATCAAGAAGAGCATTGATAAGAAAGCAAGAACAAGGACCTTCTAAGAGGGAGACTTATTTCTAAAGTGGGATGCATATTTGGAAAAACCAGGAAGGCATTCCAAGTTTGATGCCATTTGGAGTGGCCCCTACATGGTCACAAGATGTAAAAGTAGCAATGCCTTCCGGTTGGATAGGTTGGATGGTGAAGAATTACAGATTCCAGTCAATGGGATCTACCTCAAACACTGCTACTAAAAGGAAAATTTCTCACCCTATTAAATATTAGCCTAGGTTTTTAATTTCTCCAAGTGCGTATGCACATTGTCTTGTTATAGTTTATGTTTCAATTTCCCTAAGTGCTAGTGCACATGCTCTATTGCTTCTAGTGTATGCTTGTATACATTTCATCTCACTCATGGAAAAGAATAATGGCCACAAGAGATTAAATATGCAGAGTATCCCTATTGGAGTAGGTCTGGATGTTTTTGTTGCACTCAAATAGATCAAGTTTGTGAAAAATTAAATAAGGGAGAAGTTTCTAGGTTTCAGACAACTCTCTGCTCTCTCAAATCTTAAATCCAAGATTTTCTCACAAAGATAAGAGTGCGTGTAACGAAAGGTAGTTCCAGACCAGTTTCGAGGTTACCAAGTAGACTCCATGCCCAATGGATACTTCCTAGGCTACTCCTCTCTTCATCTAGTAGGCAGATGTCCCCATGAGTCGCCAAACTGTTATTTCAATTTTTCCCTGGCAAAATTGATCAAACACAACCCTACACAAGAGAAAATCAAGGGTCGGTTTAGTCATTTGAGCCCACATTTCAAATCCGAAACCGATCCCAAATTTGAGGGGCATGCAGTCTCTACAATGGAGGAATAGGGTCGGTGAAGGATCAAACAATGTCAAAGGAGGCTAGAGGTTCTCAGGAGGAAAACGGGGAAGGGATAAAAGTTTTAGACTTCACATATGATTGAGGTTGGCCCAAATCGGTTAAGTATAGAAGGCCAATGGAGGCTGCCACGTGTCTCAAAGGTGCACCTTCAAGGGTCGAAGCCAAGGGCGGTTCCTCAAACAAGTGCCAAGCTTCCACATGTCCTAGAACTTGACGAGGCAGTGTTCACTCGAGGCCTTTAATCAACTAAGTATAAGAGGGGCAACAAAAGCCTCCACGTGCCTCATCGTCGCAATTCCAATGGCAAAATCAAAATGGGGACCCGTAATGAGCATCAGCCCTCCATGTGTCAGGGCCTCAAAAGTTACACCAGCCATTGAAAAGTCTACGAACCAGTAGAAGATTATACGTGTCTCTTCCGCACAATTTCAAAGGTAAATCTAGAAGTGGGTCTCCAAGCAGCACGGGGATTTCCACGCGTCTCGTGTCTAAAAAGGGACAGATCCGGCCATTTAATTAAATAGGTATAAAGAACTAGCAAAAGTATCCATGTGTCTCATCAGCACAAGTTCAAAGGCATGACCCAAAGTGGAGACTCAAATGAGTGTGAGGCTTCCACATGTCTAGGGTTTGAGAAAGACATTAGACCTGAATTGGCTAAGTATTACAAACTTACGGAAGGCGCCATGCATTAGCTTAGCGCATCTTCAAAGGTAAATCTAAAAATAGGTCTCCCAGACAAATGCTAGCCTTCCATGTGTCCCAGGTTTGAAAAGGGATAGAGTCGACAGTTGAAAATTCAAGATGGGGAAGAGTCAACGGAGGGTGCCATGTGTCAAATCGGCGTAACTTCAAAGATCAACTCCGAAGGTGGTTCCCAAACTGACACAAACCCTCCACATGTCCAAGAGCCAAAAGCGAGATAGAGTCATCTGTTTAATTGACTAAGTATAGAAAGGTCAGTGGAACCCTCCATGTGCCTCTTCTATGGAACTTCAAAGGTAAAATCTAGGGGCAAGTCCCAAATATGCGCTGAGCCTCCACGTGTGTTGGGTCAGACGTATGGCCCCCGATAAACAAAAGGGACTTAGCCAAAAACACAAAGAAATAGAACAAAAGCCATAGAAGGTGCCACGTGTCTCTTTGGTATAACTTCAAAATCAAAATCCAAAAGTGCACACCAGCTCTACACGTGGCCACGTTTCAAGCCAAAAGTGGGAAGGCGGGTCATCGGAGGTAGTTTGAATTTTTTGTCTTTTTTTTCAAAAAGGTGTAAAGTATAAAAATAAGCCACACCTTCACCGACACCGAGAGAAGCCACATGTCAGGCATAAATTACATGTGGGAAGGTGGGCCTTGGAGGGATTCTTTTCCAATAGTGGGTGTGGCGGGCTTGGGAAGACTTTTCACCCAAGTGGAAAATGTGGGCCAATGGGCCCAAGGATGACAAATGAAAAATAAGAAGGTTGCGGGTGGCGGGGCTCTAGGAGACTTTTGCACTTTTGTGACTTTTGTGCAAAAGGCACAATTTCAATTTCGGGCTCATGGAGGCTTTTAGGCACAAAGTGAATTTTGGGCCCATAGACCCATTTTGCAAAACTGGTTTTTCCATTTTTGTATGGATCTGATTCAAGCATTCAAATGGGCATATCTTTCGATTCAGTGCTCAAAATTCAACAAATTTTGTACCATTGGAAAGGTCTCGACCTCTTCTACACCATGGAAACCTAAAACTTTAATTTTGACAAGGTTAGGTGGGTGAAAAAGGAAACATATTTCATTCCATTAATGTATGATCTAATTACTTCAACAACTAGATCAGATTTGATTTGATCCACTGTTCTTCCTTCTCGATCCATAGATTTGATTTGATCAGACATGGAGAGGAAGAATTGATATATTGTAGGCCGATTTACAAGGGCATTGATAGCTGTAGTGAGCTTCCAAAACATATTTCCCGCCTCTTTTCTCCTCTCTTTGCTTCATCTATAAAGGTAAGAGCTTGGCTCATTGTAAAGGGTTGGACATTTTGGTTTCACACCCTCCTTCTTCTCTAAATTGTAGACAAATTCATGGAGTCCAAACCTTCTATCAAGACTATAATGTAAGTTTTTCACCTCTTGGCCATTGTAATGTTCTGTATCAATTTGTGAATCAATTATACATGTCTACAAATAGTTTCAACCCTCTCTGTGTTCATTACCTTTATTTGATATTTCATTACAATATTGGTTATCTATGCATGGTAGTTATATTACATTTTAATGAATTTTGTTTGATAGCAAAGCCGGTGTTCAACATTCCTTTGGTGCATTACCTCTGTTAGTTTAGGTTTAATTTCTTGCATCTTCTTAACTCTGTCTCCTTGGTATGCTAGAATAGATCCTCTATAAATTTTATGTGTGCACCTGAACAGAGGAATAGGAACTAGCCTTCATCCGGAGAGCTCTCTCGATTTCAAAGTCCAACACTTTGAGAGATGCTCCATGTTACACAATCACACTGAGAGTCTCAACCCATTGAGTTGCAGACATTTAAGGGTTTTGTTATTTTGTAGTAACAATAACCTAAATGCTATCCCCTAAGAGATAGGGATGCCTAATTGCTAGAAAGGACCCAAAAAGGAGCAAGAAAAGTAAAAATATTTCTAGGGTGACGAGAGGGGATTAGGGTGCCTTGGCACTGGCGTCCTAGCTTGGTGCTTGTGTCTAGAGCTGGAAAAGGTGAAGTATAAAGGGTCAGACTGGGAAGTATGGTGTGTAGGGAGACTGGAAAGGAAACTAATAGGCTAAATATAATGAGCAATTAGTACTTTTCTCCCGTAATAAGAATATGAAAAGTAATATGTTATTAGGACCTAGTAATATACCCAAAGTGCATGATTTACTGTGTATATTTCCCCCCACTTTATGCTGGTAAGTGAAAGGTTAGTAACATAAAGTAGATAGAGATGTGTACCTGATAACCATGTAGATCGATGTAGAAGAGCGTGCCAAGACAAGGAAAGCATGGAGTGATAAAAAGTGTGAAGTTTGGATGATAAATAAGAGGAAGTAAAAAGATAAGTGTTGAATAATGGCCCTAGGGTGAAAACGCACGTGTAGATGTGATGTTGTACCTATTGTTGATGATGTGCTTAGAGCATGATAGTTGTGTATTGATGTTGACCACTGCTTTCCTTAAGGAAATACCTAAAAAAGAGAAGAACAAACAAGTAGTCAAATATGTGTATAGACGTATAAAAATGCATGTAAAAACTATAAAAAATTGTAAAATAGTACAAAATGGAACATGTGAACCTGATCCGTGATGAGAAAAATTGATAGAAAGGATAAAAAAGATTTTCATGAAGAGAATTTTTTTCGGGTGATCTCACATCAAACATGGTGAATGTTAGTGTTTTTGGTGATCCTACACCACGACAAAAGTAGTGTAGGGAGAAAATTGAAGTGTCATTCTCAAACCTTTGACTACTTTTTCATAGTAAACACACCACTGCAAATTGTGTGTACAAGTTTGGTCCAATGTGAATAGGTGCAATCAAACATGATTACCAAGTGCTGAAGGACTACCTGCCCTATGAAAAGCCTCTGTGACAATGCTGAAAACTATACTTAATTGAAAATTGTTATGTATCTGTCCATTGGTCTTAGGCGCCTAGGAAGGGGAAAAAGCACCTAGGCGCCCAAGTCGTATTTTGGGCTCTAGTGTTTTTGGTGATGTAAGGAGCCAAGTCTGATTATTAGCCCTATCTAAGTCTATAGAATATGTTGACTTTGTGTTGTACTACATGCGGAACTATGATTTTAGACTACTGAGTTGTGATTGTATCTATTTAATTGTTTGACTTATTCACCCAATAGATGCCCTAGTTTTTTGGGGTGCAAGCGACATCGCAAGGAGGATGCAGCCCAAAATAAGACCCCATGCTGAAGTGATACTGATATGTAAGAATGAATTTGGTTGGTAGTAACCAAAGGCACATGAAAATAGTGGCTAGAAGATAAGTGTTTGTGTAAACAAACATGTATATAGAAAACAATATAAGATACTAAGCCAGAAGATAATGTAAACTGAAAAAATAGTTGCAAACATGGGACATCACTCATGATGTTGCAATAAAATTGAGGCCACAGTGGCCAAAAGCATACATTTTGGACACAAGACAAAGCATAGGGAAAAGATTGTAAACAATTACAAACAAGAGTAAGAAAACATCAGATAACCATATTGAAAAATAGGTCCTACAAGGAAAATGTTGCACATGAAGCACCTCTTAGCATGTTAGAAAGATATATACTATGTAAAAGCATGTATAATCAGATATAACATTGTGTTATGTACAACAATGAAACAATAGCACCTGAAATGTGTGTGATTGTGGATGCCCCAAGAAGTTGTTGTGGGACTAGTATGAGCTATTGTGCCAAACATCCATGTTGCGTGTATCAGTCTATGTAGAGTCTGCGATCACACCTAGAAATCAATGAACGCACATGTGTGTATGATAAATATAATGACATACAAGATATTTATCTAACATATGCAATAAAGTGTACATGTAAGCATAAGTGAATAAGAACTATGTGCAACCTAGATATGTAAAATGTTGTGGATTAGATGGAATGGAATGCAATATGAGTGTGATAGGGGAAGTGTGTCCATCGAGTACGGGTGGATGTATGAGTGAATTTTTTTCATTTATAAAATACCCCTGAACATTTAAGAATGAGCGGTATAGCAAGAGTGTGTCATAGGGAAGTGGTTTGAATGATGTGATGTTGTATGGCATCAAAAATTTATTGGTGAAGTGCAACGTGTAAAGAGTGAGTGACATGAGGTTTTTATTAAAGAGATACCTCAACATTCATGTAAGAACCATAAAACATGAGTGGATCATCATGTCGTTTACATTGTAAAGGTTTAAACATAATGTGTAGAGTGTAGAATAGAATAGGAAGATGCGTGAGTAAGATTTGCTAGAATGATGTAGATTGAATGTATAATGTGTTGTAGGAGTATGCAACATTAGAAAGATACGTGATGCATGGGCTGAGTATGATGATGTGTAATGTGTAGTGTAAGATATGTAGATTGTGTAAGATGTGTGATGTGTGAGGATGTGTAGTATACGAGAAAGAAAAAGTGCATATGATATGCAATAAGTAAGAAGATAATGTTGAAGGTGTGGTTAGTAAAGTGTTTAGAATGTGTAGGAGTAGAATGCACAAAGTGTGTATGATGTGTAATAAATGCAAGGAGAGGATGTAGGAAGTGCACAACATGTACGATGTGTAGGAATAAGAATATGTCGTAGATGTTAAATGTGAAGTGTTTGAGGTTCATATGTATAGTATGCCATAAAAAGTCAAGTGTGAACCATAACACAAGAGTGTGTCATAGGGTAGTGATGATACTAATGTATCAATATTTGTATGTCAAAAGATCAAATGTAAAATGAAGAGAATATAAGATGCGTGTCGATGCTAGATGGGGGGAGAAATAAGTGTTATGCCCCCCAAGTGTGTAAGTGATGGATATCTAGTTAACGATGCTAAGAAAATTAATCGAAGGAGTAGTTTCCTTAACAAAAGTTATTGGACACTAAAGTGGTGATTATTCAGGAGCCTTGCACGGTGGTGGCATATCTGATAATGCTATGAAAGACTTGAGTGGAGGACAAGTTAAATTGATATTTAGAGGATTTTTATTAGATTGACTTGGTAATATTGTAGATGAATTAGCAGGAGGAGGCGATTGAGTTTGAACCTTGAGAGGTAATTGCTTAGTTTGACTTGGTAATATTACAGATGAATCAGTAGGAGGAGGTGTAGAATTGATTTTTAGAGGAGATTATTTGGTTTTAGTATATTGCATAGGTGGTGATTGAGTGAGTGAAGAAGGAACATGAGAAGTGGAAGCATGATTCTCATTAGAAATACAAGGAGTAGGTTTAGGATCCCATTTGGATGTAACATTTGTATATGGGAATGTAATTGAATGTTGTGCAACAAATAAAGCCTTGATGCTCAAGATTCTTGATTCTTCGTTGTAAAGAATATAAATAATTATCATTATGTCCATTGATTCGATGATAATTGTAATATGGACGACCTTGATATTTTACAAGTCGGTAAGGAGGATAGCCCTGAGTAGATGGTAAAGTGATCAATTGATGACTAAGGAGCTCACTAAGAATGGCATATTTCTTAGCATTACAATCAAGTTGAGAGGATCTGGTCATGGTATGACTAGAGGCTTACTGATATGAAGACATGTAGAACACATAGAATGAAAATGAGAAGAAGAACTATCATGAACTTGAGAAGCAAATTTAAGATGTTGGACTTTAGATTTAAGAGATGCGATGGTGGATTCCATTTCCTGAAATTTGTCATAAAATAAAAATTCAAAGCTTTAATTGACTCCAATATGGGTTGATTGGATGGAGGATTACGAAGGCTAGAGTTGTTAGATAGATGATGGAAAATTGGAATTTTTTGTGTGGATATGTATCTTTAAGAACACACATGGACTCTAAGGGTGTTTGTAGAACAACCTAGTAGTCGAGATGCATTTTAAGTAAATTACGAAAAGGAATATGAGGAACTTTACACCCATGACATAAGAAAGATTACAATCTAAGAATATTCGATTGAGATGGGTTAACAAAATTATTTAAACAAAAATAAACTAAATGGTTAGATTTTTTTTTAAATTCGTATGTTTGCTACCCCAAATAGATATGATGATAAAAAGTACAAAAATATGACCCAACCAATCAGACATAAAAGTAAAACCCTAAGTGCAATGTAAGTTTAGAACACATATTTGGTTTTGCAAATATCATGGTAATGCGCGAAGGTGGAAGAATTGTAGAGGAAGAACACTTGAGGCGATGACCAAGACTATAAAAATGCGGAAATGTTGGAGGAGAAGATACCAAGGCTCCTGGACTGGTACTAGAGAACATGGGCACTAGGATCTCATCCTAGACACAAGCGTCTATGCAAGAGGTCAAAAGATGAATTTTACAGGGTCACTAAATGATCCAAAACCCTTGTTATTTGTCACTATGTGGTGACACTATGATCGCACATGTAGCTGACAACCTGAAATAAAGAGATCACCTACAAAACCCTCAATAGAACCTAAAATCCTAAAAAGAAAGATGTAAAATGAGGGTTCAAACTGTCCTCAACCATAACAATGGTGATCTCACGACTGAGCATTGCACTACATCTCAAACCCAATGTAGTTCTATGTGTGTGTGTGTGGAATCGTGCCCTAGGTGGCTCCTATGCATGTCACACTTGGATAGAAATAAAATAACTAGATGTAAAAATATGTAATAGATGTTTGCATGGAATAAAATGAACTTCCCTCCTATGTGTGTGATGTAGAAAACCAACCCTTGTCCCTTATAATTGTGCTAGATGGACAAATATATTCTCTTGTGTTCTTTTGAGATGCAAGCTTAGGTGATAGTATAAATTATTAGAGATCGGTCCCTTTATTTGGTCGCATAACTTTATATTTATATGCTTCTCTTGTTCCAATTTCATAATTGATCACTAAAAGGCTGAAACTAAGAGATAGGGATGCGCAACGCCTATAAACAAACCAAAAAGGAGTGACAATGATGACTGATGGAACTTGGTCAAAAAGGTCTATGGCTTGAGTCCAAAGAGAAAAGGGACAATGAAGATACTGGAAACTTGCGGCGAGAGAGACTAGAGAGGAAAATAATAGGCGAAGTATAATGATCTTAGTAGTCCTGGAGCTAGAAAGTAGGTGATTAAACCTAGTAATGTAAAAGGGTCATTTAATGTCTACGTGCTTGACTACATTGGGTAGTTGTCTTGCATGTAAGGCCAAAGAGAACTAGAGAGGAAAATAATAGGCAATATTTGAAATCTTTGTATAATGATCAATTAGTGCATTTTTTAAAGGGTTTCCTAGAATAATTAATTTTTAATAGTCTCTCATGTAATGTGATTAAATTGATTACTTACTAAGTTTATGAAGAGTTTTCAAAGTTGGAGAAGCACCAATTAATTGTTCCGCTTTCAATTCTTGTGTTTTCAAATAATTGGTATCAGAGTAGTTCTTGTTGGAGAAAGCCTAACAAATTGAAGGATGTCCTCTTGAGACACAAACATGGCTATGGAGAAAATATTTTGAAGGAACTCAAGATATAATTATCTTAGTGAAGTTGAAATTTCAGATAAAGATGATGTTGAAGTAAATATTGAAGTAGAACTGATTAGTGCCCTTGAAGAATTAAAAACTAAAGAAGAAAGAATCAAAAATTGAAGCTAATGGTGAAATAATATGAAGATAAAATTATTTTTTTCGAGGAAAGCAAGAGGAAGAAGGATAAATAACATGAATACAGACTCAAAGAAATTGAAGAACAATTAGATCTAATCTCAACATCTCTCAAAGCCAAGGAGGAAGAGTACTTCAAATTCAATAAACATCTCAAATATCAAGTTGATAAAGTGACAAAATATCTTAATGATAAGGAATATTCTTGCATGAGACATGAAGAGGAATTGATATCCTTACAATATGACCTAGAATAAACAAACATGAGGTTGAAGATTCATGGAAAGATATTGAAGAGCTCTGAAGCTCTTGATGAAATTATGGATAGGCAAAGAAGAGTAGGTGAAAAGACAAGACTAGCTCAAAGGATAACCTATGAAGAAGTGTGAAGATGACATGGCTTGTCGAAACAGAAACATACATGAAGATGACCAAGGAGACAAATTTAAGAAGGCCTAAATTAGTTATGCAACCAAATAAATCCATGTATGAAAGAACCTTTAATAGCTATTGATTTCCTTGTCACAAATTTGGACTTAGAGATAATGAATTAAGGAATCATGTCATAGATTACCATCCATGGAAGGATGACAAAGATGCTAAAGAAAGGAATAAGCGATGCACTTTAAATGTAAATAGAAACCCACATTTCTCAGTACTACCTTTATGAACCATCCAATTAGTTTTGGAGAATAGAATACTCAAAAGGTATGAATAAGATAGTATGTTATAATTATAATAGGGTTGTACATATTTCTAGAAGGTGATATGGTCATGAGCATGATATGTATAGTTGGAATCTCAGTCCACATCCATATAGAAGAAAGAATCAAGTTATGTGTTTTAATCGTCATAAAATTAGACACTTTGTAAAGCATTATTATCAAATTAAACCTCCTAGGAATTGACACAAAGCTCAAGCACTCAAGAGGGTTAAGAAGGGATAAAAAGTGAAAACCAATCCTAAAATTGTGTCAAAGACAATCATAGGAGAGAAAAACTCAAGAAAGATATCACAAAGTAATAATAAGGTTGAGAACAAAGATAATAAGCATAGTGCTAATCATGAAGAACCTCTAGTTATAGCCAAGAGAAAACAAGTGAATGAAGTTCATCATGCATGTTTTTTAGGAATTCAATCAGAAGATGAATACTTGGGAGATGAAATTATCACATCTAGCAGGACATTAAAGAAGAATGAGAAAGTGTCAAAGGCAAGAAGAGAAAGGATAGAGTCATCATGCTCCTTTGATTAGTATCTTGTGTTCTAATTGATCTAGCACGCATTATGTGCCTTCTTTGGGATCTTAGAAGGTATTGAGAACTCTAAATAATCAAGGTATGTTCTTGGAAGTGATTTACCATCAGCAAAAGCTAATCAAGGTCTTCACAATATTAAAAATGTGTGAAGAGTCGAGAGATATGTTGTCTAGCTCCTTTAAATATTCATTATGTATGATTGGTTTGTATAATTTTTTTGAAAATATCATTTTACTGTCTAAGTAAAGGAAAGAGTGTAAATTAATCCCCAAGGTCTATGTTTTCATCGCTAGTGGATGTTGCTAAAGACAAGTCTCCAAAACTATAAACATGTCTGCACTCCCCCATTCATGTAAGAATCCTGATTGGTTAAGTCAAAAGAGTTAATATTCTTCCATCTATATTGAGGTTATGAAAAGTATTCAAAAGAGGGTAAGGTTTTAGAGAGAGGTAGTTATCAAGTCCGCACTCAATTAGCCCACTCAGTCAAATTCAAGTTTAGAACATAATAATGAAATAAGTAAACATTGAAAAAAATCTGTGACAGGACTGTTTAGTCCTAATTGATAGTCCCAACTGTGAAATATGTGTGAAAATAAAGGGATTCCAAGAAAATGTATATTTCATAGGTGTAAAAGGTTGTGGTAGTTAATGGGCTTCAAGAATAAGTGATCTATAGCTTAACTAATAAGTCAAAGAAACATGTGTAAAGTTGCATTTTAATCAAACGTAAACAAGACACATTACACATGCTCCATAAGATGTCAAATACAAAGCACATCAATAAATAAGAATAAAATTATCTCAACGGGATAGTATCTCCTCAATATTACCAGGGCTGGTATAAAATAAAACATGTGGTGCACAGTTAAGCCAACATGATAAAAATTGTGTTGCTGAGTGTCTCACATCAACTACTGAAAAAGCCATGAGTGTTCTAAGTTCGAGTATGAAGGAAATTTAGGAACAATACTTGGTTACATTGATTTAAGTTAGTGATGGGATATCAAAGTATCTATCTGTGTGGGAATTAGAAGTTTATAGTCAATTCTTTAAATTAACTTAGCAAATTTGGGTTGATGGTAAACCACAAGCCTGTTAAAATCGAAATATTGGATAAGACATGTCTAAAGGATTTATGAGAATTTAAAATATGGTTAAAGATCTATGAAATATAAATTGAAGATAAATATTAAAATGATATGTGTTCAAGCACCTTTTTGTAAGAATGGAGATCATTGAAAGTGTTCATGTTCATTGAGGTCTCAACCAATCATGATGTAAGAAAACATGTGAAATCTCAAATTGGTATGGTAAAAGACTTACTATTTACTCAAAACCATGAAGGAGGTGAAGAAAAAATTTATGAAGACATTTTAAGTCTTGAAAGTGAGATCACATTAGTTTATACCATTTTGAACCTTCTCGGATAGAGTAAGGGTTAACTAGGGTTTAACAAGAATTTTCTTATTGATGACCTTTCACTCAAAATTGATACTTGAAAATTTCTAATTATATTTTAGACAGAGGATGCATCAATATTTTGAAGGTTTTAAGTGTTGAGGCACCTGATTATTGGAGATTTCTATGATAGTCAACAAAAGGATGAAAGTTACACTCATGGAGGCCTAATGGGAAAGATAAAATTAACATAAAAAGTGGTTTATATTTGTCATGAGAACCTGAAACTTTTGAATTCATTAAAATCTGAAAATGGGTATCTGAGAATGCTTATGGTTTGGCTTGAAAATCAGAAGAACAAAATTTATGTGTGAAAATATCTTTGAGCACGCCTAGTAGAGTTAAGTTGAACTAGAAAATAGAAATGGTGATTGAGAAAGAGCTAGAAGGATTTATCCCATGCAATTTTTCATACACCTTGAGGACAACAAAGGGTGTTTGAAAATGTTTTCACTTGGTTCTTTGTGTTTCAAGAATGGCATAACCATGATTCCACTAATATATTGCTCTTAAGAAGCTTATGTGGAATTCTTAGAAAAAGGGAGTAAAATCACCATTTCATGAGATTTGAACTAATTGGATGATGGTGATATCATGATATTAGGTATATTAACATGATTCACGTCTTGCATAAATCAACTTGAGCATTTGGGTCCAAAACTACATTTTTAAAGGTTGCCTAGGTTTGAGAAATGTGTGAATTAGAAGGGTCTAAGGTCATAATTGAGGTGCTTGAATATTTTAATTTGGTTTTGGTAAATTATAAGCTCTGAATCAAGCTCTAAGGTATCATGAAGTGATAGGTTTTCAAGGGAAGTTCATATTGAACCAAAAGTTGGGCATACTCATGAAGCAAAATCTTTTGAATTTGTGATTTATTATGATCATCAAGATCAAGGAAATTATGCATCCCAGATCTCTAAAGACAAGAAGTAAATTTATCGTAGGTTATAGGCTTGATGCATGGAAAATCAAGGCTAAAATGATGAATTAAGCTTGTTGGAAGAGTGCATCATTCTGCAAGATCACATATTGCAAGGTATGCCTTTTGAGTTCATTCTTGAGATGATAAGATTTTTGTAATGGTATGAATGCTATGTTTAAGCATGTACATGAAAGGTTCAAGGACTGTTGTAAGGATTATGATGTCAAGAAGAAGTTAGAGTTATCTTTAATTCTAAGAGTTGGTGGCTAGAAAGGGTGCATAACTAGGATGATCAAATATTTCACTACCTCAAGATGGTGAAGATGGTTGAAACCATGAAAGAATCACCTACAAGTATGAAATGTCAATATACATGTTTGAGATAGATATTGAAGGTAGGGGGGTTGTCTATGTCCTTCAAATGGTGTTCTTGGTGTTAAGAATCTTAACAATAAAATAAATCTTATGAAATAAATCTTGAAAATGAATACTTGAAAAGAATATTTGACATAGAAGCTTTACACAAAAACAAGATGGTGCTTGTGTATTTTATTTATATAAAAATCAAGAATTACAAACAAATGAGAGAACTGCAATATTTATAGATATTGGACAACTTCTATCTCATCCACAATATATGAAAACAAATCACCTATTCTTAGAAAATATGTAGGAATATCATATTGCCCCTAAATTCCCCTATTTCCCCTCATGGAAATCATCCGGGAACAAAATATGCAAGATAGAACATGATCCCACAAACATAGGGATGAGAACACTATCACTTAGTTAACTAACAACTAAGGATTAACTAATTTTAATGTATTTAAATTAAATAATTTAACTTATTACATTTATTCAAATATCAACTAATGTTGAATTAAGAGAAGTTTTATTCCTAACATCCCCCCATAATTCGACATGGTCTCAAGTGAACAGGAGAGAAATTTTCTAAAACCCTCAAATTTACCTCAAGCAAGTGACTTTGTGAAGACATCTTCACACTACATATTTGTTGGGCAATATTGGAGTTGTATGTTGTTGTTTTGAACATGTTTGCAAATGAAATGTACATGTACTCAATGTGTTTTGTGCGCTCATGAAAAATTGGATTCCAAAAAGTTTTACTACTCCTTCCTTATCAATATGTATGATAGTTTGATATTTCTGTGGTATTCTCAATCCTTAAAGTATATGTCGAGCCATATCACTTCACAAAAGCTCCACTTGCTGCACAATATTATTGTATGATAATCATAATGCAAGAAAAATGACCAAAAAAATGGAAGAACAAAAAAATGTCAACGTAAAAATGATTATTGTGCTAAAAATTATTATTGTATGTATTATTGTTTGAATATCTATGTATATACATAAAAATTATTGTATGATATAATGTCAACTGATGTCTATCAAGAGTTGCTACAAAAATCTTCGTAATTTGATAAAAAATTGGTCCATGATGGAAGTGAAAACACCACCACTATTATGAATCATGGTAGGAAGTAAATAGTTACTTCACATATTTAGTCTTGTAGAGGGAAAAGGAAATGGAGTGGCTATTGGTGAGAAGGTTGTTTAGATTTTGAGAAATAAATTCTTGAAGGAAGTGATGAAATACAAAGCATGCTTTAATTTCAGTCCCAATCAATTATAATTTGAGATCACAATTATAGCAGTAAATAAAATTATTGAAGAGGTGAAGGATTTGTTGAGTGGTATGAGGATATTAATTTAAATTATATATCTAATGGATTACCTTATGTGAGGACTATTCTTGATCATAGTAATTTTAAATGTGATCTAGTTTTCCATGAAAGGAATCCTATAGGATGACATTTACAAATAATGAGGTAACTAGGAAAGTGTAAGAAATGTTGGAACTCAAAAAATTCATAAAAATGAGGTTGTAATCCAAATTCATCAATAATACTAATATTATTTACCTATTTCCATTTCTTAAGATGGTTGACTTGACCGATTCATAGAGTAGAGTCAAAGGATTCAATACAATTAATCTCAGAAGTATATACAAAAAAATCAAGATAAAATAAGGTGACGAATCGAAGTAAACGTTTATAACAACTAGCCTAAATGAATGATTGGTCATTCCTTTCAATTTAACCAACAAAATGAGTAGGTTTACTAGTCTCATGAATGGAATATTAACCCTATTCGTAGTGAAGTTTTTCATTGTATTTTTGGTTGATTTTTTATCTTCATTAGGATAAAGGAGGATCAATTAACACACAAAAGGAAAGTTTTTCATATATTGTAAGAAAAGAAATTAGTTCATAAAATGAAATGGAAATTCATGAAAATGGGATTTTTTTCCTAGGCTTCATGATATTATCAAAGGGAATGTGAATGGATCGTGAGAAATTGAAAGACAATCATGAGTGGCTATCACAAAAAGTTGTTTTGAATGTGGTATAATTAGTTTTTATAGAAAGAACATAAAAATATCAATGAGATATGTATATAACGGACCGCTCCACTGGGTACTTCCTAAGTTCATCATTTCTTCAGAGTTTGACATAACAGATTTGAAATGTTTGTGTTTCCTTAGTTTAGGAAAAATAATATGACATCTATAATATCTTCCCTTGATGGGTATTTTACAACTACTGGTCCCTCATAGGCCAAACTAGACTTATCTCATCTCACTCTCTTGGCTCAATGGCCAATCCTGACCTCTCTTCTTTGTCCCTCTCTCTCTTGGCTAACTTTGTAGCCTTCAAGCATTTTTATGGGCACAACTCGAGCCTATCACCTTTTAATCCTCTTACACAACCTCTAACCTTGTGCTAAATTACAACCTTATACAAACCAGAACTTGGTGTTCTTCTCTGTCTTTTATAGCCACACACCAGAATATTCTAGATTATTTCTCCTCTAATCTAGCTCCCCCACTCCCACTAAGAATTTAGATTCAAATACTCCCCCTTTTATACTCTTATCCCAACAATATTGTTTCGTAAAATATCCACATGCCACGCCATTGGGTATTTTAATTCATCTGATCATCCTTTTCATCATCTAAAAAGCATCTATCACGTTACCATGCAAGCTCTTCCTTGTCCTTATCTTACCACATGTCACCTTGTATTTTCATCTTGGGCTTCATCTCTTTGATTTTTATCACTTTTATCTTCTTCTCCAAAACTTGCAAATGCTTCGTTTATTATCTTCTTCGTGATTTCCTGCTTGAGTGCCCACTGGCACAGTTCTACCCCTTCAGCTCATGGGAATTTTCTCCTCCTCATATCTGGTTTGGACATCACGGATAACTATTGTTTACATGTTCTCTGCTCGAACGCCTCACTTCTCTTGCACGTTCTTCTAATAGCGCGTCCCTTGGTTTGTTGTTGACCGTTTCTTTCTTTCTCTACACCTTTATCTCCTCCTGAACAGTTCCTTTTGTCCTTTTTCTATCCCACGCACCCATTTTTCGTGTACCATCCTTACCCTATGGGTAATTCGAATGCACATGCCTCTATGCTTATGGCTTCAGGCCACTCCTCTTTCCATCATTTTTGTTTTCATTTGGCGACCTTTCCTTTGGCATTCTTCTCATAGAACTTACTCTCTCCCAACTAGTTAGCTCATGATCGATGTTTTACCGGTCTTTCTTCTTCCTTCTCATCACTTGTCTTAGTGAATATGTATCTCCCTCTCATAAGATATCCCTCATACCACACAATGATTCCACACATCCATGCTCTTTTTGTAGCTACAGGTCACATTTTCTATATTTTCACTTCTTTGCGACCTTCCACATCTTTCTTATCAGTAATCCCTCCTAGACTTCTACTGACATTCATCTTTCTTACGCTCTCCTTTTCTCCTCTTGAATGATTTCCAATTCTCACACGCTTATGCTATTTGTGTATGTTTTCTTAAGTTTGGGATACCCTTGCATCAAACATTTGGGGTTATTTTAACTTGAGGCTCTCTTCAAGTGGATGTGAGTGATATAATCACCTTTCAAACAATTAGTATTTCTTCTTGTATCAAAATATACATTCCCAATATACACTTCTTCATGGACTTCTTCCAATCCCTTATTACTTCCTAGTGACTTTGTTGCATCCTCTTTCACTTCCTTACGAGGGCCTCCTACCTATGAACTCATTTTATCTGGGAAGATTCTCCTTTGTGGTCCTTCACAATATTCAATTTTCCTTTCTTCCATGTAAGTGTCATCTTGCTTTGTCACTTTTTACACCTTATGGCCTTCCGCCATTTTCTCATACATTTTCTATCACCCTTTATGAAACAACTTCCTTCTTTTGCGCCTTCATGCTCTGCGTATAACTTCTAATTTTCTCCCTTCCTACTTTGGGCCCTTCTGGTGTATCTTAACTAGTTTTTTTCCTCGACTTATTTGCCTATCCATATTTTCGTGACCTTCTCCAATGCAACTCCATTGCATTACGACATATCCCTTACCTTTCAAAATTCTTGAGGGATCCATTTTTCCCTCGCCTCTCAGTCTTTGTTAAACCACACTCCTACTGATGACCTTTATTTTCTACATCCCCTTCTTTGTGAGGAGCTTACAGTGGAGAAAAAAAAATATTGAATATCTTATATTATTCTATTAAACAATGGAACCACATACAATATTTATAGGTACGTGAATAAACAAGACTCCCTGGAATAGGTGGAGTAGTTACAAACCATACGAGAGAATAATGGAATAGATACTAACAACTAGTCTAACAATGAAATACTATGTAGACTATGCTAATATTGCTAACATTCCCCCCTTATTACATTATTCTTGCAAATGTGACCCTTGAAAAGTTCAAATTTAACTTTTCCAAGAGATTTTGTGAGAGTGTAAAAACTTGTGCTTCTGTAGGACAATACTGGAGTTGAATGTGATGGTCCAAGACGTGCTCTCCAATGAAATGACAATCAATCTCAATATGCTTTGTGCATTCATGAAAAACTAGATTTTTTATGAGCTTCAAAACACTTTGATTGTCAATAGAGAATAGGTGGCTGTTTTTTAGGAATTCCCAGGTCATCCAAAATGTGACGTAACCATATTGCTTCGCACATAGCTCCTCGTGTGGTGTGATATTCTACCTCTGTGGATGAGATAGAAATAATATTATTCTTCTTGCTTATCCACGAGATAGGTCCAGATCCAAGATGAAAAATGTATCATGTGGTTGACTTCTTGTCATCAATAGATCCAGTGTGGTCTCGAGTCGACATATCCCTATAAGAAGAATTGATCATTCTTCTTATATTCCAGAACATAATCAGTTGTTCCTCAGACATATCTCAAAATGTGTTTTGCTGTCTGCAGTCCAGTGACATTTCTTAGGCTCTTGCATGAACCTAGAAAGATAGCTGACAACATAGCATAAATCTAGTTTGGTATATGTCAAATAGATGAGCCCTCCAATAAATTTCCTGTAGAGAGTAGCATCTACATGAGGTGAGTCGTGGAATCTTTAAAGTTGCAAGCCTTTCTCCATGGGAGTGGATATAGGTTTACATTTTGACATTTTGTATTTTTCCAAGAGTGTCTTGGCGTACTTTATCAGGGAGATGAAAATGTGATGCTCCTTTTACCATATCTCCAAGCCAAGATAGTAATGTAGTAGCCCAAATCTGTCATGTCGAAGGTTATTTTGAGATCATTCTTAACAATATCAACATGATCTTTTGAATTTCCAGTGATCACAAGATCATCCATATACACAACAAGAATGATAATTTATTTTCCTACCTTCTTTATATACAAATTTGAATTTGAGGGACTGTGAGTGAACCCATGCTGCAAAATGTGATCATTCATCTTGATATACCATTCCCTTGGAGCTTGTTTCAATCCATAATGATTTGAATGAGATGACATACCTTCTTAGGATGTTCTTCATCAACAAATACTTCAGGTTGGATCATGTACACTTCTATTTTTAGATCACCATTTAGGAAAGCACTCTTGACATCCATTTGTTGAAGTCTTCATCATTTCTATGTTGTCATTAGTGCACAAACAAATCTGATTATCTTGAGCTTTGTAGTTGGTGCAAAGGTTTCTTCATAGTCGATGCCTTATTTCTAAGCATATCCTTTTGCTACAAGTCATGCTTTGTGTTTGTCGATGGATCCATCTACCTTACATTTTGTCTTGAAAACCCATTTGCAGCCTATGGGTTTCTTTCTTGTAGGTAGATTGACAAGTTCCCATGTCTGATTTTTCTTGAGTGAGTCAATTTCTATATCCATGGCTTCCTTCCATTGAGGTTGATTGAGTTCTTCACGAACATTATCAAGCTCGAAGCTATCAATCAGTGAACTCATTAGTGCAAAGTTTACCTCATTTCTTATTTGACTCCTTGTTTTGACTCCGGATGATGTATCTTGGAGTTATTATAAATGTGAGTCCTTGATGGTGCTTTGTACCCACTTCGGATGAGAACTTGGCTACTTTGAGAAGTACTATTTCATTTCCATGTAGATTGATGTGGAGTCACATTCTCCAGTTCTCTAAGGTCAACAAATAGCTCTTATGGAAGCACATCTCTTCTTTGAGTAGTCTCCTCTAGCTGATCATCTGATTTAGAGACTAGTCGGTGAGAGGTGGTTGGTAATGGTTCTACAGTTGTCACTACTTGAGTCAAAGGATGACTCATCACAAACCACGTCTCGACTCTTGTATATTTTCTTAGTCTTAGGATCCATGAGACGGTAATCCTTTGAGGTAGTGCTATAGCCAACTAGGATGCATGGGAGCATCTTCAGCTCAGCCTTCTTTCTCTTTATGAGTTGGGACATGCATTTATGTTATGCAACCAAATACTTGTAAATGAGAAATTGATGGCTTTCTACCACTCCATACCTCTTCTGGCATTTTATTTTGTAGAATCTTTATCGGTGCCTTGTTGAGAAGATATAGAGTTGTCTATACAACTTCAACCCAATAATGTTCCTCAATCTTTGCTATTGTTAGCATGCAGCGAGCCATCTCCATCACTGTGCGATTGCGATGCTCAACAATGCCATTTTTCTGGGGTGTGTAGGGAGTAGTCAGGTTCTTCTTAACACCTTGTTGGTTCAGGAAGGCCAAGAACTTCTTTGATGTGAATTCCCCCTCGATTTGAGTGAAGTAGAAGAAGTGGTTTTCCGGACTCTTTCACAACACGATGATAGAAATTTTGGAAATGTTGAAGAGACTTACTTTTCTTCTTCAGGGAAAACACCCACATCTTGCTAGAGTGGTCATCCATGAATAGTTGGAAGTACTTGTATTCTGAAAAAGAAGTAGGCAAAGGATTTAGATCACATGAACTACCTCCGAATCTCGCTTCTTGGTATGGAAGTTGCTCACCTAAATGGATCCTTTTGTTGTTTTCTCAAGACAGCTAGGGAAAATAGGCAAGAAACTAGACACTTTAGGTATTCCATGGACCATATCTAATACTGATAAACTAATCGACAAATGACCGAGATAGAAAAATGCCATAGGGTTGTAGATTGTACTATTGAGGTAGATAAAGCTACTACAGAGACGATGAAATAGTATCTAAAGCAAATAACTTATCTTAAAAACTCTAGAATGACCGTTGACCTTGTCTGGAGATTAAGCATGATTAAATGCCATTTTGGACAATAAATTCTACCTTTAGGTGATGATTCGGTGCCTTGCTGAGTCAGATATAGAGATTGCTAGTCAAGCTAGGAACATATAATACCTTTGTAAGTGTACATTTTTCGTGATCCCATAGGAATGGTGACATTTCCTATTCCTTCTGAACATACTCTTTTTCATTTCCTATTCGAAACCAATGTCTAGTGGGTTGTTCGTTCAGTGAATCAAACAGTTTCTTGTCAACAGACATATTCTTACTTACATCGTAGTCTATCAACCATACTTTCTTGTGGAATAAGACGTTTGAGAGATCTGAGCAACACCAATCTGAAGAACTATGATAATTCTTCATCGGGAACTCCTCATGCTATGATTATTAACTATTGCATAGCTCTTAGTTTGGTAGATGTAATCGGAAATACAACAATAAACATGACACAAGAATACCATAGACTATGATAAGAAAGAATAATGATAAATCCAAATATCGAAAGTAAATTATAATATCAACATGAAATTGTTACAATCTCACCCATGAGTTCTTAAGTGTTATTAACTTCACTTGCCTTCAAACAATAACTATGGGAGAAAATTCACAATTACACCTCTTAATGGCTTCTTTAACACACCTTCAAAATGATGGCTTCCTTTACACATTACTCATACAATATTTCTCACTACTTCTCTCTATGCTAAATGAGGGGTTGGCCTCTTTATTTATAGGAATTCAGGTTATCCACCTTATCTCTAAGATAGGATAGAAAATCTCTTCCGCCAATCATATTCCATGCCTAAACTCTCTTTACATGTAGGCTTTATCTTCTAGAGATAAGATAAACCTTATCATCTTACAAGAGTTCCACCTTTTTGACTTTTCCACAAATAAAATATACAAAATATTTATGACATCACTCTTTGTCCTTATTACAAATATAATATTTCTAATTCTTAATCATGTAGACCCTACTTCTCTACTTATCCCAACTTTGACATTTTAACATTACCTACCACTTCTACAAATATTTACTTTGTACAACATTCTATTGATTTCTTTGACTAGATACCGTGGGTTGTTACATTATTGAATCAAATAGTTTCTTCTATTGGACGCCACTACTAATTATACTTAACAACATCCTATTCCTAATACATACATTAATAGAATAGAAATTACGGGGAAAATTTTAATGTCGACAAGACGAAGACAAGGTTCTTACCACAATTGGCTCGTTTTGATGTCTCCTCATCAGATTCATCATTTTTTTGGCTACGAGATGTCCCTTCTACTTTCTCTGGCGGGGACGTCATTTGGACTTTTGACAATCTTCACAACCTGATGTGCTTGTTTGACTCGAAGACCCCTATTTCAAGCCATTGTACCAACAATAATCAGTGTCATGAGTATTGGTTTTGTAGATTTGACACCATCACTTGGAATTTTGAGCTTATGGATTTTGATTCTGATCTACTTGAGATTGCTTCACTGGGAGACCTTTTCGATTCTTTTGGCCATCTTGGGGCCTTGAGAAAAGGGACTTTTCCTAGGCCTCATATTGACTTTGGATTGATAGCCTCTTCCTACTGCAATAAGTTCACGAGTTCTTCAAATGTATATACCCTGTTTGGAACTAAGAAGCGAGTGCCCTTAAGGTGATTAGAACAAGAATCATATCTTCTACCTTCTCACCAAGAACTATTACCTCCATTCGCATCTCGGCCACTCGACGTAAGAACTCCTCAACTTTCTCATCGGATCCCTTAGATTGGGTATGTAATTTTGACTAAAGATGGAGAACCTTAGTCTTATTCTTTGCCTCAAAGATGGTTGTCCCATTCCTCCTTTGGTTTCTTTGCATTACGAACATGTGGTTGCACAACATCGGTGATACTTAGCATTATCATCATCAATTCTTTAGAACTTGCTATCTCATATTTAATGAGCTCATCGGGGTTTGTTAGAACTTGTCCTGGACCTGTGACAATGCTCTATAATCCCTCAAATCGAAGGATTGTATGCATTTTTATTTTCCAAACCACATATTTTTGCCCTTTAAGTAACTAAGCATCGAAAGAAGCAAGTTCGAGCAGACATCTTAATAAAATTAAAAGTAAAATAAAAATGATTTAATTATTTATTTATTTATTTCAAGAGTTATTACAACTTTTACTCACTGATGAGAAGTACCAACTAGAAGATGCTCATGATACTCATGTGTTGAGAGATGATGACACTTTTGGGGGCATTCTTCTTCATCTTCACAATTGGCATCATACCCGGCTTCTAGTTCTTCCCAAACTCGCTTTGCTTGGAAGCTGACATCGAAAAGGAAATATTCAAGAATCCCTTTACGAACTAGCTCGTTAAAGACTAGATTTCCTGTGTTTTGAAGCTCGTTGAGCAAGGAAAAATAGAAACTGGAGCTTTCCGAGCTTTTGGACTATTTTCTTCGGCGTGCGAATTGATGTTGCGGCTATCAAAAGTCTTGTTGATGTTGCAGCTTTCAGCAGTCTTGATCGTGTTATTCATGCTCGTCATTTGGCGTTGGCTCTGAGAGACCCTTCATGACCGTGGTAGAGGCTTCTTCACCAGGAAATATATGGCCTTTTTTAATTATTTGTGACTTTCAGGCTACCCCGAGCAAAGATATCATCTCCTCGCGCCACTCTAACTCTTCATGCAGGTGATACTGGCAATGTTGGTGTAAAGTTACGGGTTTGGACAAGTAAATGCTTAGCACAACACCTCTGCGTAGGTAGAAATTAATCTTTAGAGAGCAATGAATGGATCACATGTAAGAAAGGATGGTCTTCATGCAGGTATGAATGGAGATATCATAGGAAAGAATGGTCCTCATGCAGCAGCTTCTTCAGCCAATCTCCATGCGTTGATTAGCAACCACTTCCAACCAAGAAGAACATTGATAAATTTATACTCCTCCATGCAGCTATTTTCCAAAGGAAATGATCCTTGGGGTCTACGGAAAATAAATCTCCCAAAGGAAATTATCCTTCCACGCTCCACACAGCCCTTTTCACGCAGCAAACAGCTTCAGGTCTGTTCCTCCTCCACGCAGGAATCAACAAGCTGTCTTTTAGCGCAAAAATTATAAAAAATAACTTAAAACTTCAACGCATGAGAATTCTTACTTTCCACGCAGCAGCAACATGTCCACTTTTCAACGCAGAAGATTTCCATGTTTGTATGTTGAGGAGCTTTTAAAAAAAATCACGAAAATTTTCGCTCTTCTCCATTTTTCACGCAGGAAACCAGATCATACCAACAACAAGAAATAAACTACAAGCTTAAAAAAACTCCACACAGGATTGGGAATTCGTAGGAAGAGAAAGAATAAAACAAAACATCCAGCTCAAACATACACGCAGCAGTTTAGTTCGCCACGCATGCAAAAAAAAGGAAATCAATTTCTTACTTTTCCAACGCCAAACTAACTAGAAGACAAACTTTTTTTTTTTTTAACTCCCGTCTCACACAAAAGTCCTCACGCAGGCTTTGGATACTTCTAAGTAGTTGTCCAGAATTTCCTCAGTCTTCTCCTTCAAATGGACAGGTCAGAGAATTGGATCGCTCTGATAGGAGATTGTGAGGAGCTTATAGTGGAGAGAAAAAGAGATTGAATATCTCTTATATTATTCTATTAAACAATGGAACCACGTACAATATTTATAGGTACGTGAATAAACAAGACTCCCCGGAATAGGTGGAGTAGTTACAAACCATATGAGAGAATAATGGAATAGATAATAACAACTAGTCTAACAATGAAATACTATGTAGACTATGCTAATATTGCTAACATTCTTGTGGTAATTTTTGTCGCGCCAATTTGCTCTTTTATCTCCTCATTTCTTCCTATGCCTTCCATTGTTCTCAAGACTTTTAGAGCCTCTCCATTGGAATCTTTCTTGAGATATCTTTCGATATCTTCTCCTCCTTGTGTGCTTCTCTCAATATGCACTTTAGAAACTATCCTTGGTTACTATACATTTGTTGCTTAGGGAAAACTTGCTTTGGATTAGACCACTCCCACCTCTCTCAATTCCTTCTTTTTCCTTCACATTTTCCTATAGTTTATTTGAACTACCGTCAGCATCCTTAAGCTCATGTGCTCTTATCCACTTCGTGATTTTATGCACACTTCCACTCAAGAACACCTAGATCTACTTACTAGTGTACGACCTTTTTAATGCATACTTCTAGCAATTTGACTTGATTGATCTCGACTTCGCTTCCAATGGTTCTCCCATTACTATGCACATCCACCTCTTCATGCTCTTCTACTCCTCTCGAGTCTATTTTTTCACATCTTGTTCTCGCCTCTTCTTCTTGTTAGGATCTCTTCCTTTACATTATCTTTTGTACACCCCACTACTCCTTGTCCCTCATAGATATTTTCCCTCACATCTCTTATGTATTATGTGTTTTTATCTTCTTCTTTCACACATTTCTCCTCTCACTCCACCTTTTTCATGAAGGTGTATTGTATTGAATTTATGATTTTTCTTGCATGGTCATGGTCTACTCCAAACATCTCTCTTTCTTTAGGAGTAACCTATTTTACCACCGTGATACTCACATGAATTGTCTTCCGATGTGCTTCCATTGACACATATTTTTGTGGTACTCCCATAGTTAAACCCTTTTCACTTAGTAGTTCTCGCTTATTGGGTTCGTATTCTCTATTTCATACTTCATGTGCAACCTCTAGTTATGCCTTCATATATTCCTTCTCCCTTTAGTGATCTCCTAGCACTCATTGCACATTGATTCCATCATTCCATCCAATCTCTTTCAAGTCCTTCATTTTCTTCACATCCTCACCACCTCCGGTCGGAGGAACTTTCTTCGTAGGGAGTTTTATTCTAGATGCTCCAGTTTGGTGTGCACATCTTGGAGTCCCTTTATTTCCTCCATCATTTCCTTGAGCTTCCTCATGACTACCATATCTGATACATCTCCATTCCTTGGTGTCATTCTTCTAATCATCGTAATATTTCTTCACATGCATTCTCTCTTGACTTATCATTGTGGAGAACACAATCTCTTTGTGTTAGATACCTCATATTCGGTGATCTGCCAGCTATTTCGCTTCCTCACCTTCCTGTAGGAAAGAACCAAATCTAATACTACTTAACAGTGGGATCTGTGGTGTACACCCTAGGCCTATCATTTCTTTAGAGTCCAACACAACAGATCGAAACTATTTACATTTGATTAGTTTACAAAAATCCATATAAAGTCTATAATATCTTTACTTGATGGGTATTTAACAACTATTGGCACCTCACGGGACAAACTAGAATTACCTTATCTCACTCTCTCAACATAATGACTGAACTTGACCTTTCTTCTCTACCCTTATATCTTGGATGACTTCACATCCTTCATCCCTTGTTATGGTAAAAGATTAACTTCCTTCACCTTTTACCTTTTCCAAAGACTCCAACCTCCAAACTTGTACCAAACTCCCACCTTCTATGAACCACAACTTGATGGTCATCTCTTCCTTTTATAGCAGCATAGCCAAATCTTTCGATTCTCTCTCCTCTAAGCTGACTCCCCCATTTCAAATTTGACTTCTAATTAAAATTTGTACCCTTTAACACATTTATCTATCTAATCATTTTTCATCCAATCGCCACATGACACATCATCGGGTAGTTGAATTCATTTGATCAACCTTATCCTCATCTAGTCACCATCAATCAAGTGATTTTGTACACCAATCCCTATCCTTCTCCTATAAGCTATGAACTTTTCCTTCCACCTCGGGCTTGAATCCCCATGCTTAACTGCTCTACTCTTCTTCTCCAAAATTTAGCATGCTCTATTTATTATTTTCTACACACTTTCCTATATTAGTGCCACCTTTCATAACACATTCATCTCCTAGGCATCTTCTCCTCATATTTAGTTTCCATCACATATAACTAATATTTTTTGTTCTTCGCATCCTTTTTTCCTCACTTAACCTCCATTATTCCAATAACGCTTCCCTTTTTACTACTATTGACTACAACTTTCTTTTTGCACACTACGTATCCTCTAGGCCAATACCTTTTTCTATCCTATGTGCAATTAATCCTTGCATGTATCTATGCTTATGGATTTAAGTTACTCCTCCTTCTATCCTTCTTTCTCTCTTCTAGAAACCTTTCCTTTGGCCTACTTCTCATGGTGTTTTATTTTCTCTCGACTAGTTATCTCATGGTAGATGTTCTACAAGTCTTTCTTCTTCCTTCTCGTTGGTTGTCTATGCAAGTATTCATCTCACTCTCCGAAGCTCTCCCTTATGCGGCACACCTATCTCATGCTTCTACGCTCCTTGTATGGCTACAAGAAAACTCTTCTATCTTTTACACCTCTCTGCGCAACCTTCCTCGTATTTCTTCTCTTCAGTCTCTCCTAGACTTATGTTGCGCACACATATTTCGTACACTCTTATCTTTCATGTTTCTAATTCTTGCACGCTTCCTCCATTTGTACAGGATCTCTTGAGTCTAGGATGCCCCTCAATTAGTATATTAATCCCGAGACAATGATTTGTAGAATAACAAGTTTTCATAAGCGAGAGCATAAAAATTCAATATGATACACAAAATAATGAACAAAATGATATAAGTATAAAAGAGTTCATTTGGACAACAAAAGTAGACATAACTTCAAGTTTTGAATAAGGTTATTAAACACCCACAAAAAAATTCCTTCAAGTTGATTGAAATTCTACCGATCATGTTTTAGGGGTTTTGTTGAGTCAAGAGGGTAACTAGATAATTTAATTTATATATAACTTGAAGATGTAAAGAAAATTGATATTTAATTTATAATCTAGTGATTTATGCCATATTGAAAACTCTTGGGAAGAGGAGGCATTTATTATAAATATATTATGTCATACATAGATAATCAAGCACTCAGTTTCATCAATAGTCAAGTTAATATAAACAAGATATATATTTTTATTTAAGATCAAAAGTGGTAAGTCAATAAGATTGTAAATGTACAAAAGGTTTCTCTTCCTGAATGAGATGCATGTGGAGGTATTGGGATTTATTTCCATGAATGAATTATATGAGGATTAAAATTTAAAAGATGCATAGATAGTGATATAATATTATGAATATGGATGAAACAACATGGTTAGACTACTTTCTATGAGGATTTTTATTCCTAGCAAAATAGTTGTGTATACCAAGATGATATATGAGAGAGAAATGTATCAAGGATAATCATTACGGTGTACACTTACAAGTCTCTTTGGCAAAGATAATACATTGTTGTAACATAGCGAACTTTATTTTTTTTCCAAAGAAGGTGTTAGAATTGGTCCCTATCATTCCTTATCATGATATGCTAAGGTTGTACTCTATTATTATTAAAATAAAAGTCAATCTTTTTCATTATATCTCTGTACAAAGAGAGCAAATATGTGATTACCTGCACATATTAACAATACACACTAAGCTACCAAACATAATTACTTCACAAAAATAAACCGTCAAGATCGAGAAAGAGTTTTTAGAAAATATCATTTGTTACCTACAAGAACCTCTTACACCACAAAATAAAACCTTTATGCACAATTTCGTATATATTTTATACAATTTTAGATGCCTTTTGGCATTATAATTAAATAATTTTAATCTACTTATGTTCTAGGAGATTTACATATTGTCTTTTTGTCTTCTCTACCAAATGCATAATCTTCCATGTCTTGAACATATGTTTTATCAATTAGAAAATATAACACAAATTTAGGCCTTAATAGCCATCAAAATATTTCTTGGAATTAAATAGTTGTATCATCCAAAGATAAAATACATTTTTGAAGTTTGGAAGGTGGTATATTTCCTCCTAGTTCATTATTGGTCACTCCTACTTGTGCATTGTAATTTCTATTTTTCGTTGTTGTAGAGATTATTATTTTTGTTTTCATCCCTTCGTACTAACTAACCTCTCTTGTGGATTTTAAATTAAATAGAAATCGTAAAATACTTACCTTTCAGGTTATAAACATACATTAATCCCTAGTAGGTTTCCCTTATATGTTTTCAACCTACGTCATCTTTTTATAGATTTATGTGTCTACGATGCACATAATACATCCCAATATTTTAGAGCGATGAAATTAATTCTATTTTCCTTTATGCTAGTATTATGGTGCTTCAGAGTGGGTTTTTGATGGCCTTCCCTCATATCCCACACAAAATAATTGTTATAGTGATGTATTTGGGTTTTCCTTTTATCTATTTAGTCATTGGTAAAACAATCCAAAGTATTACTCATATATATTCTAATTAGCGACGAATTCATCAATCCATGCAAATAAATCTTAGAGTTTGTACAAAGATTGCATTACTTCAAAGAGTGTATCCTTGTTTTTAATTTCAATGATTTTACCATGGAATAATATGATTTGTGTTTGTGTTCATGTGAATGTGCTATATGCCATTTTCCCCCACTATCCAATTTCATCCATCACATTTTCACTACACTTCAACGATGTATCCATTGTTGTTTCTACTTCCTTATCATAATCGGTGGTTATAATGAGTGTTTTTTGGTTTGCACATTTTGTGTGTCCTACTATTTGTGTTGCATTAAATATTTGAGCTACATGTTCCTATCCAGTAGCCGAAATTTGATCATCTTTGTATTCTCTATGCCATCCTACAAAACTCAGATTTATTTACTAAGTTACTCAACACCATTATGTATTCCTTTTCCTCTTTCTTCTACTCGACCACTTGATCGTTGATTTTTTATCAAGACTTAGGTATAGTGCTTGCATTCAATGATATTTTTAATCACTATGGATAGCTTCATTTAATGACTCGTTACCTATTTTTATATGGATTCA